>CM049317.1:7436855-7861855 GCA_026874595.1 Sipunculus nudus
GAGTACGTTATACAGTATTGCTTCTTCACTTTCATATTGCTCGTGTCCTGTTTGCAATGGCGTCGCGGCCAGCTAAGTGTAAGCTTGATGTAAAGACCATTGAGCAGAAGTACGAATATCTGGTCGAAGTTAAACGTGGTGACAATTAAGACCAAGGCAAAGATTGCAAAGGACTTCAACACGCTGTGTACATGGATCAAGAATGCTGAGAAGATCAAGGTTACTGCCTGTTTAAAGAAGATCTAATGTGTTGGACTGAAAATGATCTGAGCCAATCATTTATTGATTTGTGTGCTTTTATACACGTACATGTTTGTACTCATATTTCACTTTCTTGATTAAACTAATCCTTCTTTTGGTGGTACTTATGTGTTATTTTTTTTTATTTTTAATGAAAACAAATGTACATAAAATCTGTGTTGTTCTTTCACGAAAACATTTGTGAGACCTAAATAACATAGGCCCTATATATGTGCAGTATTTATCGATAATAATCACGGCTGAAGAGGTTGAATATAATGAACACCGGTAGTCTCGAACTCCGGTTGTGTCGAAGTAAATTCACCACTCCCTTCGACTTCGACACAACGAGGTTTCAATGTATCTGAAATATGTATTGATTCTTTGTATAATGAGACGTAATCGGTCATTTTAAATTACTAGTTAGGTATGCAATTGGCGGGGGTTTACTGCCAGATTCATTAAAATTTATTATATACAAGAGCGCTACAAGGATGCGTAAAATGCCGAATACATGCCTTGTGACCTCTTATCACATCATTATGTATGTGTGGACTTTGCCGAGATTTTAATTCAGATGAGAACTCTATCGGTAAAAAACGTTTCACAAAAATTCATCAGATTTTTCTGTAATCATCATTTCTGTAACCATCTGTCATCTAGGCGCCACCAAAGACTGGTGACCTGTAACCAATAAATATATATTGATTTTCTCGAGATTCGAACTTAGGCCAGATATTATATAAGTTAATATAAGCCTACAGCTGAGAACTTAACTCACGAACTCCTGACTTTTGAACTTTGAACTATGTACTCCTCGACCACAGAGGCCGGTAAGATTTACCTGCGTGCACAGACGGACAAACCTTCTGGAAAAAAAATTCCATGCGGAGTGAGATAAACTTTTGTTATCATCACATGAAAGGATTAGATAGCAAATATTCAGCTTAAAAACATATAACTGAAATGTATAAAGGGTTCAGCTAATATCTTATCATGTAATATGTTTTAATCATGTGAGGTATTGAGGTATCGCTATACATTTGAAAATGCACTTATAATACAGATATATTAAATCACTAAATCTGACAAATACATTTGCGGGAAGGTTCCGGTTACGGATACAGTAGCTCATATACACCATATATCCTGATCTAGATAATGAAGTGCAAAAAAAAAAAACAATGAAGCACAGGGTTATTATGAAAGCAAATGTTTACCAAGATTTAGTGTGAACAAGATATACAGATACCTTTCTTAATATAGCTGTTTATCGTTCAATGATCAGTGTTGTTTAGCTGGTGTCAGACTCAGCTGGTAAACGATGTCTTTGTCCTACAGACACGTGCTATAGTTGCTATCTTAGAGTGATAGTTTTGGCGGTTTCACTGTGCACAGGACAACGCATTATGTGTTGATGTTTATCAGGTTTTTTTGTTTTTTATTTTTTAAAGGAAGCGAATGTCCCACTCTGTAAGGCTCCACTTGCATTCAGACCAAATTCAAAATTAACACACACACACACAAGCAGGGGCGGATCCAGGATTTAAGAAATGGAGGGGTATAATCCAGGATGACCAAGGACAATACCTGAAGAAAGGTCCCCAGATCAGGAGAAGTCGTTGATCAGGCCGGAAAATGTAGCCTGAAACCCTGAAAGGGTTGCGGAGGCATAACAGGGTGTGAAAGTCTGAAACCTTTGGAGCCCCCCCCCCCCCCCGTTTCTGCACACGAATAAAATGGCTCATAAAAGTCCTAGTCACTGTTACCTAAAGAGCGTATACAAGGCTATAAGCTTTAAATTTTGTTTGTGAGTGGATGTACGTATGTTTCTGCTTTCTATATCCGTTTTGCGTGTGTAATCTCTGTATCCAACGTAGTATATGTCTTTACTTCCTAGGTGACTGTCTGTACGTGTTTCCGAATATTATATCTCCGTGTCCCGATGGGCGTGTTCATGTATCTGGATGAATCTCTGTATTTAAGTTGTAGGAAATCATAACACAGTTCAACCATGCCAGTTTATTAAACGAGAATACTCTGCCACCATGATATCCTACGATAACCGTTAAATTCAATTTTGATTTGTTAAAGAATACCGCTTCCATTTATTGATTCTGTCTCACTCAAGTTTTTACCTAGTCGTAGGTGTCTACAAAGGTCTATTACAGGTTGGGGACTAACAAGGCGGTGCAATTGTTCGGTCATAGCAGCTAAGACCCCCCCCCCAAAAAAAAAAAAAAAAAAAAAAAGAGCACATTGTGGTGCATGTGTGATAACGGCTGTGGACTACATATTTGCCATTAAGCCTGCCCAGCGTTAACCTTGGTGAGACCGACCGTGAAAAATCTCACTGGTCCCCGACTAGAATTTGAACTTATGACCTGCCTACTTTAATTGTGTTCCCTTTCCTCAGACCACAGAAGCTACTGGCCCCGCTGAAAGTTCATATCGTATCACGTAAGCCAGCCTGGTAGCACGGCGGCCCGCTTGTATGACGTAGGATATCATGAATATGTAATATTCAGTAGTATGTTTTTTTATTAATGCGGCGGAGGAATAGATACCAGTAGTTAGTAATTCATGCAGACAGCACCCATACGCCTTTCATTTCTTAGAAAAAACTAAAATGAAATGTAAAAGTCATTCTTCTTAATTTCTAATATTGAAATTTATTAGGGAAAGCGCAATAAACTGTTAAACACTGAAATAGCAATTTCATACACAGCACGAAAGTCTATTCGGTTGTGACCCAAACAAGTTAACGTTAGATTTCATCAAATCGGATGGCCAATCAATAACGCTACAGACTGCTACGACGCAGTGTGCCTACATCATTAGAAACACCTATTGTTCAAAGTTTTGTCGCTCTTTCCAATTAGGAATTTCAAGCCAGATTTGCTAGATTGACCACGACATTATTGAGCTCGAGATAAACGTGTACCTTTCATAACTAGTTCCCTATTTTTATTATTGTCTTCGTAAACATAACAAATGAGAAATGTGCCTTTTGTACAACTGTCAACCAAGTTTAGTTGTTTTAGATTTATTGAATCTTTTTGGCTTGGCAGATCACAAGCTGTAAAAGAATCCCTATTTTTTTATGTGTTCAGAATGGATCTTTTGTATCTTCCCTATTTCCACGTAGCATTGTGTTGGTAAAACGTTTTAATATAATGAGATATTCCTAGTGCCACATAAAGTATTTCATGTAATTTATAGTTATTATTGCCCGCAATTTTCTGCTATGGATGAAAGGAGAAGTCTTTTAAAATCCATGGATAAAAATGACATAAACAATGTAAATATGTTTTTGTAACTGCAAACACGGGAACAAATTATATGCAAGAATAAATTGAAGACTTATATTGGAATTTATTTATTGTTAAATGCACTAACTACAAGGTTGAAATGTAGAGCTGTACCAGCTAAACAGTGGCATATTTTTCCACAAAAACGTTATAATGCCGGTTCCTTATATACATACACTAGAAATTCAAATTTCCGTATCTTATTTCTCGAAAATTCATTTTCACCAAAATACAAGAAGAAATACCGAAATTTATCTCTGTTTACTGAAAAGTATTTAAATATCACATATATATATATATATATATATATATATATATATATATATATATATATATATATATATATATATATATATACCCCAAATTAACGAATGGGACTATGAAGATGTGGTGTTCATTCGTCGATAAAGAATAACAGGTGGCCCGACCAGCTCGTGTAATTAAGCTTGTGTGATTTTCAGAGATATGGTCGCCAAAACGTCACGGTGGATGCATTCATGCGATCCGCTGTGAGTCTACTGACGTTCATCATGTTTTTCGTGTTATCCATCTCGCATTATGAACATATTATCCTATCAGGTTTCACAAACTCATAACGTAGAAGGTTTCTTGTGCAATGACTGGCTGTGAAAACTGCGCTGTTACTTGGATAAAGGTCACTTACAATCTCGATTATTCCTTCAGTATTTCATGTGAAGATTTACAACAGTGGATTTAGCGTAGCCTACGACCTTTCCATGTGTTGTGTTTAATTTTTTCAATTATTTCCCACAGATGGCAGCACTACTTAATTTAGTCAGTTTAATACAAGCATGCCGTGTGCAAAGCTTCATTATTGCAGCTTTGACCAATAGTCGTCAAATCATTAAATCCTCAAAACCTCTCAATTATATAATATGTTGAATGACACATGATACACTGGATCAGGTGTTTATGCCATTGGCATTTCTTTTTTATAAACAAACCTTTCTCCTGTGCCTGCGCACCTTGTATCACTTATATGTGCACAGTAATGTATATGGGATAACACATTTGTATATAAATGTAATATGTATCAGTTGTGTATAGTTTAACAATATTAATACATTTAGGTGTGTGAATAGCAAAGTTGGTTCATTGCATATAGATGGAAATGGTTAACGCAGTGAAGTCGGTTCACTGCCAGTGGGAATCGAACGCACAATCTTCTGATTTCCGGTCGGGTGCTTTAACCACTAAGCTACCAGTCTCACCCACTACATGTGTCGGCGACTTTGAATGCAGTAGGGAAAGTTTATGGCCTTTTTATGGTGTGCGACATATATAAAATATAGATGTATTAAAAGCCATGCTGATTCATTGTATATAGATGGAAATGGTATACATAGATAAGTCGGTTAACTGACGGCGGGAATCGAACCCACGATCTTCCGATTTCCGGTCGGGTGCTTCAACCACTAAGCTACGCCAGATCACCAACCCCTCTTTGTATAAGTACACTTTTATTGGAACCAGCGAAGTAACATCACGGTAGTAATAATACATAAAGTTAACAAATCATATCCCTATGTATATATTTGAATAATATACCAATATAGTATTTGATTTTAAAGCGGATCAAGCTATTGTGTCACAGTAATTTTACAATGACAGAACCTACAGAGTATTTTATTATTTGTAAATTCAAAACGTAATCTATCTTAACGTATTGCTTTGTGGCTGTTAAAACTATCATAAATCATGGTTTTAAATGTTTGACAAAACATAATATAGTCCCAATGTAGAGAAAATATAACATTTCTATCAACTGAATTATGCAAAAACTATTATTAACGGAGCCAATTTCCACCTAGTTTGCCTAGATTATTCCAAAACTTATGCCCCGTTTTTTTCCAAATCAAACGATCAATCAGAATTGTCTATAATAACCAGGTTCTAAAAGTTTTATCTAATCCAAGACATACCACAGATCGTACCCCTTGGTGATTTTGATTCGAAGGGCAGGTTACACCGCAAACTATTGTTTTTGGTTATTCCTCAGGGCATGACCCATTTCTTTTCACAAACCAGACCATGGAACTGAATTGGCGGTGACGGGGCCCATTCGAAATCCCATGCGATGACACAAGAGTATGGTCCGAGCCAAGTCCCTTGCTTAGATAACTTGCTCCAGTTTTCGTAAGTAAGCTTCTGCCCTGTAGGCTCCCAGAACCATCCGCGACCTTTCACTTCCTCAGCTGACATCCAAAACATCTTCACCAGAAGCTTACCTGAAAGAAATTTCCTGATCCTTTCAATGCTATCAAACGTTTTGAATATACAGATAAAATATACGTTAATTTTAATAATTGATAATTGTGAAAAGATTAACCATCGTTCACTAAAATCTACGTGCAAGATACCTAACAAAACTGGGGCTTCATGTTTCTGAAATACCTTGGTGTATCGGATTATTTCCCCAAATGGCCGAATCACAATTGCGAACGAAATCTGCAAACCAAAGCAGCATACCTCTTATTTCAAGGAAAAAAAAACAAATTTTCAGGAGAATTAAAAAGAAAATATTTAGCAATTCAGTTAGTTACTTTTATACTTAGCAGGCATGACATCAAACAGATGATTGTTTTCCTTTGCAGTTTCAATGCTGACAAGATGAGACCCTTTTGTTTTACATACTTTCTTGGCATGATTGATTGCATACAGATTTTCCAGCTCAAAAATATAACATGAACATGCGTTATTCTCAGCTGTGCGGAATGGATGGTGGAATCCCTCTGGGCATTCGGCAACAGTTATGAGGAGGTACTTTTTATATAATAAGTCTACAATCTTCATATGTACACTTGCGGTATATATATATATATATATATATATATATATATATATATATATATATATATATATATATATATATATATATATATATGTACACACCTATAAACATAGATATCCTGAAATTTTAAACTTGGTTGGAACCAGTGTCCTATCATAGTCACTTACCACATGTCATCTTGACATTTCTGACGGGAGGTGATACTTTGATAAATGTGAAGAACACAGTCGTATTGAAATCAGAAGATGAAGCTTTCTCATAAACTTTATGGCATGTTGATCCATAAATCGCGGATAGAGGATAACCTGCTATGGTGACATTGTCTGTTTCCTTTGCTGAGACATCTGTGTAACATACTGAAATAAAGATTATCCGATTATTTATTATGACTATTGAGGAGAAATTATAATGAGAAATTGCATAAATACCAATGAAAATTAATAACCAATGTGTGCAGTGTGAAATTTGAAAGTAATTCCAATAAGGCGAGATGTGCAACTAAAAAAGCTGTGTGATAACGATAAACACTGGAAACCTCGGCCAACGTTACTTAGAATTAAAACTTAGACAACATATAACAGCTGCATTTGCAGATAGTAATCTGAGATTCGCAGTCCTTGTAAAGACTATGATATTATTAATGGATTATTTAATTTAATATAATATCTAAAATATATTTATTTTAAATCTATTAAACTTAATTTAGTTCAAATTAATATAAATAACACAGCGTCAAATAGCATCCTATATTTATTTGATATAGGATTATTGTGGAAGAAATTAAAAATAGAAAACGCTTTATTTCAACAAATCTTTTGCTTGTTGAGTACTTATGATTAGGCTATTGCCCATTCATGTTTTACTGTGTGATGTACACTGTTCGTGTTTCCGTTAATCTCCCTAGCAATAATACAATATACGATCTTCCAATTCCCGGTCGGGGGATATACCACTTGGCCACGCCAGATTCCCTTCCCTTCTGGGTATTTGCACAGTTTTATAGGAGCCAGCGAAGTGTCGTCACGGTAGTGACGTCATGGTCTCACTCGCTACAGGTGTCGACACGGCGTCTTTTCATGCAACAAGGAGAACTATTGGCCTAATATGGTGGGCTGTATATAGTATATACAGATGTATGAACAGCCATGCTAGTATTATACTTAAATGCATATATATACACACACACACACACACACATATATATATATATATATATATATATATATATATATATATATATATATATATATATATATATATATATATATACCGTACTCGTAGATCTTGTTACAACTGCAAAAGAGTAAAAGAAATACCTTCAGTGAGCAGTACGTAGACGTTGAATTTCCAAAATATAGACAGCATTCTTCCACAGACACTTTCTAGAAGAGTTTCAGGCAAAAATGTGCGAGGAGTGACATGTTAATGTCATTATAAAAAAAAATCATATAAAAAATGAATGATATAAGAGGCAGGTTTTACTGAAATATCCATTTCAAATATAATGAGAAAATCTCATCACTTGTTAACAAAAGAAGTTAACATGACATTTCTTTAAGTAGAGTTACACTACAATAATATATACATACCTAAAAAAAGTATTAATGACAAAAAATCTCAATCAATAGGTAAAATATTGATTTAGACTAAAATATCCATTTCATATATATGGAGAAAATCTCATCAGTTTCCAACAAAACAAGTTAACGTTTCCTCAAGTCAATTCTAACTACAAAATACCCGTGTTCGTTTAAATTATACATGTATAATGGAATCAGTTAATTGACAATAAAGGTACGCTTGTTTTCACTGAAATATCAACTTAACTCATAGGAAGACAATATTAGTACTTTTACCTTACAACAAATCCACAGATTGCTACACCGCTGTGTTGCTAAATCATCTAAAATTCCAAGTATTAAAAGTATCGTCGCTTTATTCTAAATAACATATCAGAATTGCCTGATTGATTAAAGAGGTCTTTAGCGCGGGATAAGCTTGCACTTTTTATTAGTAGTGCCCTCTTTCTCCCTTGAATTCCTCAACATGAGAAATGGGGCCTTTGTGCAAATGTCAACCAAATTGAGGCAACTTGGATTTATTGACCTATACTGGCTTTGAACATCTAAGGCTGTAAACAGTCCCTACTGTCGCGTGATCAGGATATATCGTTTGTTACTACCCTGTATCCACATTCTATGTTGTTGGATTACGTTTTAATATAATGAGGCATGATTAGTGTCCCTGAGAGCATGTCATGTAATATGGACTTGCTGCTTTCGTCTGACAATGATCAATCAAATAAAGTATTGTTCAGTTTCTCCTGTAAATATAATTTAAGTATATGTTTAAATGCCAATTATAGCCAATATTGCCTGCTATTACATGGTTCAGATGAAAGGATAGGTCTTTAAAATCCCTAAATCAAAATGACAGGAACAATTCAAATTGTCTTTGTGCCTACAAATATTAGGAAGCCGTATCTGCAAGAATATATGGTAGACAGATAGATCCATACTCTAGAATAAAATTTAATTAAAAATGCACAAATTACACAGTTTAAATGAAGAGCAGACTAGCTAAAGTGTTGCAAACAGTGGCATATATTTTTTCTTATCCACAGATACCTCATACTACGGGTTTCTCTTGAACATACCATATACTGTCTCAGTCGCATTATTTTAGTTATCCACTGAGCACATCACTAAGTCCGAAAATAGTGTTGAAACCAGTGGCGTAATTTTACTGAGGTATGGTAATAATGAAAGTTCCCCCTTGAAAATACCAACGTATATCCCCCTCGCACTGCTTTACACCTTTTTCTTTGTATATAAAAACATATCAAACAGAAACTACGCAGAGTGACGCAAGATATACTTGTCTATTTATTTATGCCATTGGCATTCCTTTAAAATAGACAGATCCTTTCCCTGACCATGCGCACTTTGTAAAACCTTGGTCTTGTTTCTTTTAGTCCAATAAGACAGCATAGCTGTACTTATTTAATGATTCAAACGATTTTTCATTGATTCCAGGAAATCTTAGTCTCGAAAAAAATGCCCCTAGATCATTTTAATAAACATATAACTAAAACAGTGGTCCTACTAGAGCACTACTGCAAAAGAGAAAAATAGTTCATGTAACGGAGGGAAAGCTATAGGATAAGATTTTAAAAAAATTAAAATCAGGTACGTATAAAAATATATAATATTACAATATCATGTGTATATATGCATCAATGCATAAATATCGAATCAGATTTTAAAAGCGGATGCTGCTTATACAACTAAAGGAACATTAACATGACCATTCCTACATACTTTTTTAATATTTGTCAATTCAATACCACCTTAAACGTTTTGCGTTGTAATTATTTAAGCATTCTGATAATTCATGGTTTCAAATGTTGGATAAAATATCTAGTCTTCACTGATGAAGCATAGAATACATTTGCTTCAACAACCTGAAAATGAATCAAAGTATGTGGACATATTATTTACGGAGTCCTTTCTACCAAGTTGGTCGGGGCTATTTCAAAACCTTATGCTTCCTTTTCCAATTCAAACCATAGATCAGAATAGTCGGTAAAAACCAAGTTCAAATAGCTTCGTCTGAACAAGTCACACCACATATCGTACTCATTGGTGGTTTGTTTCGCAGGATGAGTTACTCCGTACACCATTCTTTTGGTGATTCCTAAGCGTATGACCCATTTCTCACACCAAACCATGGAACTGAATTTGCGTTGACGGAGCCCATTCGAAATCCAACGCGCACACGACTGAGTATAGTCAAAGCCAAGTCCCATGTTTGGATAACTTACTCAACTTATCGTAAGTAAGCTTCGCTCACGTTGCCTCCCAGACCCATCCGCGACCTTTCATTTGCACTGCTGACATCCAAAACATCTGACGCAGATGGATAACTGAAGAAGAATTCCTGCTTTTATCAATTAAATTGTTTGAAAGTACAGATAAAATATACATTACTTTATCTGAAAATTGTGAAATGATTAACCATCACTCAGTTTACTCTTTTTTCAAGATACCCAAAATAAATGGAACTACACGTCTATGTCATTCTTCGGCGTAACAAGTTATTTAAGTAAATGGTTGATCAGTTAGTGGAAACCAAATACGTTATTGGAAACCAAAGCATCATAAAACAACTGTCGAAAACATACATTCTATTTAGATAAACTTTCAAAATGGACGTGAAGGAATTGAATTAATTACTTTATACTTATCTGGCATGGCATCATACATATTTCTTTTGCACTTTAAATACTGACAAGATGAGACCTCACTCATCTACAATTATCCTTGGCATGATTGTTTGCTTAGAGATTTTCCAGGTCAATCTTATAGCATGAAAATGCGTTATTCTCAGCCGCGCGGAATGTTGAAATCCCTGTGGACATCCTGTATCGATGTGGACAATGTCTGTATCACGATAATGAGATATGTGAAACAACATAGTATTGCATATCGGTTCATTCAATGTGTCAAAAAAGGTGAGTTTTTAGTCAATATGTAAAATGCCTGAAAATCCAGTCATTTTATAAAGTGCCTGAGTTAATCAGGCAATTTTTAAATTGACTGAAAATTTCAGGCAATTTACAAATTGGCTGATTTTACACAGTAACTGTAATATATATATATATATATATATATATATATATATATATATATATATATATATATATACATATATATATATGAGTAACAGCTGATGTAGAAAACTGCTCAATAAAGGTAACTGTTGCCTACCATAGGCACCCATTTATTCCCAATGAGAGCATGATTTACTAAATTTTAAACACGTTGACGTTGCATCCAGTTACAATTCTCTGAAGGTGACGTTTTAACTCCGCCGATCGTCATGTAACTTGCCTATAACAGCGTGAAAAACGCAAAGTGAAAAACACAACTTTTGAGAGCGTTCGTGACATTAGCTTCAGCCAGGCATAATATATACTAAATAGCCGATACATGAAAAACAAGTGAACGGACATTTCATTATTTGAATAAAACTACTTAAATTTTTAAAATGACGTGGTCACATTTTTGTTAATGTCCTGACTAATGATAAAAGTAATGTCTTTAAAATATGGGGATTTGATTTGCATGATAGTAATATTGATCAGCAAGATTCTAAGAACGAAATATATATTTGCAGGTAAGTCTACTCTATTTATAGCACAACGATATGTCTGGTTATTTCATTACGACAAGATTTCTTCATGCTTTATGACTATACGGTACACATACATATTTACCCCTTATGACTAGCCTTTTCACGTGCAAACGTAGCATGGACAGGAAAATGTCCAAAAGTAATACAAAACTTTGTTTCGTTCTGGTTCTTACAATATGTAATATATGTACAAATACTTGTTATTTCTGCTTGTATCTTGTGGCATAATGCTCTCTTAGTAGTTCTCTCTTGGTATCGCAGTCTAAGCAATGATATCTTCAGAGGCCAGAACAAAGTGGGCTATAACGCTGTGGGGGGACTGTTGCTATCTAAACATCTCATCTCTCATGGTAAATTATTCATTGAACTGAATCATATGTTGGCGATCCAGATTACCTTTTAAAATTAATTGTGCGTCCCTTGGCAGGTAAAAGAGAGCATATCGAAATGGATCAAAATCACTTCACAACATGTAAAGTCATTTGATATATTTCGACACCCATGAAATGATTTTATTACACATAATACCTGACGATTCGGAGCTGTGTGGAACATCAATAAATCTATTCTAGGATGGAGAAACACAGATTATGCACGTAACGAAGTTTAATATACATGTACGTCATTCGCTTCACCGATACAAAAATAAATATTCATTTGTTTTTACACTGAAGACTAAAGAGAACCCGAGAACAGTACCATGTCTGTATTATCGGTGTTTCGAAGCATTTTTCTTACTATCAATCTAGCACAAAGCAGACTGACTGGTTTTGTCAGGACGAAAGCTTTTTGGTGTTTGGTGAACGGCACCTTTACAGAAGTTATATAGCAAACTGCCATATCGGTATCAAACTTGAAAAAAAAATAACAACACTATGGGTAATTGAGTAGAAAGCAAGATGTTGTGGGGTTCCACTAAAAGAATCGCCAGTACCATTAAAGTCAATACAAATTTGAGGCATTGATTTAGCTCTCCCTCTGTCTGTCTCTCGAGATCTCTATGTCTCTCTCTCTCTCTCTCTCTCTCTCTCTCTCTCTCTCTCTCTCTCTCTCTCTCTCTCAGTTATGTTCTTGATTATATGTATGTCTATTCACTTTCCCATCTGCTCATGCGCACGCATCTGCTCTCTCTCTCTCTCTCTCTCTCTCGGATCCTCTGTCTCTATCTCTCTCTCTCTTTGTCTGCCTCTCGTGAGGAGAAAATAAAGCTATTAGCTGTCTCTTCGAAAGTCTATACGTGTGTACATTTTTGTAACTATCTATATCTCTCCGCAATTGTTGATGTATTTGTTCTCTCTCTCTCAGTTATGTTTTTGATTATATGTGTGTCTATTTACTTTCCCATCTGCTCATGCGCGCGCATCTGCTGTCTCTCTCTCTCTCTCTCTCTCTCTCTCTCTCTCTCTCTCTCTCTCTCGGAACCTCTCTCTCTGTCTCTCTCTCTCTTTGTCTACCTCTCGTGCGGAGGAAATAAAGCTATTAGCTGTCTCTTCGACAGTCTTTACGTGTGTACATTTTTGTAACTATCTATATCTCTCTGTAATTGTTAATAAATTTGCTCTCTGTCTCTCTCTATCTCTCTTTCTCTCTCTCCGCGTTTGAATGTGTGTTTTCTTTCTTTCCGAGAGTATTTATATATGAGCATTCATATCTCTTAGTGTGAATGCATGTGCATCCCTGCTGTCCCTGATTTTCTGTGCTTCTGTATATAAAAGTATAAAAGACACCATATTACCATAAAACATATGGTTACTCACTATGGTCTGTTTGTGAATTTACTGAAAATGTTATGAAAAATGATAACTGTTTGCTATCATTGTTTAAACCGAATGGATCGGGTCGTCATAATTTATAGGTAAACGGGATCCGCAGAATAAAAATTACTATTGTGAGATGGGACGGGATAGACTGGAGACTACAACCCACTTGTAAAGCCTAGCAGGATGTCTATCCCAGATCGCTAGAGAGCCCATAGTAGTAAACTTGTCATACCTCGCCGTCATGCCAGGAGACACAGAGTAGGACTGACAGGAGGGGATGTTTAAATAAGACATCCCCCTCCCTCCTCTCGAGCAGCTGGAAAAGTTGACGTCCACCATACCGCCCTAGCGCCGGCTCCCAAGATTACACGGCAATGTATTCTTCATTGTCATCTGGAAGGGCAGCTACTAAACAAATACGTCGCTATATCACTTTAATAAGACTTGTTAAACCGTTAAAACTTTTGACAAGCCAGGCAAATGCTAATGATGACTTCTCATACGGGTTCCGTTTCCGCGTTAGTTTCTGGAGAGCTCTTTGACAGCTTAATGACATTTCCTTTGACTCTTCCATGGTTATATGAGAACTGGTGCCTGTCAAAGAATTGTGCTGCCACATTCGATTGTATCCGCATTGTCTCCATTCATGTATCTATTTTTTATATATTTTTATAGACTGAAATACAGAACCTGAATATCTTTATCTCTGATCTAAGACCGGTGACTCCATTAAAGACCGTTTCAAGCCATAAGTTTGTTTGAGGAGATCCCATAGATCTCAAAAGTTGTTTGATATATTGACGTGAAATGTTGCAGGTTCTTGTATAGCTTTTTCGTATGAAAGACAGGTGACACCACCTTCAATGACGTTTTCGTAGAATATATCCAAGCAGATATCCCACGTGTGGTTTGAGGTATTGGCCTAAAGTCTTGCATCTATAGAATCTGGATAGTCTTCTCTCATATACCAGAACGGTGGCGCCATCTACAGCCATTTTTGCGTAACAGTAATCCCCTCCTGAAAATCACATATCCTAGCGTTAGTTTACAGTTATGCATTAAGTCTTTCTTTGCATCAGTTTTGCTTGGAAATTTCTCATATGTCATACGGCAGTGTGGTTTGGCTTACCAGCCTGAAATTTTGAATTGCATCCATCTTGGATGACTCTGTCGTACATAAAATAGCTGGCGCCATCTTCACGTATTCATATAACGCTTCCATGCATATCTCTTTGGAGTTGTTCGATCCATCTGCCTAAAATTTGCATTCCCATAGAATTTGCAAAACAGTTATGTAAATAATTGACACCATTGTAAAGGCTAGATTTTGTTATACATTAGCTTTCTGGTCCTCGGCCCCCTTCGTCAGGTGTGAAAAAAAAACATTGACACTGTATCCACCTTCCTTGACGTCACCATCACGACGAGACCCCGTCAGTTCCTCAATACAGAACGTCAAATGTACCTTCCGAGAAGTCCGCAGGACATGTTTAAAACGTTTAATAATGATGTGTAGCAGTGTTTGCAACAGAGAGAGAAAGAAGTGATTGTATTTTGGACTGAATCAATTATTTTTTTTAATATGTTGTACGGAAAGGATTGTGAAACAACAGTCATGAATTGGCATTACAGGCCGGCATATTGATTGAAACGATCCATTCAATATAAAAATGTGTCTTCTTTCCTCCATGGCCCTTCCATCCACAATATGTCATCCGTCAACTTTCGAAGATATGGCTCGTTATCAAGGAATCAGATTACAATACTCACAACTCCAGACCAGGAAGAAAGCTCCAAGTTATTTATGCTACTTGGTATTATATATCATGTACTTTACAAGACAGAATAACTACAATATAAAGCAACTACACCACACTAGACTGTACATTACAGCAGTGGACACTCTAATATACCGTGCATGTGTCGGACTTCTGCACAAGTGTACAACATGTTCATATGAGTATATGGGTAATTTTAAACATATATATATATATATATATATATATATATATATATATATATATATATATATACATAATCTTATTTAAACGAATTAGGAATTTGAGAAAGAGCTCCTAGAAGGATAAACATTACTAGTTTTGTACTTAAATATTTTGTACAATGAGTATTATATACTAAGAATATTAAGTACAATGCACTGATTTATATCTTCTTGTAACCTTTCTTGCATGTAATTATAAATATATATATATATATATATATAAATCGCCGTTTCCATGTGTGCCTTTTCTCTGTTTGTCTGCATGTGTTAGTCTCCTCTCTCTCTCTTTCATGGCATTTTCCCATTCTCGCACTTGCTGTCATTCTATTTACGTTGTTATCAGCCTTGCGCGGGTGGGTATTATATGTGTGAGCTTCCTAATAAAGTGGGAACACATGCCTGTATATTAAAAACACAAAAGGCACTGTTACAGGTGTCTGTTACATGTGTTGTTTACACTTGATTCGTGTGGCGCGGGCGTGGCTCGTTGCTGTAGCTACCTCGCCTTGCCGGGTGTTGCAGGCTCGGTGTAATCCGCATTTGTTGAACTCTAACGTGTAGAAACACAGCGCTCATGCTATTCTGGAACTTTCTGGGCTGGTTGTGTTCTAGGAGCGCGTGTCATGTATTGTTCTTTGGGCGAGTGTGTCTTATGTATTGTTGTGTTCTTTAGATTGTTCGTGAAACAGAAGATTCTACGCTTTAGGGTGAGAAGCTATAAATTAGGGGCTGTGTTTAGAGCCGAGTGAGAGGAGAGAGAAATATTCCAGAGGACACGGAAGAGTGTGAGTCAGTTTTGGACCTATCCGATAATTGCAGTAGTGTCAGGGATTCTACGAACTCTAAGCAGGTTTAGTGCGGGCTGTCTCCAGTTTGCTTTCGGGATTATTACATAAACTTCATTTTTGGATTACGACAGATTGATTTTGTGATTGAACTGGACTATAATATTCTCTGAGAAGAACTGTTCATCTGGATTATACATTTTAAAGGACTTTTTGTCGCTGTGACAGTGGTGGTATCTAGGTTCTGTACACTTTATTTATTATACTGTGTAATTGAATTGATTTACTGTTTTACTGATGTTATACTGTGTAATTGAATTGATTTAGTGTATTGTAATGTTAGGGTTGTTTTAAGAATAAATATTAATTATTTGTTAACCAAAAAAAAGACTGACTTCTTTATTCATTCCCCTAGACATTTCACGCTACCTAGTGTTACAGAATCTGATTTTTTATCTCCGTAACAAAATTAATGTTCGCCACAACTACGTGATCTATTGTTATAAGGTTTCGTAACAGCACCGTTGTAGTGTTAATGTATTGATAAAAAGACAGTGACTGTTCTGTATGAAATATAGTCATTTGTCATGCAAAACGACAGCTAACCATGTTACCATTCTCTTGAAGGAAGATTGACTTGTACAAACTGCTCAAACGGGAAATATTCAACATATCATCTATGTTTCACTTGAATATATATATTTATGAATATATATATATATATATATATATATATATATATATATATATATATATATATATATATATATATATATGAATATATATTACATATGTATGTATATATTTATATATACATTGTTTCCATATCTAAAACAGAAAATAAAAAAAAGGTAAGTGGATAAAATGGCCCTTTATTTCGTTAATTGTTAACGAAATATTCTAAACTATTTCACACTCGTCTGTCTGACCCGGGACATTCCACGTATGAGTGCTTCAAAGGTTTATTAAATTTTAGCTCATGTCAGTCCAGTTAAGAAAGACGAAATCGCATTGGCATTGAAAAGTGCAGCGAAGATTCAAGTAAATTTATTTGAGGGTGAATACATTAGTGAAAGCAAGGAACTCCAAATATACAACAAAAATGGCTTTGTTTTTGTCAATAATACCGGGATTCAAAGTGGACTAGGTGTCAACACCTGAGCCAAGTTTTAAAAGCTGGAAGTTCAATCCAAAACGATATACATAATCACAGGTTTTCCTATAACAAAATAATGTTCAAGAGTTGAACCTGACATTTATGTTTATGGCAAAACATTCAATTAGATGAGTTTCCTAGGATCGAAAATAGCTAAGATGTTAATAATAGGTAATATGTGTAGGACCGTGAAATATGTTCCTCTAGCATTTACATCCCGCAATTAACCTTGGACTGCGCCAAGGTTATATATATATATGTATATATATATATATATATACATATATACATATATATATATATATATATATATATATATATATTGAGAGGGATTAGGACAGAAAGAGAGGAGGAAACACGGGAATACTCAACATTATAATTCACTTAACATTCACTGGTGATATAAACTGCTGAGTTGGGCTTCAATCGGGAAGATTATTTCCGTGCATTGGTGCATGTTTTAAATACATCTCTGTGTTACGTATTTACTCTGAGACATTCGCCATCTGATGACAGTAAATAAACCAATTAATGCTAGATTTTAAGCTACATGTCAACGATCTTCCAGACCCATGGCATGATTTTGCTGTCATGCTAAATGCTTAAAGGTGCCCATTCACCTTCCTTTTGAAAAAAAAAGAATTAATGTGATTCCCGGCTTCCTCTGCGTATATATTATTGACCTAAGGTAACTGTGGTTGTGTTAAGTTCCTATAAGGCTTCGTGAAGGATGGGTGAACTTGTTTATGAACGACATGTTTGTTAACCCAGCAAAGTTGACACACGGGAAAACATGTAACCTAATTCAGAACAAGGCAGTTGTAATATATTTAAGAGAGGACATTGTTTGTGAAATATGAGAAAAACACACTCAAGGCTAAGCGGAAGGTCCATGCCCAGAACTTATGATGCTAAATATTACATGCTACTAGGCTATAATAAGCTTATTATAATATTAAAAGGATTTAGATGACGTTATCAGTGCTTAATTCTTCACGAGTATACAGCAATTTCGCAGAACATCAACTGCACACAACTGCCTTCACTGTTTAATTTTTGTTTTTCAAACTTTTCAGATTTCATGCTAGATAATATCCATCCATACTTGTTATTAATACATGTTTATAAGTTAATAAGTTAGGTGACCTAACAAATGGGTGACAGCCGTGAATGTGACCGGGAATACCACCATATATCGGGTATCTCTTTCAAGTGGGCAGTTTGGCCATACATATTATATGTAAATTGTCTGCGAGGGTTTACATATTCGCGAAATTTGCAAAAGGAAACTATCGGGAAAATGAAACCCGTGAATAAGACTCCTCATCATCAACATCTTCACAGGTGACAGGTCATTCATAATAACTGACGCTATGTCATCAACATCATCACAGGTGACAGATCATTCATATTTACCGACGCCTCATCATCAACATCATCACAGGTAGACGGTTATTCATAATAACTGACCCCTAATCATCAAAATCATCACAGGTAGACGGTCATTCATAATAACAGACGCCTCATCATCAACATCATGACAGGTAGACGGTCATTCATAATAACCGACGCCTAATCATCAAAATCATCACAGGTAGACGGTCATTCATAATAACCGACGCCTCATCATCAACATCATCAAAGGTAGACGGTCATTCATAATAACCGACGCCTCATCA
Organism: Sipunculus nudus; assembly: GCA_026874595.1. NCBI lineage: Eukaryota > Metazoa > Annelida > Sipuncula > Golfingiida > Sipunculidae > Sipunculus > Sipunculus nudus. The sequence continues at coordinate 7,455,797 of CM049317.1, forward strand.
TCTACATCATCACAGGTAGACGGCCATTCATAATAACCGACGCCTCACCATCAACATCATCACTGGTAAACGGTCATTCACAAACACAGACGCCTCATCATCAACATCATCACAGGTGACAGGTCAATCATAATAACATACGCCTTATCATCAACATCATCACAGGTAAACGGTCAATCATAATAACAGACGCCTCATCATCAACATCGTCACAGGTAAACGGTCATTCATAATAACAGACGCCTCAACATCAACATCATCACAGGTGACCGGTCATTCATAATAACCGACGCCTCATCTTCAACATCATTACAGGTGACCGGTCAATCATATTTACCGACGCCTCATCATCAACATCATCACAGGTTGACGGTCATTCATAATAACCGACGCCTCATCATCAACATCATCACAGGTTCACGGTCATTCATAATATCCGACGCCTCATCATCAACATCGTCACAGGTAGACGGTCATTCATAATAACCGACGCCTCATCATCAACATCATCACAGGTTGACGGTCATTCATAATATCCGACGCCTCATCATCAACATCATCATAGGTTGACGATCATTCATAATAACCGACGCCTCATCATCACAGGTAGACGGTCATTCATAATAACCAACGCCTAATCATCAAAATCATCACAGGTAGACGGTCATTCATAATAACAGACGCCTCATCATCAACATCATCACAGGTAATGGGTCATTCATAATAAAAACGCCTCATCATCAATGGCATCATCACAAATAGATGGTGATTCATAATAACAGACGCCTCATCATCAACACCATTACAGGTGAACGGCCATTCATAATAACCTACGCCTCATCATAAACATCAAGACAGGTGAACGGTCATTCATGATAACCTCACTGGCATTTTACGAACGTGATCCATGTGACCACTTCTGTTGCCGTACAAGTGGAAAGCAACAGATCGATAGTAGTATTCATATCAACATATATTTTATTTTTGCTGTAAATAAAAGATTCACTTATATAAATAATATTAGAGTCAAATCAGACCTCTCATAAGAATTTATACTCGTTGTCGTTTGTCCTTTTCCATTGTTAAGAAATGGCGGAAATTTTGACTAATGAATGTGATAATATGCCTTCCATGTGTAGTTACTGCATGGTATAATATCGAGAAAAAAGAAACCTTAACAAACAATATAACAATGAAAATCGAGAAAAATTAGGCTCTCGAATATAATGCCAACCAGGGCAGACAATGTTGCTTAAACTCCCCTCGGCATGTTTTGGATGATGTGTCCTGTTGAGAAAAAACAACATAACATTCGGCTGTGATGTTTGTCCTTGTATAGATCTGTATATTGTTTCTCACTGCCGTGACACAACAGCAGCAACTTGAACCACGCCGAAAGACCCCGGCATATTGCGTCTTTTTTTATCGACAACAGGGGGCGCTTGGTAAGGATATAATCAAGGCTTCGGGATAATCATACAAACAACGGTCAACAACAACCCCCCCCCCCCCCGCCACCCCCCAAGATTGTTTTTTTTGTTTTCAGCACATGTGAAAGTTAATGTTTTTCATTATGGGCTGGCCCAACACTAACAGGGAGGACGTTTGGTTAATTTGGATCATCTCAGTGGTATCCACATAAGCATACAGTAGTCATTTCTATGCAATTAGTTGTGGCTTACATTAATATTTATTAGGCACCCCATCACATAAGAGACCACTTTGTTAAGATATTTGATTATGAATTTACTTTCTACTTGTTTTCACGATTAGGGATAACGAGAGGTCGCTCTGCAGGAAACGACAACTGCATTCGAAGCCAAAGAACTCGGGACTGTTTGGACTTTCCCGGACCAGGGGTTCCGATTCTCTTTACACATATGGATTTCGTTATTTTCCTCTCACTCTCATATATATTGTTTGCGTATATGCATACTTGCCATGTAGTACTAGGCCTATTTACTGAATAGGTCACATCTTCCAACCAAAGATAAAATCTATCCCAGCTTTTATACAGGCAACCTCACACCCAACTCTGCACCCACACTGACTTGTTGTCTACATGGAACCCTCGGTACTGAAGTCCTGTTATCGAGAAGGCAGTAGTCCAAACCAATGTAATTATGTCCATTCAGAAATAAGTGTACAGGCAAAAAGACGCAAAATCAAATGTGCAAGTAAGATTTGCTGCAATCATGAAAGATTACCTTTCGAGGCATGATACCGTACCGTTATTCCATATTTTGCAACTACTGTTGTGGTAACGGTCGGTATATTGAAATAATGATCGCATAAGTGGTATGCTAGTCTTATATATATATATATATATATATAAATATATTTATATATATATATATATATATATATATATATATTTGTTATCATCATATTGATGGATTAGATAGCAAATATTCAGCTTAAGACATATAATTGAAATGTATAGAGGGTTCACCTAATATCTAATCATGTAATATGTTTTAATCATGTGAAGTATTGAGGTGTCGCTATACATTTGAAAATGCACTTATAATACAGATATGTTAAATCACTAAATCTGACAAATACATTTGCGGGAAGGTTCCGGTTACGGAAACAGTAGCTAATACACATCATATATCCTTATCTAGATGATGAAGTGCGAAAAAATACAATGAAGCACAGGATTATTATGAAAGCAAATGTAAACCAAGATTTCACATGAAAGCAAGATATACAGATACCTTTCTTAATATAGCTGTTTATCGTTTACTGATCAGTGTCGTTTAGCTGTTGTCAGACTCCTGCAGACACGTGCTGTAGTTGCTATCTTAGACTGATAGTTTGGGGGTTTCACTGTGCACAGGACAACGCATTATTTGTTGATGTTGATCCGTTTTTTATTTTTTTTTGTTTTTTTTTTTGTTTAACGGAAGCGAATGTCCCACTCTGTAAGGCTCCACTTGCATTCAGACCAAATTCAAAATTAACACACACACACACACACGTAGGGGCGGATCCATGATTTAAGAAAAGGAGGGGTATAATCCAGGATGACTAAGGACAATACCTGAAGAAAGGTCCCCAGATCCGGAGAAGTCGTTGATCGGGGCGGAAAATGTGGCCTGAAACCCTGAAAGGGTTGCGGAAGCATAACAGTGTGTGATAGTCGGAAACCTTTGGAGGCCCCCCCCCCGTTTTTGCACACGAATATAATGGCTCATAAAATAACCTTGTCATTGTTTCCATAAGAGCGTATGCAAGGCTATTAGCTTTAATTTTTGTTTGTGAATGATTGTACGTATTATTCTTCTTTCTATTTCCGCTTTGGTTAATCTCTATATCCACAGTAGTATGTCTTTCCGTAGCACGTGTTTCCGAATATTATATCTCCGTGTCCCGATGGGCGTGTTCATGTATCTGGATGAATTACGTGATCTCTCTGTATTTAAGTTGTAGGAAATCATTACACAGTCCAACCATGCCAATTTATCAAACGAGAATACTCTGCCACCTTGATATCCTTCGTTAACCGTTAAATTCAATTTTGATTTGATGGAGAATGCCGCCTCCATTTATTGATTCTGTCTCACCCAAGTTTTTACCTAGGCGTAGGTATCTGAAAAGATCTATTACAGGTTGGGGATTAACAGGGCGGTGCCATTGTTTGGTCACAACACCGAAGACCCCCCCCCCCCTAAAAGAGCACATAGTTGTGCATGTGTGATAACGGCTGTGGACTACATATTTGCCATTAAGTCTGCCCAGCGTTACCCTTGGTGGAACCGACCGTGAAAAATCTCACTGGTCCCCGACTAGAATTTGAACTTATTAACTTCCTACTTTTAGTTTTGTTCCCTTTCCTCAGACCACAGAAGCTGCTTGCCTCGCTTAAAGTTCATATCGTATCACGTAAGCCAGCCTGGTAGCACGGCGGCCCTCTTGTATGACGTAGGATATCATGAATATGTAATAAACAGATGTATTAATTAAAAATATACCATCAGCCAATCAGAAATGATCAGTCATTTTATCTGGGGGTCTGCTATATAAGTCATCTGTGCTGGGGTTTATCGTCCGTCAGCTTTCGATCCCAGGCAGATGATATGGCGCTGAAAACAGATTGGTTGATTCTTGGGCTCGTGGTTTTACTGTGCGTGACAAGAGGTGAAGGTATTTATGTTTCCTCTATGTTCAACTGATTGTTTTTCATTTTTACTATGGTCACAACATACGGCATCTACACAAGAAGCAATATATGGCACGTTAATACACATAAAGTTAAAAAGGTATAGCGCCATAACTTATGTTTGTGTTTCCAGATGAAATTGTTTGAGAACTTTCATGACCATTCAGCGCGATTTGTTTATATATATATATATATATATATATATATATATATATATATATATATATATATATATATATATATATATATAGTCGCAGGAAAAAAAATGTATTCCTGTTGTAAAGTCTCTACTCTTTCCCCCCGATATTTAAGGAAATGTTGCACTAGCGGCGGCTATATCATTCATGGAAATCTGGAAGAGCAGCTTTGCAATAAGATTTGCAATAAGAATAACAAAGATTAGCAATAATACATTGTTCCAATTCAATAAATCTTGTTTTAAGTAGCTGCGACTTGTAAAGCCAGGTTAATACTAGTTAGGACTCTCTCTAATTGCAGAATCTCAAGGTGACAAATAGCTGTGTCCCACTCCTCAAATATTATATATATATATATGTATATATATATATATATATATGTGTGTGTGTGTATATATATGTTGTACCATAATTTGCCTACTCCTGAGATTCCCCCCCCCCCCCCGGCATACTCTTGGAAATGTTGACTCCTTGCATGTCGCGAGGAGTAAAAATTATACACCGTTCCAGTTCAATAAGACTTGTTAAGCCAGGCAAATGCTAATTTGGATTCTCTAATTGCAGCATCTTCAGGTGGCAACCAGATGGTTGTTTGTGAGCATGAAAGTGTGTCGCTGACATGCACGGGAGGCTACAAGATCAAGGTGATCAGAGCTTTCTACGGTCGCACAAATCGGGTCTTGTGCCATCCTGAGTGGCATCATAATGTTCACTGCACCAGTTTCGGGGCAACGTCGGTGTTCCGCGCAAGATGTCACATGAGGCACTCGTGTCACATGAGTGCAAGTAATGCCTTGTTTGGAGACCCATGTCGTCATACCTTAAAGTACATGACACTGAATTACCAGTGCGTCAGAGCATAGATACATGTTTGCTCCCCAAGCTGCAATGTAACGGGAATTTCGCCAACATTGAACAGAATAATTGTAATTTTGTCATAGATTCTGAGCATCGAAATTTGATTCCTTTCAACTTGTTATCGATCATTATCAAATGTGTATCACCATTTGTAGTTTACTTACGATTTAAATTTCGGAAACAAAAGATACCCAAACTATGGAATGTCTCATGCTTGTTTGTTTAAATTAATATCTCTTCATCAGTAAAGGATAAGCATTTCAAGATGCACGTTACTTTGTTATTTTCATATTGTTTGAATGGCCCGAATGTTCCAACTGTCCCAAATGTTCCGTGGTATGACTGCCATATACAGTATTTCAATTCACTTACAGCTGCAATAATTCATTATATTTTTTCATCATCCGTATTCACATGTAACTCGACTTTTCTTTGTATGTCGCTGTATCCACATGCTGTACAGAGAAGGGATAGATATATTACTGTACTTGACCTAATTTGTCGGTACAGCCCTAGATTTACTAAGATGACACAACCTGTTGATGTGTAATTAAGCGTGAATAAGCTGGTAGAAGCTTCTCCTTATTTTCAAAACAGATATTACAAACAAATCTGTATAATATTTATCGGCTTAACCTGAAATACACTGAAGAATTGCGTTCATAAATCACCGAATGTTATAACATCTGTAATAATCCATGTTATGTAGTCTGGCCTTTATTTTGAATCACTGAAGATAAATATTAAATTATTTGTTAGTTGTTGTTTTGCAGTAATCGCTTTCTCTTTCAGCCATATGATACTGTTTCTGTAAGTGATGGACCTATCACACAAAATAGTTTATCACCCGTCATTCACAAATTTGACTTAAGTGAATGGAAATAATCTGCATGCAGTCTGCATATGTCTGATTGCATTCAGTTAGACATTGAGGGCGACAGGGCTTCTGACGCTACTCATTTGAAGCGTCTCCCTCCTGCATTCTAATTGCATAAGCTATATATAAGGGCGATGGACGAATTTGATTTTGAATAAAGCCGCTTGATCAAAATTGTGATTTAACCAATTCCTCATATCCGTATCAGCCCGTCCCCGATTTGATTGCAATCAGAGAAATGTACCCAGTTATACAGACACACGTACCAATGATCAACAGCTTCTGATGCGCGTCTTTTACCGGGGTTTGTTAAAGAGTAACACAATTGACATCAGTGTTGAAATCTGCTTGTTCATGACACCGTGCAAAATCTCACAGCTCCACCGCTTAGATTTGAAAACAATCACTCCAGGTTTTGAGTGTTGTGATAAAATCTTCGACCATAAAAACAGGTAAGCTTAAACTGCGGGCACAGACAAACTGCCAGGATGGACAAACCTTCAGGAAAACATGCATGCGCAGAGAGAATATATATTTATTATCGTATTGACAGAACTACAGTTATTTGGAAAATAAGGATTTGTTCGAACCAGATCAATTTGTATACAGTAAAGGGCACAGTACAGCAATACCCTAAGTACGTATGCAGAATGATATACTCTGTGTCTTGGTCAAAATAAGGCAGTTTTGATAATCCTGTTAGATCTCTCTGCAGCTTATGATACAATAGATCAGGATTGCATGATAAGAACACTGCAGCAACTTGGATTTATAGAAACTGTTTTTAACTGTTTTTCGTCCTATCTAAGAAATCGTTCCCAAGTTGTGAAGAAAAAGGGAATAATTCAAGAACAAATCAATTAAATGGTTGGATACGACAAGGCTCAGTCCTTGGACCTATTTTATTTACAATATATACATCATTCCTGCTTCCCTTCTTCGTCAAAATTCGATCATCTATCATTTTGATGCAGATGATACACAGTTATATGTAGCATTCAAATCTGGAGATCTTGACAGTACCATTCACCAGATAGAATTTTGTGTTTCAACTGTACGAAAGTGAATGAGCCAGCATCAATTGAAATTGAATGATGAAAAAATAGGCATATAAATTGCACATAAATATTTGCTAAAAGATATTGGTTCACAAAAAACTTCACATTGGCTCTCGTCAAATTACACCATCATAGAAAGTAAGAAATATTGGTTTTATTTTTTATTCACATGCAACCATGGAAGCCAATGTAATGGCAGTCTGCAAGGCGTCATAAATACATATTCGTAATATCAGTAAAATTAAAACTTTGGTGAATAGAGAATCTTTGGAATAAATGATTAATTCTTGTATTACTTCTGAATTAGATTATTGCAATGCACCCTTGTGTCGAACTACCTCATCATTTACAAATCGACTGCAAAGTATACAGAATGCTGCAGCGAGGATTACTACGGGTGCTTCAAAATCAGATCATATTACACCAATTTTGTATTCTCTCCATTGGCTGCCCGTTGTGCAGGGGTTAAAAATTAAAAATGTTAATTCTTGTGTATAACGCAATAAATAATACTGCTCCTTACCTGCAATAGCTTATTCAGAGTTATACTCCATTAAGAAGCCTTCGTTCATCAGGTAAAACTTACTAACCGTGCCTTTTACCAAATCGTCCTGTGTACAAAATCGAGCTGTCAGTGTTGTTGGCCCAAAACTGTGGAATAAATACAGATAATCTAAGAGGAGCCACCAGTGTCTCAGAATTTAAAAGTAAACTAAAAACATATTTGTTCATGGAATATTTTTATGTTTACTGACTTTGTACGATATTTATACTATGGTTAGTGTTTCCTTAACAGTTTAGTGGAATTATGATAGTTTAACAGAAAACTAAACACTTGATCTTTATATGTCTTATTTAATAATGTAAGCTTCTGAATGTAATATTTTAGTCAATTGGATTTATAATAGTATGTTTAATAATTGCCGATTGTATACTAGTTATGTAACATCGTGTAGGTGCATGTATCATCATGGATTTTACGCTTTACATCATAAATTATTATTATTTAATATTATATGGCAGCATAAAATTACAAAGATTCAGCTAAAAACATAAAGCTGGCATGTATAAAGAGTTTACTGATCTCAGTTAATGATTTATTATGAATCATGTTTTTCTCATATTAAATTATAATGTTATCGGTCAACTTTTGCAAATTCACTTATAAATCAGTTATATTAAATAGAAACAACCTTACAGATACCATATATTTACGGGAAGGTCCCGGTAACGGTTACAGCGGCTCAGCCCCAGCATATTATATCCTTATCTAGATGATGAAGTGTGAATAACAATAAGCAACTGTTAACCAGCAATTTTGTATTTAAACAATATATATATATATATATATATATATATATATATATATATATATAAATCCTGTTTGTAGTTGTCTTTATTTTATTGCCCAGTGTGGTTTAGCTGGTGTCACACTCAGCTGATATAATGTCTTTGTTGCACAAGTGCATGCTGGCTGCTATCCTGGTGTGTTCTAATTTTATGCGGTTTTACTGTGTCACGGGACTCTTATTTTAGCGGGAAAGATAATAACCCGTTAGGCTTAAATTGCATTCAGACAAAATTAACAAGCATACGCAGGGGTAGCTCCATAATTTAGGAGAGGATTGGTACAACCCAGGACCAATGACAACACCAAACATGAAGTATTCCTCCGAGAGAATTGGCGGTCTAAGACCCAGACACTGGCCTGAAACCCTAAAATAGTTGCATCGGCTAAAAAGCCGGGGGGGGGGGGGGGTAAGAATTACTTGGACTCGATCCCCTTCTTCATACTGTACATAATGGTTCATAATAGAAGCAAACGGTGTTTTTAAATGTGATTCAAATACACGTATATATAACCTTTCGTGGCTGAGTGTATACTTATTTAGGCCACTTCCTGTTGTCTCTAACCTTATTTATATATTCATAGGTGAGAGTGAAGCTGTTGTTTGTATGTGCTGTTGTTCTCGGTGCCCGTATGACCGTGTTTCCGCATGTTTATACTCCGTTTATACTTCCTTTCTATGTCCAAGCACTGACGCGCCTCTGTCAGCAAATGAGAATTTTTTTTTTATCTCTGTGGATGTAGTTTTAAATTTCGCAGACAAAATATTGGCTAATGCCAACCTGTGTTTTTATCTTTTTAAATGTTATTTAAAGTTAATTGGAATTCCTGTTGTTGTTATCATTTATATTTATACACCCATAAAGGTCTAGTCCTTCAAATTTCATTTTTTTTTCTATAATGTGTCATTTGTCTGTATTCTATATTTCAGTCCAAGTCTTCTCGTGAGCGGTATATACCGTATTATACACTAAACTATTTTCAACATATGGCTTAAGGATGTTTTTAGTGGAGAGAATACAGAACCTAGAGGGAGGTTCCTTAATGCATACTCGTTTGTGAGGTCCCGAAAAGAATCTCATATGGGTCTTTTTAACAGACGGAGAGGAAAACCTTTAATGATTCTTGCGAGATACTCTACATTACATGGCTCCTTATGAGATCCTAATTAAAAGGTAAAAATGTTGTTGCAGATTAGAAAGTATTGGACATTCTTTATAAATGTTTTCGACAAACATAAAGGCAGCTATTCATCTGTCTGATTCGTAAGTTTGTTTGATTTCTGGCTTGCATTGCGTACATATTAGTGAACTGTAGGTCATTCCTGCATAGAAAGGACCGTCTAAAGTGTTTGTGACGGTGCTAGTTTGAGCTTATTTCACTACAAGCTGTTATTACACGAGGTACATGTGCCATATAGACAAACGGAAAGGCATGCAACCAAATAGTAAACGCATGTACGGAAGTTGAAAGGTCACTAGTTGTTAACGGAAAGAATATCTGAACATGAATCAACGCAATCCTTCGTGATATACAAAAGTATGCTTCGTCCGGTTTACCGCCAGATGTCTTGTTGGATATTTGAATTATAACGTTCGGACATTTTGGTGAACCCTGCGTTTTATAAACAAGAGATAAAAAACTTACAGCCTGTGATGGAAAGGTCTAATGATCATTCAACTGAATATAGAACGTTTAAGGTACCTTCCTAGAAATCCGCAGGGAATATATTGAAATATAAAAAAAATGTTATAAGACGGTTTTTTGGAGTGTGCAAAAAATCGAAAAAATCTTGGGCTTAATCAGTTTATTATTTTAATGTTGTATGAAACACTCATGAAACAGCAGACAATAAATTGGAATGCAGGTCAGCACATTTGTTCAATCGATCCACCCCAAAATGAAAGTGTGTATTCCCCTCCCCTACCAGCCAATGGCAATCCATCAACAATATTTCATCGACAACGATCGAATATATGTCTCGTACAAACAAATGCCTTGGTAACCCAAACACGGCCGATCACATTCTCCCTTCAGTGGCGGAGGTAATAATCTGAGCTAAGGTCTTAATGTTTATCCTGTTATGTGTTATGAAAAGTGAGCCTCAAATTGAACGTCAAATTTATGAATCTGTTGACAAGTCTTAATAATTAGAGATTGATAATATTGATTCCAAATTGGCCGTCAGTCAATAGCTTCCCGTGGTGAGTTTTATTGCATTAATTGTGTGTTTTTATAATACTTACATGTTGAAATGGTAAGTATTGTCATATTGGAACAAACAATAGAGATCGGTTTATATTGGTTACACCGTGAATCTTTTTTCTTTAAATATTATTAGGCAGTTGACAACATGAATAAGACGGATAAACTACTGTCAACGTTCCTTCTGAATAACAAGTGGCGTAGCCAAGTGGTTAAGTCACCCGACCGGAAATCAGACGATCGTGGGTTCGATTCCCACCGTCAGTGAACCGACTTTTCTGTGTGTACCATTTCCAACTATATGCAATGAGCCAGCATTGCTAGTGAGGCGTCTATATAAAATATATGCTGCACACCATATAGGGCCATTAGTTCTCCATGCTGAAAGCAAAGTGTCAGCGCCAACACATGTAGTGGGTGGTACTATGACGTCACTACCGTGACGTTATTTCGCTGGTTCTTACAAAAGTGTGCAAATACACAGAGGGGGAAGAGAACCTGGCATTGCCATGTGGTTAAGACACCCGACCGGAAATCAGAGGATCATGGGTTTGATTCCCACCGTCAGTGATCCGACTTTGCTGTGTATACACTGTCCATCTATATTCAATGAACTAGCATGGCTATTCATACATCATATAATATATTCCGCACACCATTTAGGGCCATTAGTTCTTGCTGCAAGCAAAGTAGCCGTGCCGACACATAAAGGGGGTGAGACTATGACGTCACTGCCGTGACGTCACTTCGCTGGTTCCTATAACAGTGTGAAATACACTTAGGGGAAGGGAATCTGGCGTAGCAAAGAGTTTAAGGCACCCTACCGGAAATCGGGTGATCGTGAGTTCGATTCCCACCTTCAGTGTATTCCATTTTCATCTATGTACAATGAACCAGCATAGCTGTTCATACATCTATGTATAATTTATGCCGCACACCATGTAAGGCCGTGAGTTCTCCCTGCTATATGCAAAGTGGACATGTCGACACATATAGTAGGTAAGACCATGATGTCCCTATTATTATATAGCAGGGAGAACTAAAGGCCTTATATGGCGTGCTGCAGATATGATATATATATATATATATATATATATATATATATATATATATATTTGGACAGCCATGCCTCTGGAATGATCTGTTAGTAAAAGTACAAATTTGCCATTAAAAATCCCCGTGTAAAGGATTCCGGAGCACGCGACATCGTTTGTTTACATTGCTTTTTAGTCTCTTACCCCGACACGCGGTGGCGACACCTTAAATATATATTATAGGGTACCAGCTCTATATACAAATTAAAACCAGTAAGGCTTTAAACTAGTGACCACCAGGAAAAGGCGGACTATACAATGGAGGGCCACACTTTGGACTTAGCAACCTTTCAAACTTGACGTCATAATGTGATAACGCTGGGTGCCTTTACCACAGGGTAACTCCTCTTGGCCAAGAGGACTTAGGCAGCCGCACCGGAAATCGGAAGATCGTGGGTTCGAATCCCACTGGCAGTGAACCACTTTTCTGTTTGTAACCTTTCCAGCTATAAAAAACAATGAACCAGCATGGCTATTCATTCATTCATATATATATATATATATATATATATATATATATATATACATGTAAATGTAATAATGAAGGATACAATACTAAAGCTGGTCATATGTCGTTGCATTCTGTCTTCATCTGTAGCAAATGTAGAAGTTCCCTTTGCTCCACAGAACCATTCTGTTTGTCAATGCGTGGCAATAAACCATTATCTCATATGTTCAAATTACCATTGTAGCAACGGTCCCTATTGTAATACAACCACAATTGTATAAAGGGGACTGGCCAACCATTTTAATAAATGTTAAAATTGACATCATTAGTATATTAGTTGTTGCACAAATGATACGATAAAACATGTTCTGATTAAACACACATTTAATGATGTCAAAAATCAGTAATATTTAGCCGTTAGATATGCAATTGCCGGCAGCTCACTGCCAGGTTTAATAAAACATTAGATTATAAACAAAAGTACCACAAGGGTGCATATTACCCATGTTGCAGGTCTTGTGACTTCCAACCACCGCTTTTGCCGATATTTTGATTCAGATGAGAAAAATGTTAAATGTTTTTATGCCGAGTTTCATGGGATACATAAGGAGTGTCAGTAAGTCATCACTGCGACTAAAATCATTTGATCTCTAACCAGATAAAATATACATGGAATTTGTAAATTATCATATCCATCGCGATGACATCACAAATAAGCCTGAAAACCTCTGACCTCATGTCATGTCTAAGACGATCGCATAATTATGTTCTATAATAACAGGAAGACCTGAGCACTCTCCGAATTAAATCACTGGCTTCAGTAAAATGCGAGATATGCCTTCTGTTTTTCTCTAAGCATCCCTCTTCTCTCAAATATATATCAATACCGTGACGTCAGTTCTTCGCAAGCCAGGAATCACACAACTTACGAATAAGACAGATGAATAGCTGCCTTTATGTGTGTCGAAAACATTTATAAAGAATGTCCAATACTTTCTAATCTGCAACAACATTTTTAACATTTAAGTAGGAGCTCATAAGGAGCCATGTAATGTAGAGTATCCCGCTAGAAGCATTAAAGGTTTTCCTCTCCGTCTGTTGAAAAGAACCATATGAGATTCTTTTAGGGACCTCACAAAGGAGTATGCATTAAGGAACCTCCCTCTAGGTTCTGTATTCTGTCCACTAAAAACATCCTTAAGCCGTATGTTGAGAATAGTTTAGTGTATAATACAGTATATACCGCTCACGAGAAGAATTTGACTCAAAAATAAAATCCAGACTAATGACACATTATAGAAAAAAATGAAATTTGAAGGACTAGACCTTTATGGGCGTTTAAATATAAATGATAACAAAAACAGGAATTCCAATTAACTTTAAGCAACAGTTGAAAAAAAATAAAACCACCGGTTGGCATTAGCCAATCTTTTGTTTGCGAAATTTAAAACTACATCCACAGAGATAAAAAAATCCTCATTTGCTTACAGAGGCGCGTCAGTGTTTGGACATAGAACCGAAGAGCCACCCACCCACCCCCCCCCCCCACCCCCGGAAAGGGGGAATGTATATAAAGAGTATACAAACCTTTGCAAAGAGAAAAGAGCGGCAGAGAGAGAGAAAAGAAACACATTTACACGCACAGAAGGACATATTTATGGGAATCACATTAGTACAGAGAGATTACATAATCACATGCATCAATACCCCAGAGGGACACGGAGAATAAACATGCGGAAACACGCACATACGGACACCGAGAACAACAGCACATACAACCAACTGCTTCACTCTCACCTATGAATTAGTAATTAAGGTTAGTGACAGATGGAAGTGGCCTGAATAAGTATACACTCAGCCACGAGAGGTTATATATACATGCATTTGAATCATATTTAAAGTCCCCGTTTGTTTCTATTATGAACCATTATGTACCGTATGAAGAAGGGGATCGAGTCCAAGTGATTTCCACCCCCCCCCCCCCCCCGGTTTACAGCCGCTACAACCTATTTTAGGGTTTCAGGCCAATGTCTGGGTCTTAGATCGCCAATTCTCTCGGCGGGAGACCTCATTTTTGGTGTTGTCATTGGTCCTGTGTTGTGCCGATCCTCTCCTAAATTATGGATCCACCCCTACGTATGCTTGTTAATTTTGTCTGAATGCAATTTAAGCCTAACGGATTATTATCTTTCCCGCTAAAATGAGAGTCCCCTGACACAGTAAAACAGCATAAAACTAGAACACACCAGGATAATAGCCAGCATGCACTTGTGGAACAAAGACATTATATCAGCTGAGTGTGACACCAGCTAAACCACACTGGCAATAAAATAAAGACAACTACAAACAGGATATATATATATATATATATATATATATATATATATATATATATTTATATATATATATATAATGGGTGTTGTTAAAATACAACATTCCTGGTTAACAGTGGTTTATTGTTTTTCACACTTCATCATCTAGATAAGGATATAATATGCTGGGGCTGAGCCGTTTTTACCGTTACCGGACCTTCCTGTAAATATACGGTATGTGTAAGGTTGTTTCTATTTAATATAATTGAATTATAAGTGAATTTGTAAAAGTTGACCGATAACATTATAATTTAATATGAGAAAAACATGATTCATAATAAATCATTAACTGAGATCAGTAAACTCTTTATACATGCCAGCTTTATGTTTTTAGCTAAATCTTTGTCATTTTATGCTGCCATATTGTATTTAATAATAATAATTTATGATGTTTATCGTAAAGTCCATGATGATACATGCTCCTATACGATGTAACATAACTAGAATACAATCAGCAATTATTAAACATACTATTGTAAGTCCAATTGACTAAAATATGACATTCAGAAACTTACAGTATTAAATAAGACATATAAAGATCAATTGTTCAATTTTCTGTTAAATAATTCCACTAAACTGTTAAAAAAAATCACTTACAATAGTATCAATATCATACAAAATGAGTAGGCATAAAAATATTCCATGATCAAACATGTTTTTAATTTACTTTAAAATTCATAGAGACTGGTGGCTTCTCTTAGAGTATCTGGTAGGTCATTCCACAGTTTCGGGCCAACAACACTGAAAGCTCGATTTTGTACACAGGACGATTTGGTAAAAGGCACGATCAGTAAGTCTTTAACTGCTGACCGAAGGCTTCTAAATGGAATATAGCTCTAAATTATCTCTCGCAGGTAAATAGGAGATAAATTAGTTATTGCCTTATACAAAAGAATTAACATTTTGAATTTTACCCTCTCCACAACGGGCAGCCAATGAAGAGTATACAAAATTAGTGTAATATGATCTAATTTTGAAGCACCCGCATCTTCTCCGAAGCATTATGTATACTTTGCAGTTCATTTGTTAATGATGAGGTAGTTCCACAAAAGAGTGCATTGCAATAATCTAATTTAGAAGTAATAAAAGAATGAATCATTTGCTCCAAAGACTCTCTATTCACAAACCTCATTTTACTGGTATTACGAATATGTATTTATGAAGCCTTGCAGACTGCCATTACATGGGCTTTCAAAGATGCATGTGAATAAAAAAATACCAATATTTCTTACTTTCGATGATGGTGTAATTTGACGAGAGTCAATGTGAAGTGTGTGTGTACCATTTTTTTAACGATAATATATATGCAATTAATCTGGCTTTAATTCATCATTTAATTTCAATTGATGCTGGCGTATCCACTTTTGTACAGTTGAAATACAAAATTCGCTCTGGTGAATGGTACTGTCAAGATCCTCAGATTTGAATGCTACATATGACTGTGTATCATCTGCATCAAAATGATAGTTCATCAAATTTTTACGAGGAAGGGAACGAGGGATGATGTATTTATTGTAAATAAAATAGGTCCAAGGACTGAGACTTGTGGTATCCAAACATTTAATTGTTTTGCTCTTGACTTATTGCCCTTTAGCTTCACAATATGGGAACAATTTCTTAGATAACCCTTTAGCTTCACAATTTGGGAACGATTTCTTAGATAAGACGAAAAACATTTCAAAATAGTTTCTATAAATCCAAGTTGCTGCAGTGTTCTTATCATGCAACCCTGATCAATTGTATCATATGTTGCAGAGAGATCTAACAGGATTAACAACCGCCTTATTTTGGCCAAAGGCGCAGAGTATATCATTCTGAATACACACATAGGGTGTCTCTGTACTGTGCCCTTTACTGGATGCAGATTGATATGGTTCTCACAAGTCCTTATTTTCCAATTAACTGCATATCTGTCCATATGATAATATATATGTTCTCTCACAGCATGCATGTTTTCCTGAAGGTTTGTCCATCCTGGCAGTTTGTCTGTGCACGCAGATAAAGCTTACATGCTTCTCTAGTCGAATATTGTATCACAAAACTCAAAGTCTGGAGTGATTGTTTTCAAATCTAAGCGGTGGAGCTGTGAGATTTTGCACGGTGTCATGACCAAGCAGATTTCAATACAGATGTCAATTGTGTTACTATTTAATAAACCCCGGGAAAAGACGCACATGAGAAACGGTTGATCATTGGTAAGTGTGTCTGTATAACTGGGTACCTTTCTATGATTGCAATCAAATCAGGGACGGGCTGATATGGATATGAGGAATTGGTTAAATCACAATTTTGATCAAATGGATATATTCAAAATCAGATTCGTCAATCGCCCTTATATATAGCTTATGCAATTACAATGCAGGACGTAGACGCTTCAAATGAGTAGCGACTGACTGAATGGTATCAGACATAGGCAGACTGCATGCAGCTTATTTCCATTCACTTAAGTCAAAAGTGTGAAGAACGGGTCATAGACTATTTCGTGCGATAGGTCCATCACTTACAGAAATAGTATCATATGGCTGAATAAGAAAATGATTACTTCCAAACAACAACTAACAACCAAATTTACTATTTATCTTCTTTGATTTAAAATAATGGCAAGACCACATAAGATGGCTTATAAACAGATGTTATAACATTCTGTGGTGTATGAACGCAATTTATTCTTCAGTCTATTTCAGGTTAAGCCGATAAATATTATACAGATTTGTTTGTAATATCTGTTTTGAAAATAAGGGGATGAAGTAGAGCGAAGCTTCTACAAGCTTATTCACGCTTAATCACACATCAACAGGTTGTGTCATCTAAGTAAATCTTGGGCTGTACCGACCAAATTATGTCAAGTACAGTAATATATCTATTTCTTCTCTGAGCAGCATGTGGATACAGGGACAGTTCAATACATTATAAATAATATTCAAATTACATGATGAGCTATTGCAGCTGTAAGCAAATTAAAATACTGTATATAGCAGTCATACCACGGATCTAAGTTGGAACATTCGGGCTATTCAAACAATATGAAAATAACAAAATAACTTGCATTTTGAAATGCTAATCCTTTATTGATGAAATGATATTGATTTAAACAAACAAGCATGAGACATTCCACAGTTTGGATATCTTTTGTTTCCGAAATTTAAATCGTAGGTTAACTACTAATGGTGATACACGTTTGATTAAGATCGATAACAAGTTGAAAGGAATCAAATTTCAATGCTCAGAATCCATGCCATAAATAGAATTATTATGTTCAATGTTGGCGAAATTCCGGTTACATGGCAGCTTGGGGAACAAACATATATCTATGCTCTGACGCACTGGTAATCAAGTGTCATGTACTTTAAGGTACGACCACATGGATCTCCAAACAAGGCATTACTTGCACTCATGTGACACGAGTGCCTCATGTGACACCTTGCGCGGAACACCGACGTTGCCCCAAAACTGGTGCAGTGAACACTATGATCTCTCTTAGGATGGCACAAGACCCGATTTGTGCGACCGTAGAAAGCTCTGATCACCTTGATCTTGTAGCCTCCCGTGCATGTCAGCGACACACTTTCATGCTCACAAACAACCAACTGGTTGCCACCTGAAGATGCTGCAATTAGAGAGTCTAAATTAGCATTTGCCTGGCTTAACAAGTCTTATTGAACTGGTACGGTGTATAATTTTTACTCCTTGCGACATGCAAGGAGTCAACATTTCCAAGAGCATGCAGGGGGCGGGGGGGGGGGGGGGCTCAGGAGAGACTTTACAGAGGAATAATTTTTCGGCAACCAAGCCCAAGTCAGCAAATTATGGTACAATATATTATATAATATATATATGAGGGGTGGGACAGAGCTGTTTGCCACCTTGAGATTCTTCAATTAGAGAGAGTCCTAACTACTATTTACCTGGCTTTACAAGTGGTAGCTACTTAAAACAAGATTTTTTGGAATTGGAACGATGTATTATTGCTGTTCTTTGTTATTCTTATTGCAAGGCTGTTCTTCCAGATTTTACCGAATAATATAGCCGTCGCTAGTGCAACATTTCCTAAAATATCGCGGGGGAAGGAGTAGAGACTTTACAACGGGAAAACCTTTTTCCCCTGCGACTACTCTCACATTAGCATATCATATAAATTTGCAAATTTATACAAAACGCGCTGGATGCGTCATGAAAGTTCTCACACAATTTCATCTAGAAACACAAAAATAAGTTATGGCGCTATATTTAATTTATTTAATGTGTATTTCCATACAATATAAGGCTTCTTGTGTAGATGCCGTATGTTGTGACCACAGTAAGAATGAATAGCAATCTGTGGAATATAGAGGAAATATAAATACCTTCACCTCTTGTCAGGCACAGCAAAAGTGCGAGCCCAAGAATCAACCAGTCTGTTTTCAGCGCCATACCTTCTGCTCGGGATGGGAAGCTTACGGACGATAAACTCCAGCACAGATGACTTATATAGCAGACCCCCCCAGAAAAAAAATGACTGATCATTTCTGATTGGCTGATGGTATACCTTTAATTAATACATCTGATTATTACATATTCATGATATCCTACGTCATACAAGCGGGCCCCCGTGCTACCAGGCTGGCTTACGTGATACGATATGAACTTGAAGATAGGCAAGCAGCTTCTGTGGTCTGAGGAATGGGGTCATAACTAAAATTAGGAAGGTCATAAGTTCAAATTCAAGTCGGGTCGGTTCCACCAAGGGTAACGCTGGGCACGCTTAATGGTGAATGTGTAGTCCACAGCCGTTATCACACATGCACCACAATGTGCTCTTTTTTTTTGGGGGGGGGGAAGGGGGAGTGTAAGGTGTTATGACCAAACAATGGCAAATGACACCGCCCTGTTAGTCCCCAACCTGTAATACACCTTTGTAGATACCTACGCCTAGGTAAAATCGTGGGTGAGACAGAATCAACAAATCAAAATTGAATTTAACGGTTAACGTAGGAAATCAAGGTGGCAGAGTATTCTCGTTAAATAAATTGGCATTGTTGAACTGTGTAATGATTTCCTACAACTTAAATACAGAGAGATTACATACTTCATCCAGAATCATGAACACGCCCATCGCGACAGGGAGATATAATATTCGGAAACACGTTCAGACGGTCACCGGGGAGATAAGGACACACTACGGTAGATACAGAGATTACACACGTAAAACGGATAGAGAAAGAAGAAACATACGTACATCCACTCTCAAACAAAAAATAAAGCTAATAGCCTTGCATACGCTCTTGAGATATATATATATATATATAAATATATATATATATATATATATATATATATATATATATATACCTATACCCAAAAATATTACAATAGCTGTTCCATTAAATGGTGGTGGCTTCTGCTATAAAAGTAACTTTCCTGAATCTACCAAGTCACCTTGAAAACAATATTTATATTAATAAGTTCCAAGTTATATGTCTATTTGATCATATCAAAATGCAGTTAAGATAGCAAGATCATACGTAAATCTCTGTGACACATCACATGACCCTAGGTCTCTTCACTTGGCCATTTCGAACCGAACTTGGATCTTCGGCCGATACACATGGCCCAACCGAGTACATAACCGAGAAGGGCCTCTGTAAAGTGTAAGGAAGTATCTGTTATGTAGTTGAAAGGAAATGTGTGTATGTGCCTATCTGATTTAAAGGCGGCCCATACTGATTATACTCGTTGATAAGTAGATCGCTAAGCTTAAAATGACACTGACAAATGAAGTTGGATCTATCCCAAATAAAAACACAGTCAGGAAACTAATGAGATTATATTATCTGATAGACTTCTCTTCTAGATTGTATTGGTCAATTAAGTTAATATACAAGGAAATATTTGAACGCTGTTGACCTGTTCGATCTTTTATTAGAGTACTGCCTAGTGTTGCAGAATAAACAAAAACACTGTTCTGATAGAGTGTCTTAATGACATGTTTGGCAAATACTCAGACACAACCTAAGGATTACCATAGCGGAATAATTAGATATATCGGGCAGACATGTTGAAAGGCAATTTGATATTGTTTAGTAACACAAAAATAATAACATTAAAGATTCAAGATGATTCAAATGCGTTGTCATAATTCATGTTTTATTTAATGTTTATTCATATTCTTTACATAATGGCTTAGTTGCATACACATTAAAAACGAAACTGTATTAGTTTAAACCGAGTAAAAATATTCTCTCTCTCTCTATATATATATGTGTGTGTGTGTGTGTGTGTGTGTGTGTGTGTGTGCGAGGGTGTGTGTGTGTGTGTGCGCGTAGGCGATGGAGTCTTCGCTCTCTCTCTGTCTCTCTCTCTCTCTCTCTCTCTCTCTCTCTCTCTCTCTCTCTGTTACAGGGTCTTTTCATATGAGTTCGTTCTCTTTGCGTGTGAACGTATATGTGCTCATTCTGACCGAGATTCCGTCTGTGCCGAGACCTCTCTCTATCTCTCTCTTTCTCTCTCTCTCTCTCTCTCTCTCTCTCTCTCTCTCTCTCTCTCTCTCTCTCGGTATCCCTCGAAGCGTTCTCTGTGTATTTTCGCCGGGGTCTGATGGCATATATGCTCTCTCTCTCTCTCTCTCTCTCTCTCTCTCTCTCTCTCTCTCTCTCTCTCTCTCTACGCGCGTGTGCTGATGACTACAATATCGTTCTAAGTGTCCTTCTGTGACGGTTTATACACCAAAACAGGACCCGCTCCGTTAATGGATGTGTTCCTAACCGGTAATGTGCAGTATCTAACTTGGATGTGACCCCGACTTCTATCTGACATGAAACTTAAGTTCTGCGATCGGTGTAGTCTTGGTAAAGATTTGCAAAAATTGTAAATGATCTTGCGTGTCATCGTATAGCTTATACAGAAAACAGATTGGCTTACACTGTTAAAATGCACAAATAAGCACAAGTTCAAATTTATATGAGTCCCACATTATAAGCTTAAAATCTTTCATCGCCGGATACAATACAAATGGCGGTGCAGGACAATAAAAAAATGGAGATTTGGTCTTGCTCGTTTTTTCATACGTACAACTGCTTAACTGAATACAAGTCCAAGCATGTGTACTACACCCAGTTGATTACGTATTGCCACACCGGCAGGGATGGATCTTGAAAGCAACGGGAATTGGTTTCTTACGTAAATTGGAGCAAGTTATCTGAGGAAAGATTTTAAGTGGACCTCAGACTACCGCCAGCATTTAGGAGTAATGCATTTCTCCACCATTAATCTATTCAATAAAGTCGGTTTGTAAAAGAAAAGTGCCCTGTGTATACACGTTTTCCATGCTTTAGGTCTGTGGTAGGATTGGCTCAGAACAAGAGATGTGCAAATCACTAAGGAATCTGGTCCATGGATTGATTGGATAAGAAAAGCGATTACAGGTTTAGAAAAAAGTCAAACTGCTCCGTGTAAAGAGGCTGGAAATATATAGAAAGAAATTTAATCGTTCATTGGGGTGCAACCTATCGGTTGAAACGAGCACTTTAATAAACGCTCTATAAAGACCAAGGTTTAATATGTCGGTCTTATGCGTATGAGTTTGCATGCACAGGGGAATTAACATATGCTTGTTTGGCGGTATATGTTTAATTTTACCATACCAAATACATAAATATTATCTAAGAAACATTGGATGTTAACTGATAATTGGTAGAATTTTACTGTTTTTGAGAGTTGAAGCCTTCGCAGATCAAATATGACACGCCATTCATGAATATATGTTTGACTGTGCAGTCATTCAGTACTTCCGGTAATTAGTATTCTCTGCTTTGCATCTGTATTCGAAATGCTAATCCATAGAAACTTGTAATCATATGGTTACGCTAAACTGAACAGGGTGGTAATGGCATTAGCTGCCATGGCTGTATGTTTAACATAACATCAACTATAAATTCCTAATATTTTGATCTTATTCATATACATTGACCATAACCGAAATCTGCGGCTTTGCACGGAAAGAGGTTCTCAACTCGAATATAGTGAGATCGAGTAGCCTCTACTCGTAAACAAGTTGTACACAATGTTGGCCTATAAATAAAAACTTAATCTTGAGGAACATTGTGTACTCGTCTGTTATGCTTTAGAGCCAAACTAAACCGGACATTGATCAAGACATCTTGTTGATGCCTGACGAATTTAAATAGAACTCCACGACTTTTAATCAATTTATCCTGGTAAAATAGGCGTTGGGTGTTACAACATTTGAAAAGCAGACCTCATGTAGTAATGACCCCTGTAGGACAAATAAATAAGGAAAAATACACACTGTTATGGCGGATACTCTACCAGTCCGTAAATGAGTATGTAAATAGAAGAACCAAAGAACAGACAGAGTGCCCGCCCACTCGAGAAAACAACTATTGAATTAGTTGTAGTTTATTGTTGTCAGATACATTCGGAATTTAGCAGATTTCAGCCTGTAGTCCTCTAAAAATGCAGGTTTTTACTATGAGCTCTTTACAAGCCTTACCGTTGGCAATATTGATCATGATTTAGATTAAGTTCTTCCTCGCGTATGTTATTTGAGGGGAAGCCTCAATAAAACCAGATAATTTTATGAGTATGTATATCGAACTTTTGTCAATATAGCATTTTTAACTGGGTTATTTTTATTGATTCAATTTATTATAGTATATCTTATGGATTCTTGTCAGAGCAACAATGAAAACAATAATGTATTTTTCCTTGCATTTCTAAGTGATTAAGTATTATGATTATAATTGAATGTATTTATAATGAGTATAAGACGTAATGCATAATGCTTCTTATAGACGATATCTATTTTTTATTGATAATGCCTTCGTGCATGGCCATATGCACAATTACAATTTCTGGGAAAGCAAGGAAAAATATATATATCTATAATTCTTCCAAATTTCAACAAATATTACCTTATTGTAATGTTTATCACCAACACGTAACTTTGGATTACAATTATGAATACAACACGGGAGTTACAGTAATAACCATTCAAAAAGTATCCATCGTTGTAATCAATCATTTAAAATGCCCAAAGGATATGCAATTCTCTTATCAATATTTATTAGTTCCGGAAAAAAAAATCTTTAAAGAATCCTTAAAGGTTGTCTACTGCAAACAAACTTTGAGGCTACTCTTAAAGATAGTTGGTGTATAAAAAATGTTATTACGTTGATAGAAAAGCCTGGTAAAAACAATAGACACTTATCATCATGGAGACCCATTAGTTTAGTAAATTTTGATTCCAAAATTTTAAGTAAAATTCTAGTCAGATGAATTAAGAGAGTATTACCTAGTCTTATAGGCGAGGATCAAACTGCTTTTATGGAGGATCGAAAGATATCTGATACAACTCGTCTTATCAGCGATATAATAGACTATTGTTATATAGAAAATGAGATATCTGTCTTATTTGCCGTCGATTTTGCGGCAGCGTTCGACTCAATTGATTATGTATTTTTATTTACTGTATTACGTAAATTTGGATTTGGAAATACATTTATTGGTTGGATTAAATTATTACATAACGGATTAGAAAGCTGCATAATAAACAACGGTTATACCACAGGGTATTTTAAATAAGAGCGAGGAACAAGACAAGGTGATCCGTTGGCGCCTTACTTATGTTTGTTGGTGATTGAAATATCGGCAATTATGGTCCGTCAATCCAACTTGGTCAAAGGTATCGTCATAAACGGCACTGAATTAAAACAATGTCTCTTTGCCGATGACAGCACATTCTTTTTAAAAGACTTGAAATCAATGGGGGCATTACTGCAAATTTTAAATGATTTTTCAATGATATCTTCAGTGAAAAGAATTTCAACAAATGTGAAGCCGCTTGGATGGGAAGGAGAAAGAACACGCTAGAATATTCAACCAATATCAAATGGGTTGACCTTCATTCCGATGCTATAAAAATCCTAGGTTTATGGTATACATACAGGCATGATTTGTCATACGAGTTGAACTTTGAAAAGGTTTATAATAATATTTTAAGAACGTTTAATATGTGGATATGGAGAGGGCTGACAAAATTTGGGCGAAACACGATAATTAAAACCTTTGGAATATCAAAACTAATGTACACTATGAACATTCTTGAACCCCCAAGGCGTTTTATCAAAAAGGTGAAAAACTGCATTGTTGATTTTATATGGTATGGCCGTAAGCCAAAATTTAAATATGATGTGCTGATAAGTGAATAAAAAAATGGAGGTATAACAGTACCAGATGTTGAGTCTATTTTAGAATGTCAAAGAATATCTTGGCTGATCAGATTAAAACACTTGGCAAATTTAAAAAGCACAGTTGTACCTAATTTCTATCTACAGAGAGTGGGTGGTATAGAAACATGGGGGTTAATTTTGATATAAGTTGTATCACACGAAAAATTTCTAAATTATACAGTCATTGTTTCGCAGTCTGGGATAAGTATACATCTACTGACCCACAATCTGCGGAGGTAGTTATTCTGCAGCAAATTTGGAATAATCAATACATCAAAGTTGATAAAAAAAATCTGTCTATTTTGGTTTTCTAGATAAAATAGGGATACGTTTTCTGTATCATGTATAAAACGCCGATGGCTCATTAAAATATCTATCAAAAATAGTTGACTGTTTCAGCAAAGAATACAAAAAAAAGGATCTATACTGGATGTCCATTCAAAAGGCAATACCACAGCAATGGATTACAATCTTGAAAAATAACAATGGTATTCAAGATTTTAATAGTTATGTCTCAAATCCGCTGAAAATACCAATCAGTGGTAAGATTGTTGAGTTGACTAAGTTGGGATTTAAGCACTTATACACCCATATTCTGCAAAATAAAAAATCAGAACCAGTAGTTATAAAGAAACTCCAAAATTTATTTAACGACAAATTAACTTCTGAAAGATGCTGTTCTTCATGAATACTATACAACTCATGATACGTATCTGCGTGAATTTCAATTTAAAATACTGCATAATATTCTAGCAACAAATGAATTGTTATTTACATGGAAAATATCTGAAACCAATAAATGCTCTTATTTATTTACTGATATTGAATCATCAGTCCATCTTTTTTGTGAATGTCATGTTGCTGTTACATTCTATAATCAAATTCAGAAGTGGGCCGGAAAATTTGGAATCATGTTACCCGCACTCTGTCCAAAGAATCTATATGTTGGTTGTGATGTTGAAAATGAAAGGAAAGCGCTTATTGATATCTTCATATTGATTTATATGTTTGTGTTATTCAAAAGCCGGGATAAAGAAACCCCGCCTCTGTTCTTTTTCTTAAAGAAAATGTATGCCATCGAAAGTATGGAAAGATTGGTCGCAGAAAAAAAATAATACAGTGAAAGCGCATTTACAAAAATGGAGAGCCATTAATCTGCCGATGTAATTAGTTTTCTTTTAAAGAAAAATACCCTTATCTTTGTGGACACTTTGTCGTTATTGCATGCATGTACATGTTTGTATATCAAGTTCCGGGAGATGTCGATGATGAAAATGATAATAAAAAAAAATAGTATACAATATTCTGAGACATCTTTCGAGAGAGAAGAAGAAAAAAAATCAAAATGGCAATATCTTAAGTGCTTGAACTTATTCAGGTCATTCATGAAACTAAAAACAAAAGTAAAGCTTATTTGGAAAGAATAGCACTTTATTCTTACATTTATTGATACAGAAAAGACTTTCAGTCTCCGAAATGTGGTTTCATTCTGCAATAAGCCTCAATGACCACCACAGACAGAAAAATAGGATATATTTTAGATTTAAGTCACATGAAAGGTTGATTTAACTGAAAAATATCCAATCTTAAGAACAAATGACACTAACGTCATTGCTGTGTCCAATGATGTTGGAAACTCACCCAGCTACGTATGTCTTAACACACTGGTAATCAAGTATCATGTACTTATCCGTTCTGCTACAGGGATCACCAAATATTCCATCTGAAGCAGTCATATGGCAGGTATGCTTCATATGACACCTAGAACGAAACGCCCATGTTGCATAGATGCTGCTGCAGTTCACATGGTAAATGTTGCCAGGACACACGACGTAGTTAGTACAACCGTAGAAGGCCTTGATTACCCTGATCTTGTAGCCCCCCCCCCCCCCTTACATGTCAGCGACACACTTCCATGTTTACAAACGATTAGTTCGGTGACGCCGGGAGATGCTATAAATAGAATCACAATAAAAGGAAATAACCTAACCATAAGTGCAGTTGCTTTAAATATAGGAAGCTAAATGTATCACTGATTTCATATGGAATTATGACACCGCGGAAGTGTAACTTTTTTCTGTGAAAATTATTCGTTAAGCTTTATATTAACTGTAAATGGTTAAATACAATGCAAACCTTTACAACGGATAAAGTTTTTAAACTTGTCCTTGAATTGTAATCAAAGAAACTTTAACATGCAAAACGTACCTCTGGTACCTTAGAATTCACCAAAACACACCGACATCACAAGAACTAGAGTTAACCTTTCAGTTTTGCTCTTCATATTGTCTGTTCGACAGAGAAACGCGCCAAACTACTTACGCCGCCAGTCTGATCAGATAACCTATAATGGCTGGTCTTCTTGGTCTCTACATTTTGATCTGATCTGATTGGTCGGTCGTATAAATACTCCAATAATACATATTCATGTTACCACATTCAATTTGACCATAAATCATAACAGAAGTGAACTTCATCTTTCAGATTTCACTTCTGGTCGATTTTGACAAGGCAAATAACCAGCAGGATCAATAACTTTAGTGTAAACATCATCAATAATCATAACTGCAACAATATCTCGATCACCATCGGAAAGGGAGGGAAGAATTAGGGCCAAAGTGTGAGAATATAAGCACACACGCCATAGAGTGAGAGGGGCAGGAGGCTATAAATGATAACCACGCACACATTGAAAGCAAGAGTACACATGCAAAGTAGCATAAACACGCATAGGGGGAGAGGAAAGATAATGCATATGTGTGCACGACTGGCAGAGGGAAAGACTAATACACATGGGCCCACATATGCATACAGGAAAAAGGATTGAGCGTGTAAGTACACATGGATAGATTTAATTCATATGTACACAGCGATAAATGGAACAAAGGCCGAACCCACATATACAGAAGTACATCCGCGTGAGAGAGCTCTGATATACAAAAAAGGAGGAGAGAGAGAGAGAGGCACAGAGACAGAGAGCAGACATAATCATAATACACTGCACAAGGATAACCTTATATATATATAATACACATAATATATCACACATATATATAACACACAGAGAACACGCATGTGTTGTTTATATAATACCTCTGTTGGCTACGTCAGACGAATGACGGGGGTTCAAGTTTACAATTAATGTATCGTTTGGAGTTCATATCAGACTTCTTCCCTTCAAAAAACAGAAATTTGCTTGTCTAATCAGGTTTCTGTGAATGTGGCTCTATCTTTCTCTTCATTCTTTCTCACTCAGTCTTCCTGTTTTTTATGTCAATATGTGCCTGCAAGTTTGTCTCTCTGTCTGTTTCAATCTCCGTCTCTCTGACATTTCCTTTCTGTATGACTGTCTGTATGACTATCTGTCTCTGTGTGTGTATATATATATATATATATATATATATATCGCCAGCCTCTGAATGTACATGTGTTCTCTTGCTGTCTGTGACTGTATGTGAAGTGAATCATCTACCTATGTCACTGTTATATAAGACTGTTGTTCCTCTCTGTATCCATCAATGTTTCGGAAAGTCTCTCCGTCTAACCCTGTCTCTGTCTGTCTGTCTCTCTTGAAATAGACTTACTAGTTTATTAAAAGGAGCTTTCGAAGTACAGAGACTTCTTTGTCAGGTTGTAATGACGAAGAAGTCTTTGTAATGTTTATCTACTGTACAACTTATCTTCAACTACAGACTAACACGGCTATATCACTTATATATATATATATATATATATATATATATATATATATCATTTTGCGTGCCACACAAATATCGATAATACGCATGAATTTAATAAAGTGTACATATAATAAAACTAAACCAGGTTTAAGAAATCAAGACTAGAGTATCATTTTGGATATGTGCTGCCTAAATGTGATTACAAAGACCACGCTTTTAAGTATTTGGCACATTATTTAACCAAACTTTGCGCCTAACCCCCCCCCCCCCCCCCCGGCCACCCCCGTTTCAATATGCCCCTGCTTTAATTAGCACGAATGACGTACAATACCAAGAATATGTAGCCATTATGTGTATTAAGAAAAAATATAAACCTTGATCGCGTTAACAGTTAAGGCGGTGAACTACTTTGAATGAGTCATCTTCTCCTGGGTCTATAGTTTCGTCAGGTTTCTTCTCCAGGCAGACTGCATGAAAGTCAACTCTAATTGGTTGTTTTTTGGTCTCACGGTCGTGGTGTGTTTGGCTGGAAGGGAATGCCTAAGAGTTATTCATGTTTGTTCAATGTTTAATGAATTTCTATTAAGTTTATTATGACTGTTGTAACAGTGCACCACATTTTCATAAAATATGGCATGCAGAGAAACTGCAGTCAAAGGAGCATCAAGAATTAAAAGCAGTAGTTAATTAGCCAATCAAAGTCTGCTTATTTCTTGTTCGAATATGTATTCGCTTTTTTCAGGTTATTATGCTTTATCTGTACACACACAATTTTGTAAATATTAGCCTGGGTCACGTTATCATATATTTGTGAATAGTATGCTCGTCTAATTTCCGTCCACTTAAGATGGATTTCTCTGAAGTTTGTATATTCTGTCGATTCGTCGACCTGTTATTTCGATATAATCCATCAAATAATGCATAATAGTTTAAAGATATTAAAGATAAATATATCATGGAATGAATAAGTTGAGTAAATTTTTATCAGTTTTGAATCCAGATATATTTAGACCGTTTGCACTACACCAAGTACGGTTTAGTAAACGTCGGAGATGATCATGTGATCTTTCTGTGCGGGATTTTTCATACGTGTTTTTATATCTATTACAGAATTCAATCATAGCATACAGATATAAAGTATAATTAATAAAAAATAGATATGAAATAAACAGTACTCTTAGCTAGTCTCTAGTTGCCTTTCTTTGTATTGATTCCGCCCATCAGCCCATCCTCTCTAACAATTTGATATATGTTTATTTCCATTTTTAAGAATGACAAAATTAGATATATATATATATATATATATATATATATATATATACAATAGCATACTCTTTTCTTACATTCCTTTCACATTGATCTCTGTATTTTGCAGCATCACAAGGTGGCAACGACTTGTTTTTTTTTTTTTTTGTTTGTTTTTTTTTTGTTTGTGAGCTTAGTGTTTCACTGACGTGCAGGGAGGCCTACAAGATTAAAGTGATCAGAGCTTTCTACAGTCGCACAAATCACATTTGTTTTACCCTAATAGGCATAATAGTGTTCACTGCACCAGCTTCGGGGCAACGTTGGTGTTCCATGCAAGATGTCACATGAAGCACTCATGTTACATGAATGGAGGCACTGCGCTGTTTGCAGACCCAAGTTTTTGCACCTTAAAGTACAAGATACCAATGCGTCAGAGTATAAAGATTTGTATGTTCACAAGACTCTCGTACGGGAGTATCGCCAACATAAAAGGGAATAATTATCTTTCTGGCATGCATACTTAGCACAGGAATTGATTCAATTAACCTTATCTTTTTTTTCAAATTTGTGCCAGTGATGTAATGACTGTATGTTAAATTATGAAACGTCTCAGGTTTCTTGTTAACATGAATATCTATATACAAATAAAGGAATAGTATTTAACAATGCATGTTATTTTGTTATTTCTATATTCAGTGAATGACCTGAAGTTTGTCTTCATCTCTGATTATTGAAATGACGGCTACATACAGTATTACATTTAGATACAAGTTTGCAATAGCTCATTAAGGTTTAGAGGTTATATGAACCTTTCTATAAAATTGTTTCGCTGTATCTGCATGCTATAAAAAGAAGAAATAGGCAGATTACCACACTTGACATTAATTATTCGGTACAACTCAGAGTAAATAAAAGGAAACCATCTGTTGATATGTCTTTAAATATGAATAAGCTTTGAGAAGCTTCGCTTTATTGTCTCATATTTACGAAAAATCTAATGAAACAACAAAGTCATTGTTTAGTGATAGTGTAGTGCTATTTTACCCCCCCCCCCCATATTATAAACACATTGTTATAAACAAAACAAGCAGCTTGTATGTTGTGATTTCTTTGTTTCCCCTATTTATATGACAGCTTCAAGGGAATACCTTTAATTTATAAAGTTCAGATTGGAGATTAGGCCCCCTTAAGTATATTTATTACCAAATTCACTCTTCTGATAAAATAACGCTATAACGCCATAACGCAATAACGTTGTACACAAAGAGATACAGTAGAATAATTTAAAAAAGATTGAAAATCATAAATATATTAAACTAATGAAAAAAATAAGATTTGAAGCAGACTTAAAATAGATAATTCAAACTTAAAGTAGACATCATAGTTGATGACGATCACTAGTTGAATTCCAATTATGACATAAGAGTTTTCAGTCGTCTTTTAAAAAAATGCAGTCGGGTTATCCTTGAGGAAGATCGTTCTAGGGAACAGAAGGAGTATCTGCTGGACCTTCGTCCAAACTTCCTTACTTCTTCCATACTTCATAATAAACACGCAAGGTCAACAGGGCTTGCACTAGAGTTTCGCATGCACCAGTAGTGATATATTGACGTAACTAACCTTAAAAATGGTATGATTTCGAACCAGAGCTGTAGTCCATTGCTGTAAGATAAAAGCTATGGTACCGCAGCGAAAGCACTGATTATAGGCCTACCTGCATTCATCTACGATAAGCCTTGTGTTGGCCTAGAATGACGTTATTATTACTGTGTCGATGCCGTAGAAGCAACGTGAATTACCGTGGAGAAAACGCTCAGCCAATGTTACGAAAACGCGGGCTTCCATTTCATCAATTTCATTCCCGATAGTGCAACGGTTGCGGTGGCCAAATCGTGAGACGTCGTAAAAGCACGAGGTAAGTAAGAGTCAGGTCTTACGCTTAACCACAGCATGAAATCTGTAAACAGATCGATTATGTTTACATAACCACGTGGCTTAAAGCTTAGTATCCCTACGTTATAATCACGGGAACTGCAACATATCTAGCCCTTTTAACACTGGATTACAAGCGCAACAAGAGCACGGCAGTTCTCCTCATAACCAAACCGTCTATGTCAATACATGTCTTACTTATGACTGTTCGCCAACAAGAACGTCTATAAACTGTCACGACCACTGGTAAAACCAACCGCATGATCATGCAACATAGCTAAACATTCGTCGCTAACATAGCTAACCCCAAGGCATTTCAAGATACAGAAAAAAAGGAGAAAACCACGCAACGCATTGGCAATGATCATGACCAAGATATAACTCTCGGGTGTCAAGCTAAACAACCAAAGGGAAAAAAAAGTGAACAAAGCACAACGACTAAACCCTTGCTGCTTGAGAAAAGTAACCTAACTAAACACTAAGTTCCCTAACTGAACTCTTATCAGGGATGAAAGGACGTTGGATACAAACAAATAAATTACAGATAACAGAATGAGTTACAGAAACGTTGACATTCAAAAGAAACAACAATTTACCGGTCGGTTTATTTCTCTAACTTAAGAAAACTTACGATATATGAACGGTGCTTTGTCCTGGATTCCTGTCTTTCATCTGCTGTGTAAACTTTAATTTTAGAAAATGAATAACAAAGTTTGCACCACCGAATTCGGTCAAACGAGTTCTTCGTTTCTCCTAACACCGAGGAAACTATCCGAATGCAAAAATTAATGGTTGTACAATTTTGGTGCTAATAATCCGAAGCGTCGGTAATATAGCTTCTATTTGCCACTGGAAGGATGATACATCCAAAACATCTGAGAACCTATGGTAAGACTCCATATAAACGCAAAATTTTGATATCATATACATCTTGCCATAACTCCTTAGTTCAATGGAATATCATTCTAGGCTGGTGTATACTCAAGCATCAATTCTAACAGAGACGACATTTCATGAATGTATAGCCGACACGCTGGCCATAGTCTCAAACTCACAAAAACTAAATCTCGGTCTCCGGCCTAGTCCTTTCTTGATTCTGGTTTAACTTCAACGTAACACGCATATGCGAATAGGGAGAACCCTTGATTCCCATACATGTTTTCAGCCATATTCGGCCTATTCTGATATCAGAAGTCTATTGACTAGATGAGATTCCCTTGAACCTAAAAACAATTAGGCTTGAAAATGCCGAGCCCACCGCACAAAGGCTGTTTTTATTTATATCCATGTGTTTATAACATGTGGAGGCCCCGCCGAAATATTGCAAGCACATTGTTTAATGTTTGTCTAACATTGCTGTGTTTACTAAAAACTTGTAGAAAAACAGGCTCATATATCTGTAACAGAGGTGTTGCAAGAACCTTTCCCAACACGAATTACCAAGAGGTCATTAATATGTACATAGATAAAGCCACAAATCGAATATATTCTATTGAAATAATATGTGAATGGTTAGCTTTTATCTTGCTACTTACTTTTTTATTACTGGCTTGCCCAATAATTAATTCATGCTAATCGCCATACATAATGGACCCTATCTCTAATTATGAACCTGGGCTCAACTTAAATTCATTGACTGGTCTATAATTCTTAGTCATGACCCTGTGCACCGCCGCACCTCTCTCTCTCTCTCTCTCTCTCTCTCTCTATCTCTCTCTTACTGGATGCCATGTTAAACAGCAACAGAGGAGGCATATTCCTATACCAAAAAATTGAAAATAATACCTTTTCTAAATCCACCAAGTCAACAGTATGAAAATTAATAAGTTACCAGTTATATGTCTATTTCTTCATATCAAAAGGCAGTTAAGTTAACAAGATCATAAATCTCTGTGACACATCACATGACCCTAGGTGTCTCCATTTGGCCATTTCGAACCGAACTTGGTTATGCATATGCGCCAACCCGATTTCAAATCACTGATAAGTGCCTTTGTAAGGAAATATCTGTAACGTAGTTGTACTTTTCTTGTTGAAAGGAAATGTATGTAAATGCTTATCTGGTTTGAAGGCGGCCCATACTGATTCTACCCGTAAATAAGTAGTTCGTCAAGCTTAAAATCATGTATCGACACTGACAAATGAAGTTGGACCTATCCCAAATAAAATCACGACCAGGAAACTTATGAGATGATGTTAACTGATAGACTTCTGTTCTAGATTGTATGGATCAATTAAGTTTACATTTAAGGAAATATTTGAACATTGTTGACCTGTCTGAACTTTTATTAGAGTACTACCCTGTAGTGCAGAATAATCAAATACACTGTTCTAATAGAGTGGCTTAATGGCATATTTGGCAAATACTCGAACACGACCACGGAAATTTCTCAA
Source organism: Sipunculus nudus (assembly GCA_026874595.1). Classification (NCBI taxonomy): domain Eukaryota; kingdom Metazoa; phylum Annelida; class Sipuncula; order Golfingiida; family Sipunculidae; genus Sipunculus; species Sipunculus nudus. The sequence continues at coordinate 7,489,899 of CM049317.1, forward strand.
GCGGAAAGATTGGTTGCATCTGGCAGACAGGTTGAAAGGCGATTGTATTTTGTTCATACAGAAAAAAAATTATTATATTCAAGATTCAATGTTAATTAATATTCTTTACATAATGGCTAAGCTGCATACACGTTAAAGACGAAACTGTCTTATTTTAACTCGAACTAAAATATCCACTCTGATTGTGTGTGTGTGTATATATATATATATATATATATATATATATATATATATATATATATATATATATGTAACACAGGGAAATAAACCCCCGTGTTTTTTTTTCATCGTTTTGTCTGTCAATCCGGAGTGACACTCAAGTAAAGTCCCTTCAGGTCAAGTGTCGTTTAACGGTTTCCCTTGCGTAGTATGGCCTGCATACGTGGCCGGCGAAAACCCTCGGATTAAGAATACGATGTTTTGTCGGACCGGTTTTTTGGTAGTTTGGGCAATGAGGTCGTGACAGCTCCGGAACTTTCACGAGGTCTCGGAACTGTCACGTCAGTCAAGCCTTGCTCCTCTTGTTGGCAACAAGACGACGACGGTCTTTCTTCTTCCAGGTAGGAACCGTATATTATTGCCCGATACCCTGAAGTGAAGGAATAATTATTATTAATGAATGTTTCAAGGCCTAGAATGTCAGTTTAATCCCAATATATTGGTTTAGCATTTCTCGTATGGTTAAGAATACATAGAATATATCCGTTTTTCCCATGTGTATCCTATATTTTTAAGAACTAGAACAGTCAGTTATCTTGTTCAGGCATCTCGAATACTGCGCCCATTTATATGGTGGGTCAACTGTAAGGGTGTAGTATAAATTTCCCAGTCTATTTTTCTTAAAAATCGGCCATTCGCCCAAGTAGGCTGGTAAGCACGTGTCTCGTCTCCCCCCCCCCCCCCCCCCCCCCCCCCGCTGCAGGAATATCTTTAGCGTCCGTTTCGGTCGGTATGCCGTCAACCGTTCACACCAGGGGTTATTCCAGCCACAACTAGTAGCTAGTCGTACAGTGACAGAACCTCCTGCCACGTATTATTATAGATAATTATTTTTTTTCTCATAATATATAAATAAATTTAGTCCGAATGCATCGATTAAGCCAGTAGTCAACAGTACCGCCATCTGGCAGTCAAGAGTGAAATTAATGTACAAATTACTCTTTCATCCCCGTGATTCGCCTACGGGATGTATGTATAATTATTACGAAAGGTCTAATTCCTTCCATTGGAATTTCATCCAAAACATTCTTATTATGTCTATTCTTTCCAAAATAGTCGTCATTTTAAATGTTAAATATTAACACGAAAGGAACAAACAAATTCTTTTATTTTTATTAACGATTATAACTTACGGTTCAACTGAATGCCTCAGTATAACATTTTACCAAGTGAATGAGTCCATTTGAAGTATTATACAGTCCTGTTAAACGATGCTGCCGGTGCTGCCATCTGACCGCCGAGGTTTGTACAAATCCGCCTTCCAGTTCCCCTATATCACTAAAGCTTTCAAATCCGCTATACGGTATATAGTTAACTTAAACCAGAATAATCAGTGGTATAAATAAGTTATATCTTATATTAAGAAATTATCAGAAGTAGTAACAGCAGCGTTACATTGCTTTTCTTCTACGTTCATTTAAGAACAATAATATTACTGATACGAAAGTTTTTCATTGAAGTGAGTGTTACGATAGATTTACTATGACAGCTCATGGAAACCCCAAGTCCATGCTAGATAAGGTATTAGGCTTTTTAAAGATAGTTTTCCTACATGATAACGAACTATCAATAATTTTAAACAATTTAGACTGAAAGTACTAGGATATAACTTACCTCTCGCTCATCGCCACCCAGCTGAAGACCTTTTTTTTCTATTTCGTTGATGCATTTTTGTTTACCATCCGCCAACCAAAGTAGTGCGCTTAAAAGACCACTGTACAAAGTGATGCCAGTTCAGCGCATTCAGCCCCCTCACTGCACGAAGTACGCGCCAAAGACAGGTGTCTCATAGCCTCAAAACCTGCTACCCAGATTAAAATATTTAATGTGTAATAATGATGTTTACATCATTCTAAGCCGGGAGTTTTTCCATTAGACTAATTTCACAGGGAATTATGAGACCCTACGTTTCTTTAGGGTCATAATCTAAGTGGTAGAGATAAGATAGTATACGCCGTAGTCGATTGCATTTAACAGACATTCTCCCTGACGGGCCTGCCATCTAAACTCCACGCAATCATTCATATTCGTTATAAATATTATGAAGGCACCAAAACCCCATCTCCCTAATTTTAGAACGTTTATTACCTCATAAACATCCATAGTATACCTGATAAGGGAAACAGATCATTTAGATAGGACCGTGTTAAGATTGTTATGATGTGAGGTCTGTATTAATGCTATGTAGAAGGATTAATTGTGTATTAATGTAATACTGAGCATTAATGGATAAGAGAAAAGCTATCATATTCCATATGAATATATTCAAATCCAAGTGAATCTATGTAAAATAAGTGTATCTATGTATAATGTATAATCTATGTATAATGAGTGTATGACCAATCTAAGCGATTTAAGGTTAATACGTGTGAGATATATGGAGCTTACACTACACATTCAGCCACAAAACTTAAAACTAAAATATTTGTAGATTAATATATACGGATTAATTGTAAAGTGTAAAGAGCAAAATATCATATAAAAAATAACCTATAATATCTGTTATATACAAAACATACGCAGTTTATATAATTCATTTAAATGTGCAGTCCAGCTCTGCTCCTCTTGTTGGCAACAAGCTGACGAGGATCTTTCTTCTTCCAGAAATAAAGCTTCATCCATCCACTTTGTCTTGGGTTCTTTCTAAGACATGGGGCGGACCCGCCTTACCCCCTGTCCGCGACAAAATGGCGCAGCCTGCAGGATGTGGTGATAGGAGGAACGGGCATCCCGGATTTTGTGATCTGGCGTAAATCATCCTCAGCGATTTGTCCTGTGACCTGTAGTGGCGGATGTTTCGCCCTGACAGCCTATGCTGTATCTTCTTGTGGGACTATAAGGTCATGTGGGTATGTGTACACGAACCAACTGACTGATATATTCCTTATATTATTTGTGATCACCGACCAGGCCTTCGCAATTAACTGTGCTCGTCGGTCTGCTTGTTAGAGACAGTGTAGTGAACTGTTTCATGTGACTGGGCGCTAGGGCCGGCCAAGCGTCTGGTGTCGAAACGAACTTCTACGGAATTCTTTACATTGACAGGTCCATCGCTAGTGCGACGGGGTGGCGCTTCAGCGCTTGCAAAAGCGCTAACGGACAATACAAGGACATCCTATATATACATCGTATAGTGTTTTATCCTATCAAAGGGTGATCATATACAATGTTGATATGCACCAGATTCACATAATTCTGTAATTTTTTAGTTTCATAATGTATTTGCATTAGGCATATAGACATGTATCCTCTTAGAGATTCCGTGATATGCACCGGGCATAAAGATGTGTAAAGATAGTTTTAAATACAGTAAGTTTTCATGGTCTTAAGATATAATCGTTTAGACATAATACTTTACTTTAGATATACTTGTATCATAATGTGCAGGTGAGTAGCCTTACCTTTCTTTGGTAACCTGCCAGTGTGGTGTCTATGCCAGGTAAGACTTTTGGGTATTTTCTCCAGGCAGTAGAGAAGGATATAAGATATTATTATTGTAACTTCTCTTCCTTCTTCATCAAGGGTACTTAGAATCGGGTATCTGAAATATATGTAATATTTAGTACATGTAAAAGTCAGTATAAAGTAACTGTACTTTCCATGTAATATTCAGTAAAAAGTAATATTAAGTTAATATAGAGTAACTGTACGTTCCAGGTAATATTTGGGATAAAGTAACAGTCCCTAGCAATGAGGTATCCTCGCATCTTGGTAGTAAAATCCTTACCCGAGGATGTGAAGAGGGCCGAACTTGAGGCACACTTCGGTTCTGTTGGCACTGTGGAGGCGATTTTGGTGTCCACCGACACATGGTATGTAGTGTACGCTTCTTCCACTAGTGTCGCCACTGCCGAGGGAACCTTGAGTTCGGTTAAGTTGTCGACCCAAGTAGAGCTGGTTAAACTTCTTCTGTCCCTTGCAGTAGAATCAGATGAACCTATTATAACTACGTTGTTGGACTCTGACCCACTAGATAATCTTCTAGATACACGCAGCCCTGAGAATTTGGCTAAATTAAAATCCAAGCTTGACGGCAGAGTGGCTAGGGAACAAGCCCCTCCAGTACATACGTATACAGTTACCCAACGTTCTGGTCTTCCGACTTTTTCTGGAGATCCAGGAAAGGATCTGTCATATACCCAATGGCAATTCCAAGTTCAAGGCCTTCTGGATAACCCCCACTATCATAGAAGTGAGGTGGAGGAGGTGGTAAAGCTGTCCCTTCGCGGTACAGCCGCCGAAATTCTTGTATGCTCTGACCTCGTGACAAATGTCGTTAATTCACTTCAGCAATTTGATTTAATGTTTGTGGAAGTAGTCGACTTTAATTTGCTGCGCGAGCGGTATTACAGTGCTCAGCAGGACCCCGGGGAGAATATCGTTCCGTGGGGGTGTCACCTCCAAAAGTTACTGCATTCACTTAGGGACAGAGGGTTGATTCCTCCCAATGAGGCCGATAACAGCCTCAGGTCTAGATTCTGATACGGCCTGCACCCCACATATTCCAAAGTTAGAGAGGCTTTGCGAGCACCCTTACGAACAGGCAGGCCCTTTGACGAATTATTTCGTTCTGCCAGATAGCTGGAGGTAGATTACAAGGGGGATCTTTCGGCATCTGGCCCTTCGTCCGTCAGGGTGTCCACTCCCAGTCAGGCTGGAAAAGGTAAAACCCCAATACAACAACAGACGAATGTAGATTTGGCAAAGGCCGTAGATACTGTAATGAAAATATTTGAAGCTCTAGAAACCAGACTGAGTAAGCTAGAAGAAAAAGGTTCTTACCATAGTAAAGCGGCCTCACTTACTAACCCTTCGCCTGGCAGTACCGATGGCAGCACTTCTCAAGGTCCTAGTCGATTATTTTGTAGCCGGTGTAAAAGGAACAACCATATTCTGTGTGATTGTGTCGCCCGTAGGGATGTGAACGGCCGGCCGTTAAACTAAAGTCCACCTGCAGCAGTCGGTGGGGGGTTGCAGGTGAGAAGCGTGTCACCACAACAATTCCGGTAGAGCTGGTAGGTAATGTTGATCGGGTAGGGCTTATGGCCAATGACACACCTACCACAGGTTTAATTGATTCTGGCTCGGCCATTTCTACTGTTGCCGAGTGGTTTTACAAGAAATACTTAACATCTTGTCCTATATTGCCCGTTGACCGAGTATTGGAGGTTGAAGTAGCTGGCGGAGGAAAACTGGAGTATTTAGGAATTGTGGAGTTAGAGGTGAACTTCCCTTCAGTCCTTCATGATAATATTTTTCCCACTACAGTCTTACTTGTTAAAGACACCAGCTTTAACATTACCACCCCTTTTGTAACTGGGCAAAACATCATTAAACCTTGCGTCCGACAACTAAGGGCAATCAAGGGGCCAAGGTTTGTTCAAACCGCAGGGCTCTCTGATCCCTGGCGATTGGCTTGCAAAAACCATTGTCTTTCAAATTGTATAATATCCAAACCAGTAGGTACAGTAATGTGCAACAAACATGTCCTCATGCCTGCCCATCATAGCTGTTTCGTACCCGGAGTAACACGAACATGTACTTATGGCAAAACCAGCGTAGTCACCGAACCAAAAGGTCAATTACCTGCCGGACTAGTTTTGGACCAAATATTCATGCAGGTAAATTTCAAAAACAAAACCAGTAAACGGGTTGATGTTAACATTTCCAATTTGACAGCTAGTCCAATTACAATTCCAGCGAAAGCTTTGCTTTGCTCGCTACAGGTCGCCTCAGTAATACCTACATTTACTCAGGATTCTGTCCCTGTCCCTGAAGGCGTCAATGACCACTTTAATATTGGAACCTCATTGTCTGAGGAAGAGCGTCGTAAAGTTTTAAGTCTCTTAAATACCTGGACCTTTGTCTTCTCAGTTAATGAATCAGACATTGGCCGAGCTGATAAAATCAAACACCGGATTGTCTTAACCGATAAAACACCCTCTAAAGAATCCTATCGGAGAATCCCTCCTCATCTATACGAGGAAGTCAGGTGCCACCTTAATGAAATGCTGGAGGCAGAGGTAATTCGCGAAAGTTCTAGTCGTTTTTGCTTCGGCCATAGTCCTTGTCCGCAAGCCTGATGGCAAATTGAGATTTTGCGTGGACTATCGTAAATTGAATGCCCGCACGGTCCGTGATGCGCATTCTCTACCTCGGATCGATGACACGTTAGACTCTCTAGTCGGAAGTAACTTTTTCTCCTCTCTCGATCTTAAGGCCGGCTACTGGCACGTTGAAGTGGAGGAGGAAGACAAGCATAAGACCGCATTTACAGCCGGTCCATTGGGGTTATACGAGTTTAACACGATGCCCTTCGGTCTCGTTAACGCGCCCGCGTTATTCCAGTGCTTAATGAAAAAAAAAACTATGGGTGAATTGCACTTTTCTCAATGTCTCCTTTATTTGGATGACATTATAGTCTATAGCTCCACTTTTGAGGAGCATCTTGAACGGCTGGAGGCTGTATCCCAGCGCCTCAAAAATGCCGGTTTAAAGCTTAAACTGAGCAAGTGTCATTTCTTTCAGACCAAAGTCCGTTATCTAGGCCATGTGGTTTCAGCTGATGGCATTCACGCAGACCCTGCCAAGGTAGATGCGGTAAAGCAGTGGACCACACCAAGTACAGTAACTGAGGTCAGACGGTTCCTAGGTTTCGCTAGTTATTACCGTATATTTATTCCTCATTTTGCTCAAGTAGCACGTCCCCTCCATGACCTGAAGGGCATCTTACCTAAAAAGAAAGGTAAACCTGGTAAGTACACACCAAAAACCACATCCATTATATGGGGTACAAAACAGGAGGATTCCTTTAATAGAATTAAAGATTTATTGTGCCAAGCCCATGTACTGGCATTTGTCAATTTCACAAAGCCCTTTGTCCTGCACACGGACGCTGGTAAATCGGGTCTTGGTGCTATTCTATATCAGGAACAAGAGAGTAATCTGCATCCCATTGCCTACGCTAGTCGTATCCTTAGACCCTGTGAGTGTAACTATCCTGCCCACAAGCTAGAATTTCTAGCTTTAAAGTGGGCCGTCACTGAGAAATTTAAAGATTACCTTTATAGGAGCACGTTTATTGTTAAAACAGACTATAACCCTTTATGTTCTTTCATCAGCTAGGCTTGATGCCACTGGACAGCGGTGGATTGCCGAATTGGCAAATTTCAACTTTGACATTAAATATCGCTCAGGTCAAATTAACATTGATGCTGAAGCACTGCCCAGGACCCAAAGTCAGAAGACTGTCCATCTCTCCACAGACACGGTAAATGCAATTTGTTACTACCAGTTACCATTTTTTATTGGCTTACAATTCACCCCTGCACCAACTGATCAGTTGCCCTCTTCAGATGACCTTCCAAAGTCCCAAATTAATATTAGAGACAAGCAACTTGAAGACCCTCTTCTTAGTAAGATAATCAAGAGCCTTGAAGCAGGCCAAGACATTAAATTCTCAAAAACCAGATCATTGGATCTCAGCTGGCAAATATACCAGCGATAAGCAAAGCAGTTTGTACTACATCAGAATATTCTAAGTCCAAAGAGAATAGTATACAATCAGTTTACCTACCAGGTCGTCTTACCTGAGTCTTTGCGTAGCTTGGCTCTCCATGGGTTGCATGATCTCATTGGACACCTAGGTCAAACCAGAACTACCGAACTAGTTCAGGATCGGCACTTCTGGTCTAAAATGTTAAATGACATCATTCAGTACATTTCTTGCTGTCCGCGATGTGTCAGAAGGAAGACCCCGGCCAATCAGAGGGCTCCTCTCGTTAACATTTCATCAACTGCACCTTTAGAATTGCTCTGTATAGATTTCTTATCAATAGAGCCCTGCAAGAGTAACATAGAGAATAAACTTGTAGTAACGGATCACTTTACCAACTATGCCAGGGCTTTTCCCTGTAAAACCCAACGAGCCAAGCCAACCGCCCAAATGTTATTTGATCAATTCATATGCCACTATGGCTTTCCCCAAAGAATTTTGATCAGGGCAGAAACTTTGAGAGCAAGCTCATCAAAGAACTCTGTAGTATAGCTGGGATTTCAAAGTGTCGGACCACACCCTATCATCCCATGGGGAATGGGCAATGTGAGCGGTTTAACCGCACATTACTTAACATGCTGGGTTTCTTAGAGCCAGAAGGGAAATCCAATTGGAAAATCCACCTTTACGCTCTCGCCTATGCCTATAATTGTACTCAACATGAGACCACAGGTTTCTCCCCATTTTTTCTCATGGATGGCCGTCACCCCAAACTCCCAGTAGACTTAATTCTGGTGTTGGATCAAGAGGACGAACATACTGATACCAATTATTCAAAATATGTTCAGTCCTTAAAAGACACATTGTCCGATGCCTATAGAAAGGCCCAAACCAATTCTTCCACTGCACAGAAACATCACAAGAAACGCTACGACTGTAAAATTAAAGGCGCGTCCCTACAGATAGGAGACACAGTTCTTGTGCGGAAGGTCCACTTAACAGGCAAACAAAAACTAGCCGACTTGTGGGAAACCCCAATCTATACTGTTGTAGGGCAACCCAACAATGATATCCCAGTATATCAAGTGCAAAAGGAAGGTACAACCGATGGAGTACGTACCCTTCACCGTAATTTATTACTATGCATTAATAACTTTCCAATTAACACCACTCAAACTCACACTGCTAATGTTTTCCAAACAAGCAAACAAAAAACCTGACCTGACGACTGTAAATGTAGAAAGTCCAGATGAAATTGAGTGTCCGGATAAAGATTACGATGATGAGTATATCATCATCCCTCCTTCAATTCCTCTTAATATTCCTTTAGTCCCAGTAAGCCAGGAAGATCCTTTAACTATTTCCACTCCTAGCCCAGAGGATGAAGGCACCTTTAATCAAGACATTTCAATTATTGGTACTACCCCTGTAATAAGCACAGAAATTGATGAAAGTGCCATACAAATTCCGGAGGTCATTGAATCCTCCTGGACTTAATTAATGTTCAAGATGTAAGTGTTGAGACTGGTGCAGATAGTTCTTCAGCAGAAGATAGTGCCTCTGGACTTAGACGATCACACCGAATCAGAAAGCCTCCATTATGGTACCGGTCTGTAGACTATGTCTGAGATTAGGCTGATAATATGGCCATGTTCTCGCCTTAAAGAATCTATGCATTCTTAGGTTGTCGGGTCGACAACTGTTTCAAACTAGGGGAGGGTGTAACACCGGGAAATAAACCCCCATGTTTTTTTTTTTCATCGTTTTGTCTGTCAATCCGGAGTGACACTCAAGTAAAGTCCCTCAAGGTCAAGGGTCATTCAACGCTTTCCCTGCATACGTGGCCGGCGAGAACCCTGGGATAAAGAGTACGATGTTTTGTCGGACCGGTTTTGGGTTGGTTTGGGCAATGAGGCGTGACAGCTCCCGAATGTCCACGAGGTCTCGGAACTGTCACGTCAGTCCAGCCTTGCTCCTCTTGTTGGCAACAAGCTGACGACGGTCTTTCTTCTTCCAGGTAGGAACCGTATATTATTGCCGCGATACCCTGAAGTGAAGGAATAATTATTATTAATGAATGTTTCAAGGCCTAGAATGTCAGTTTAATCCCAATATATTGGTTTCGCATTTCTCGTATGGTTAAGAATACAAGGAATATGTCCGTTTTTCCCATGTGTATCCTATATTTTTAAGAACTAGAACAGTCAGTTATCTTGTTCAGGCATCTCGTGTACTGCGCCCATTTATATGTTGGGTCAACTGTGAGGGTTTAGTATAAATTTCCCAGTCTATTTTTCTTAAAAATCGGCCATTCGCTCCAGTAGGCTGGTAAGCACGTGTCTCGTCTCCCCCCCCCCCCGCTGCAGGAATATCTTTATCGTCCGTTTCGGTCGGTGGTCGGTATGCCGTCAACCGATCACACCAGAGGTTATTCCAGCCACAACTAGAAGCTAGTCGTACAGTGACAGAACCGCCTGCCACGTATTATTATAGATAATTATATTTTTTCCCTCATAAATATATAAATAAATTTAGTCCGAATGCATCGATTAAGCCAGTAGTCAACAGTACCGCCATCTGGCAGTCAAGAGTGAAATTAATGTACAAATCACTCTTTCATCCCCGCGTTTCGCATACAGGATGTATGTATAATTTCATCCAAAACATTCTTATCATGTCCATTCTTTCCAAAAAAGTCCTCGATTTTAAATGTTAAATATTAACACGAAAGGAACAAACAAATTCTTTTATTTTTATTAACGATTTTAACTAACGATTTTTACTTACGGTTCAAGTGAATGCATCAGTATAACATTTTACCAAGTGAATGAGTCCATTTGAAGTATTTTACAGTCCTGTTAAACGATGCTGCCGGTGCTGCCATCTGACCGCCGAGGTTTGTACAAATCCGCCTTCCAGTTCCCCTATATCACTAAAGCTTTCAAATCCGCTATACGGTATATAGTTAACTTAAACCAGAATAATCAGTGGTATAATTAAGGAATATCTTATATTAAGAATTATCTGAAGTAGTAACAGCAGCGTTACATTGCTATTCTTCTACGTTCATTTAAGAGCAATAACATTACTGATACGAAAATTTTTCATTGAAGTGAGATTCACAAGTGTTACGATAGATTCACTATGACAGCTCATGTAAACCCCAAATCCATGCTAGATAAGGTATCAGGCTTTTTAAAGATAGTTTTCCTACATGATAACGAAATATCAATAATTTTAAACAATTTAGACTGAAAGAACTAGGATATAACTTACCTCTCGCTCATCGCTATCCAGCTGAGAACCTATTTTTCTATTTTGTTGATGCATTTTTGTTTACCATCCGCCAACCAAAGTAGTGCGCTTAAAAGACCACTGTACAAAGTGATGCCGGTTCAGCGTATACAGCCCCCTCACTGCACGAAGTACGCGCCAAAGACAGGTGTCTCATAGCCTCAAAACCTGCTACCCAGATTGAAATATTTAATGTGTAATAATGATGTTTACATCATGCTAAGCCGGGAGTTTTTCCATTAGACTAATTTCACAGGGAATCATGAGACCCTACGTTTCTTTAGGGTCATGATCTAAGTGGTAGAGAGAAGATATTATACGCCGTAGTCGATTGCATTTAACAGACATTCTAACCTCCACGCAATCATTCATATTCGTTATAAATAATATGAAGGCACCAAAACCCCATCTCCCTAATTTTAGAACGTTTATAACGTCATAAATATCCATAGTATACCTGATAAGGGAAACAGATCATTTAGATAGGACCGTGTTAAGATTATTATGATGTGAGGTCTGTATTAATTCAATTTAGAAGGATTAATTGTGTATTCATGTAATACTGAGATGGTAGCATTAATGGATAAGAGTAAAGCTATCATATGCCATATGAATATATTCAAATCCAAGTGTATCTATGTAAAATAAGTATATCTATGTATAATGTATCATCTATGTATAATGAGTGTATGACCTATCTATGGGATTTAAGGTTAATACGTGTGAGATTTATGGAGCTTACACTATACATTCAGCCACAAAACTTAACCTTCATTAGTACACGTCGGAAAACTTATCAATCCGTACACCTGGGGTCCATCTGAACCCCAGCAGTAATTGATGCATATTCAATGTATACTACATAAATATCATAGTTGTTTGATTATACCATGGTTAATATAGATTGTTTGGGCAAATGTAGAACAGGAAATACAACATATGAGATAAAATACTTTAAATAAAGGTATCCATAACATATTTTCCAAGAATCACAAATGTTTCTTCTTTGGCAGTGTTTTCTCTCAGTTTGTTCAGGCTAGCATATCAATACAACTTATTATTGAAATTTTAAGTGCTTCCATATAAAATAAAACACAATATATCCAGATTAAAAAAACAAAGTCCAGAGATTTTGACTTGGAATTATAAAAAACATGGCTTTCGGGTCCAATTGGACCCCAAACACTGCAATTTCAAAGAAATTGATTTCAAAACAATTAAAGGCAAAATTTTATTTGACAAACTGAAATTAAATAAGGGATGAGCTGCTTCCAGTCTTATTTATATTTGGTACTAAGAAACTCATCAAAAGTCTAAAAGGAAATGAAAAATGAAACCAGACTTTCAGTCTTGCCTTTTTTTTATTTTTCTTTTTTTTTCTTTTTTTTCTACTACAAATATACATACAATACAAAAACAGTACCATAATGCACAATTCACATTCAGCACATTTTTGTGTATCGAAGTTATCTATATATAATGTATGTCATGGCATGTTATAGTATAATTTTTAAATATATCCGCATAAATACATGCCCATATACATTTATATGCATATCTACACATGTACAGGTTTATGTACTTTTTATATTCACCCATTTGTATACATATTTACGTTCACATGCATATATTTACCTATGCATAGACGTATATCATCAGATATTTTCAAATTTGTGCAAGTTTCGACCATTTTAAATTATGTTTAGCTATTTTACCTTTGTTTTTAGCTATTTGGTGTTCTATATCCCTCGTTTGTTGTAGAATTATTTTATATTCATATAAGTTTAACATTGACAAGTTGTCTCGAGCTTTAAATACTAGTTCTTTATACAATAACAACAGAGATTAACTAGATTTGATCCGTGTGATGATGGCTCTACCCCTCCAATAATTTTCATGTTTTCTGTATCAGGTAGGTATATATATCTTTTGTTTTTAGCCAACACATGACATCATAATAAAGCTTGCAAGACTTATCACATTTAACGAATAAATGTTTGATGGATTCTGGATACCCAGAGCATAATGAACATATATTATTGTCTTTAATTTTCCACTGATACAATTTATAATTAACTCAAAGAATATCATTCAAGATCTTGTACTGAAACATACGCTTATTAGCACGAATAGAACTTTTATAAATTGCATTATAAGCTTCATCCGTAGCTATTTCTATCTGATTTCTCTGAAAATAATCTTGAGCATTGGGAATCGTAAACAGTGTATCCCTAAATATAGCATATATAAGTTTAGTATTTATCTTACTAATATTCACTGTTTTACCATCCATCAGTGTCATATATGTCCCGGCGTTAGTACATTGTCTTCCAGACAATATGATTCCTTTATTATTACAAACCACCTCTGAGGTATTGCAGAGAGTAAAAACCACCAACTGAGGAAACTCTCTTTTGGAACTTTATCTAACTAGCAAATTACCTTTCCTTTATCATCAATAATATCTAAAACAGTATTAATTCCTCGTTCTGATATACCTCTATACAATATTGATTTTCCAGCCAGTTTAATGTATTTGTTGTTCCACAACGGTTGCAGTAATATATATTCAGTGGTATCAGGAATTTTCTGAAAACATTCGGCCCAATATGTTAAACATTCTCTATAAAATGGAAGGATGTTATTATTTTTGTATGCGGCAGATATCGAAATTATTACTAATCGTTTGCAATCCTCCCATTTGATTTAAATAATATTGTGGTACGACTTTTCATTTTTTGTCTTTTCGATTCATAAGGTTTTTGAACCACATAACTCTTTGAGATTTAATTTTACATTCAATGTCGGACAGTTTGAGCCCTCCTTTGTTGAAATCACCTATTAAACTACGATATTTAATTTTCGGTTTACGCCCTGACCATATAAACTTATTAATTAGAAATTTAACATCTTTTGCCAACCACTTTGGAAAAGGTTGCAAATTTGTCACATATAATATTTTTGACATAGCAAGGCTGTTCACGACCATATTTTTTCCATATAAGGTCAGATTTCTGCTTTTCCACTTATTTAAAATACTCTCGAATTCCTGAATATTGTTTTTAAAGTTAAATTTCTCCTTTACCTGTGAATTATAAGAGAAGTATATGCCTGAGATTTTAAAGTAACTCTCTGTCAAATTTACCCATTTTAATTTCCCACAGGTTAATTGTTCATTACGTAAGCTTTCGATCCATGCTGTTTCAGTTTTATCAAAGTTTACTTTCAATGATGTGTATTTGGAATATACACCTAATGTTTTTGTTAATTTATTTAATGAGTCCATATCTCGTAAGAAAAACGTTGCGTCATCAGCAAAAAATGCTAATTTCATTTCAGTCCCGTCAATTTTAATGCCTCTTATACTTTTATTCTGCCTTATCATACAAGCTAATATTTCAATTACAATAATGACAATATAAGGAGCCAATGGATCACCCTGCCGTGTACCTCGATCGATTTTAAATAATCCAGTTGAATATCCGTTATTCAGGACACAGGTTTCTACATTTGTATGTAATAATTTCACCCATTTAACAAAGCGATCTGGAAAGCCTAAGTGTTCCAAACAAGTGAATATAAAAGTATGATCTATTGAATCAAAGGAGGTCTCAAATCCGTACAACAAATTATACCAGGAATATTTAACTGCTTGGTTATTTCTAAAATGTTATCTATTAAACGTACTGGTTCCCCTATGTATTTTCCTTCCACAAAGGCATATTTATCTTCTGATATTTTTAACGTTTAACCATGGCTTTAATCTTGCGACAAGTATTTTTCTCAAGATTTTAATATCAACGTTAATCAGACTAATAGGCCGCCATGATTTAAGAAAACGACAGTCTTTCCCCGGTTTTTGTATTAATTTTATTACCGCCTGTTTCTGACTTGATGTCAATTCACCTACTTCAAAATTCTCATTAAGACAATTTGTCAATTCCGTTCCCAGTAAGTCAAAAAACGTTAAATAAAATTCCTTCGACAGGCCGTCAGAACCAGGTGTTTTATCGTTTCCCGTACTTTTTAAAGCTTCCAGTACTTCAGCCTTGCGTATTTGTTCTCCTATTCCAGATATATTTAGACCTGTAAGTTTTGGTATTTCTATCTTATTTAAAAAGCTGTTACACTCCTCAGCAGTAATATTACTACTACGTCTATATTTGTCCTTAAAGAATTGTTTAATAATATTCAGAATGTGTTTCTCGTCTCGTATTTCGACACCATCCATGATTATATTTCTGACACTAGTTTTGCATTTTCGAGATTTTTCTAACCCCAAAAAGTATTTGTTACTCTTTTCACCTAGCTCATACCATTGTACTCTGGAACGTATGATTATCCCTTTAGTAATTTTGTTGTAACATTCCTCTAACTCTTCTTTCAACTTCTTATATTCTAATATTATTTCCTGATTTCCATTTGCTGTTATAGATTTTTCGAGATTACTGACTCGTTTCTCCAATTCACAAATGTTATAGCGAAAGTTTTTGGCCTTTCTTTTGGAGTATGTTATTGTATATTTCCTAATATTATATTTTAATATCTCCCATAGAAATCTATCGTCCTTTATATTTCTAGAGTATTCAGTTCTCCATCTAGATATCATTTCGCTCAACGATTTAACATAATCTGCATCATCCAAAAGAGAATTATTAAACCTCCAAAAGGCCGGGCCATGTTCTCTTACTTCATCAGAAATAAATTTTAATTTTATGCCCGGAATGATCTGTCCTACGGATGGCAATATCTCAGACTCAGAAACTGTTGATTGAAGCGTCTCTGATATTAAAAAGTAATCTAGTCTACGTTGGATCATTGGATTAAGACTACGCCAGGTAAACTCTTTTTTGCTTGGATGCCTTAATCTCCAAATATCATACAAATTAAATTCAAGCATTGTTCGCTTTATAGTTTGTATAGATCTAACTTTTAAAACTTCCCTGCCTCCTTCATTATCTATAGAATCCATAATAAAGTTGAAGTCCCCTCCCCATATCAAAGTAGTGGCTCATCTGTATCAAGAGAGCGAATTTTTTCTATTATCTGGTGTAGAAAACGAATTTGTTCTGTCTGTATGTTTGGTGCGTACGAATGTATTAATACACAATTCATGCCTTGCAATATTCCATATAAAATTACAAATCTACCACTGTCATCTAATATCTTTTCTTTCAGCTCAAATTCTACAGCTTTACCAATCAGTGTCATCACCCCACAACTGCGAGAGGTTCCATGAGAAAAATAAGATTTTCTTCTCCATTGTTGCGACCAAAAATGTTCAATGTTAGGGGTACTGTGGCTTTCTTGGATAAAATTTATGGATGTATTTCCTCCCTTTTTAACACACCTATTGAAAATTTGTCTTCTTTTTGCGTACTCCCGAAGGCCTTTCACATTTAAACTGAGGAATGTTATATTTAACGAGAATTTATTTGTTATTAATGTAATGTAAATCTAGAAGTCGCATTTTACTTGCCAGGGCATACAGAAAATGTTCAACTAAATACTGTGCTGTTCTTCTGATACTATACAAGGACATACAATAACATAAATACAGGCGATTACAGCAGTTGACCATACTAAACCCGTGATCTGCCATACCGTATATGACAAAGCATGGTCAGCAAAGAACTCAATGTGATATTTAAAATATAATATACGTCATTTCTCAGCAAGGCCCATTACAACACAACATTCTAACGGTATACGTTTTGAACCAAAATATTATGACTAAGCATAATTGAATTCTTTCAAATAATACCACATCGTATAATCCATGGCTGATCTTAAATTCTTGCCAAGTATTAACTATAATACTATAAAATATATATTAAACTTCTCGTAACTAAATTATTGGTACATTAAAATTATCTTGGAAAAACAAGTATAATCACTAGGTCCGTTCACACATAGGGGGTTTCTTTATTCATTGATTTCAGTCACCTTTCCATCTATTATGAGTTTTCCTCTACAGAACCTCATCAGCAAGTGGTCTCGATGCGCTAGAGTCATTTGCGGTTTTGCCCTTTTCTTTAGGGCCAGGTCAGCCGGTGTTAAGTCTTCCAGCACAATATTCGAGCCCGCGGGTCCTCTGCCTTTAGCTTTCTTTATGGTTTCATTCCTATACTCTTTACTGTAGAATTTCACCAGAATGTGTCTCTGTTTACCCTCTCTCTTCATACCGACTCGGTGTGCCACATCTATCTGTTTCACAATATCCTGTGGTCTACCCACTCCGTTTTTGGCAAGCATGCTCACAGCTTTCTCTTTACAATTCTTTCTCTCAGTTTCTTTTACACCTACCAACCTCACATTCCACTCTCTACTATATCTTTGTGACTTGTTAAGATCTCTTGTAATTTTATCTTAAAAAGCAATATGTTCAGCTTTGTTACAATCCATAGCAGTATTAACTGCACGTACCTGCTGCTTCAGTTGTTCGTTCTCTCTTCTCAGTTCCTCCACCTCCGTCTGTGTATTTTCCAAACTTGTTTGCATAGGGTTTAGTTTCGTGTCTATTATTTTTTCTAAGTCTTTCCTCAGTTCATCATTCAGATTTTTGCATGAACTTAACGTTTCCTCACTTGTTTTGACAATTAGTGTGGACAGGCGCTCCTCCATATCACGTAGTGCCTGCACGCCCATGTCTATTTGAACCTCAACCAGTCTTCCAGTCTTGTATATCTGTAGCTTCACCGACAATCATCGCATTGTATGCTGAGGATAGAGTGATCCGCGCAGGCATGATTGTCACAGATGGTGTAGCATTGGCAAATTTTCTGTCTGTCTGTCTGGTCTGGGGCAGAGGTAGCAACGCTCTTTGGTTGCTGAAGTTCCCTAGACAGTTTGTTGGTGAACATCAAGCATGCTAAGGTCTATAAATGCTGATTTCACAGATTTCTGAATTGCCCACAGATTTTGCAATTGTTGGTGTAGAAGGCCATCATAGACGTCTTACACAAAGACTGCAGGACAATCAGAAGTACTTTAAGATATGAATTCAGGACAATCAGAAGTATCTTAAAAAGTAACTTCAGGACAATCAATATGATCATCGCCATCATCTTTGCCCACATCAGATAATTCACCATCTGAAGAGTCAAAGTAGCGCCCATGAATTATGCTAATCGCCTGGAATGTAATGTAGCTTGACTGATTTCTGTGTTTGAATAGAAATATGAAATAAATGCAAAATATTATATCCCTAAGTGGATAACAGTGTCAGAGATGTAGAAGTTTTCAATAAAAGTAACAAAAGAGATAAAAATTACACATAAAATTTCTGTTGTGCATTGTTTCCAAATGGGGTCCACTTCGACCCAAAGAGAATATTTTAAATACAGATCATATGGTTCAATGGAACCACACTATCTTTAACCGTAATAACATCAATATACCTGACAACTACCTGAAAAGATTAAAGACAACAACTGATCAATAAAAAATATATCCAGAAATACATCCCTGGGTCCAAATGGACCCCAGGTGTACTGCTGAAGGTTAAAACTAAAATATTTGTAGATTAAAATATTTAATGTGTAATAATGATGTTTACATCATTCTAAGCCGGGAGTTTTTCCATTAGACTAATTTCACAGGGAATTATGAGACCCTACGTTTCTTTAGGGTCATAATCTAAGTGGTAGAGATAAGATAGTATACGCCGTAGTCGATTGCATTTAACAGACATTCTCCCTGACGGGCCTGCCATCTAAACTCCACGCAATCATTCATATTCGTTATAAATATTATGAAGGCACCAAAACCCCATCTCCCTAATTTTAGAACGTTTATTACCTCATAAACATCCATAGTATACCTGATAAGGGAAACAGATCATTTAGATAGGACCGTGTTAAGATTGTTATGATGTGAGGTCTGTATTAATGCTATGTAGAAGGATTAATTGTGTATTAATGTAATACTGAGCATTAATGGATAAGAGAAAAGCTATCATATTCCATATGAATATATTCAAATCCAAGTGAATCTATGTAAAATAAGTGTATCTATGTATAATGTATAATCTATGTATAATGAGTGTATGACCAATCTAAGCGATTTAAGGTTAATACGTGTGAGATATATGGAGCTTACACTACACATTCAGCCACAAAACTTAAAACTAAAATATTTGTAGATTAATATATACGGATTAATTGTAAAGTGTAAAGAGCAAAATATCATATAAAAAATAACCTATAATATCTGTTAAATACAAAACATACGCAATTTATAGAATTGATTTAAATGTGCAGTCGAGCATTGCTCCTCTTGTTGGCAACAAGCTGACGGTCTTTCTTCTTCCAAAAATTAAGTTTCATCCATCCACTTTGTCTTGGGTTCTTCCTGTGACATGGGCGGACCCGCCTTGCCATCTGTCCGCGACATATATATAGAATGCGTGTAGCCGTGTAAACGCATCTAATTCATATTTTGGAGATCCCTGTAATAACACCTTCAAGTACATGGTACAAGTGCGTCAAAGCAAAGATAAATGATTCACAGTTCTTGAAGATGTCGTAGAAATACGAGAGTATCCCTGACATTTATCCTCAACTTAAAGTGGATTTCTCTGAAGCTCGCATAGTCTGCCTTTTCGACGGCCTGTTATTTCAATAACATTCATAAAATAATTCATAATAGAGTAAAGATATTTCAACTAAATATATCATTTAATAAATTTCTACTTAGTTGAGTTAATTTTATTCATATTTGAATCCAGATATATTTTGACCTTTTGCACTACACCGAGTATTATTAGTAAACGTCGGAGATAATCGCGTACTTTGCAACAGTTGTGACCTATCTATGCGACTCTTTTTACACGTTTTTATATGTGTTATTAAATTAACCAGACCATACAAATATAAAGTCTAAATAATAAAAAAAAAATGAAATATATCACCAAAAAAATCAACATTAATTTATCCATTGACATAGGACATTCAATACAGAAAACTAAGCTACTAACCCACCCTCTCGAACAATTGTTTATATGTTATATCCATTTTAAGTTTAACCATATTCATAAACTCACTTTATTAACTTATGTAGTAGATCGCCAAGATGGTTGCACTTGATCAATTCAGACTTATTGGCCCTGAATATATCTGTCAACAATACATCAAATTATTACAGATTTATGATATCATGCGCCATTTTAAGCGGACCAGGTGTAATATCACCTGATTATCATGCGCTCTGTGCAGCGAGTTAGGACTTGGGGGGAATTTGTGTCCGACTTGGCCCCGAGAGTCATCTGAGGTGAGGACGCGGGAGCCAGGCCGAAAAGAGCTCGAGTCCAATAGAAAATCTAAGGCCAAATGTTCTAAGGTCCGATATCCAGATTATAAAACATACAATATTTTTTTTATCTGTGAATTATTCTGAGATGTTATACAGGCTTAAATAAAGCTACGTTGTAGTCGTGAACGCGAGCTTATTAGGGTAGTAGTACATATTTATATATATGGGGTTACGGAATGTCACATCAAATTAAATTTAATAAAACAAAAACTGTGTGTATGCACATAATGGGTAAAAGTAAAGCATAGTCCTCAACATTACCTGAGATAATAATGGGCGAAACACAGCTGACTTTCTTTAAAAAGCACCAATATGTCGGCTGTATTTTAGATAACAATTTGCAGGATTCTTATGATATGCAACGATAAATGCGCTTGTTGCGCTAGATTCAATATACTGAAACAAAATTTCAAATATGTCCAGAGCCTTTCAAAATTGTATTGTTCAAAGCATGCTTCTCTACTCTATATTGTGCAAGTCTATGGTGTAATTGTTAAAAAAAAAAAACTTGCGTGCAAAAAATTAAAAATGCATACAACAATTCTCTAAGGATTTTTATGGGATTACCTAAACTGTGCAGTATCAGGACCTTGTTTATGACATGTAATCTTACTCATGTTGATGCTCTCATGCACAAGCAAATATATTCCTTGAATAGAAGAATACCAGAAGACAATAACTGATACATAAAGACCTTTAATAATTCAGCCCTATACTTACTGTTGGATTTATTTTGTCAAAAGGAGCAATCCTTATTTCATAGTAAATTAATTGTTACAACAGTAATGTGTAAATTTGTATAATATATATCATGTATAATTACATGTGTGTGTATAATGAGTATTTGTGTATATCTATATATGTTTATGCGCATGTATGTATATATTGGTACATATATGTATATATATACATATATTTATATATGCGTGTGTGTGTGCGTGTAGGTGTGTGTGGGTATGAAAATGTAGGTATATATAATGTCATATAGGTATATATCTTTATACTAACCTATGCATGTATGTACATGGACCCTGAGTCTGAAAATAAAGCATTATTAACATGCCCATTTAGCACTCGACGGAGAACTCTATGTTCATAACCAATTTATTCAATGTAAAAAAGCGTCACTGTTTCTTTCTTTACGCACACACACACACACACACACACACACATATATATATAACTCTATAACAACCCTGTAAAACACAACAGTCTGTTTCACGGGATGCGACCCGATCATCAGATAAATGTGGTTAGAATGAAGCTAAAGGCGTGGTTTGAAAAGCCCAGACATTACGATATTACGAGATTATGCTTTGTGCGATACGGTGGGGGGGGGGGGGGGGGGGGCGGGCGCATGTGAATAACTGACAGAGTTTCACCGCTCTGGCCTACAGACAAGGCCAGAGCGGTATAATTCTGCACTTTACAACGGAGGGTAACTCTACCTTATATATATATATATATATATATATATATATATATATATATATATATATACAAATACATACATATATATATATATATTTATATTAAATGAGAGAAGGGGGATGCATTGGATATAAACCAAAAGCATAGTTTGCATTTTACTTAACAAAAAGAGGGGATTCAGGAAATGCTCCTGTAGATACAAACATTATTCACTAGTTTCGTCCTGAAATAGTATGTACGTTATGTATGTTGTATTTAGTTTGTTGAGTACTAGTGCAGGCCTTATCGTAACGTTCCTTGTTTTTGTATTGTTAAGACATGAGCTACCTCGTGATCTGGATATAATAAATCGCCTCCCACATACACAATTTTCTGTACTTTTTCATACCTAGGAAGTATATACCTTGGAAGTATTGAGTGTGATAAAACACCGATGCTTTAGACAGTCTAGATATGCACGTGGGTCAAGTGTACTCACAGGCGGTTCGCGATATTACCTGGTGGTATTTAGTGTCATCTGTAGGTAGTATTCTTCATGACAAATACTTATCCTCTGCCAAAGTGTCAGTTGCTTACTTCTTTTAGTATATCATTTATTTAGCCATTAGTATGAGGACGACCTTAAATCTTTATTTTATTTCCCGCTCCGTTCACTAACCTGATTATTCGCGATAAGTTGCCTTGGTAGGCCAATACACCTTGATACTGAAGACCAGTTACCTCCTTGATTGCATTTATTCTATAGGTGATGTCTCCTTTCCCTAACATTTATTTTTCTATTGAAACTAAAATTAATTGATATTCAGGTAAAAGACATACAGACGTATATGCAATTCATGCTCGACTTGGCTAAAATCCAACCTTCAATCAACTCTGAAAGCTGCGTTGACATCTTCACAAATATTGATCCCTCAAATATATCAGTCCCATTGGTGACTGATAAATTTAGATCTGCGTATTATTAATTAAGTATCGCACTCAGTTTAACAAACACAACGTCTGTACCAAAAGTGCCTGTATACCATGGGCTCGTATAATGATGTGATAATATGAATACGCAATAAACGGAAGTATTAACGTGTAACGTCTGTATAAAAAGTCTAGGCCGCTCCGACCCCTCGTTCTCCAGGTTCCCCTTTGAACAGACAACATGAAGACATTGAAGATTAGCTCTGTTTGGTTTGTTATATGCCTCGTGGCCTTATTGTGTCCGGCTGAAGGCTGAAGATGTTAAAGGTATGTGTTTTAATATAAAATTGGTTTGAAAATATGACGTTTTAAGGGATCAGTAAAATAAATTATAAGCGTATGCAATTTATCTGCTCTTCCTCTTTTTTTAATATAATATGTACTAAAGTTTTAATATGAAAATCCTTAAAAACAGTGGATGTACAGTAAGTGAAACTGATTTTCGTTATTTTTCATTTCGTAGAAAGACAAGTAAATATTGATATGTTAGGTTTATATTTATGGTAATTCTACGGCTAAGCAATGTTATTAGAATGTAACAAAATTCTGCTCTCACTGATTATAATTGTCAATAGGCACCGCTGCAGCCCGCACCTGCACCGTAAGTAGTAGTGAAAAGCACACACACACTTTTGTTGAAACAGTCAGTGTGTCTAATCGCGTCATGCCTACTTATTTTAAGTGTTAACTGTAACCACAGGTCATTGCATTATATGATTAAAAGCCGATTAGGGTTTTTTATACGATTGCTAGCAGTCCATAATAAGCTTGGGAGTTCTTCCATTTTCTGCTTCTGTTTCAAGGGAAATGTTATTAGCTTTGTACGCGAGATCAATGTCATACTACTATAATGTCACTGCTATAATATCATACCAAGTTCAAACTAATATTAAACAATGGTTCCTACAGTAATACCAAAAAGGTTCCGTCATACGGGTCATGTCAGAGAAACGGTGTTTGCAGACTTTGTGTGGATCATGCGGTATGCGAAACAGCCCTGAATGAAGGAAAGAAAGATGGTTATTATAAATATATATAATATCATTTATAAAACGAACACAAGTGAACATTTAACAATAATATTTTAATTTACGTTTTTCAAATACCAATTATGATCTGAAATATTTAACATGAATGATTTGCATGCCTCATTCCCATTACTGCTTACACAAATATGCACATTTCTATTTTATTAAATTAAATTCGGTTAATCAACTGGTAAAGTGCACTAACGTTTGAGATATTTGTTGACCTGCAAACTTTAAAATGAAAATATTATTAATTAGAATTGGTATATATTTGCGATATTTTTTTTCTCAAATTTCTTTAATTCAAAAATTATGTGCACGTGAAATTTCACGGATTGTATGTAATTCCTAGATATTCTCTAGGTTATTTCAAGTCTTTGTTTTTATCTTTGAATTTTATTTTCAACGGAATTTTCACTGTGAATTAAAAATATATACATATGTAACTATTTATTGCTTATTAATCAACCAAAAGAATAACTGCTTAAACCTGTTGAAGAATCCGGACAAATGGATAAGAAATTACCAACCTAGAGTGGGATTGGGAGTTTATTGTTATAGAAGTCCTTATGACAGTGTTAGTTTTTTACTCTCTCTCTCTCTCTCTCTCTCTCTCTCTCTCTCTATATATATATATATATATATAAATATATATATATATATATATATATATATATATATATATATATATATATATATATATATTCACATGTTATCTGCCACATTGACCAAGAGAAGCATAGCTGGATGTTTTATCTATTTTGCATCTTTGTATGTTATTATATTTAAACATATCTTCGACTTGCTCCTGTTTTTTTTATCTGGACCGAGCAAAAGTTATCCCACAAAAAAAAACATTAATTGTACATTCTATTCAGTTCTATTCTAAGTAAAAAATGGTCGTACAATAAAATATAATTTGACTAATAGGGATTACTATCCTGTATATTAAATGGTGACTCTCCTCTATTTTCTGATTTAACTTTGCGACCCCACAACCATCACAACCACCATTACAACCACCCCACCCCCCACCCCCAGCCCCCAGCCCCCCGAGGGCAAAGGCGATTGATGTCTGGACCGCAAGTGGTGACGTTATGATATATGTGCAAACGGATGTATACTAAATCCATATCAGGAAAGGGATAAGACTGTAGAATGTAGTTTTCTATCTTTGCAGTTACTCCCCAAAGCAGTGAGCTGATACTTTGTGAGTTTACCAGTGTAACTCTGAGCTGTAAGTGGGGCCACAAGATAAAGGTGATAAGCGCTTTCTACGGGCGTCAGAACTACATGACCTGTAGGCATCGTGACTTGATGAAGGACGTCAACTGCAAAAGTCCCTCTGCTACGTCGGTCTTCCGCCAAAGATGTCACATGAAACGTACTTGCCACATGTCGGCATCAAATGCACTGTTTGGTGATCCGTGCCGCGCGACATTGAAGTATTTGATACTGAATTACCAGTGCGTCAAATCCTATAATGTTGAACTTTTCTGAATCGTTTACGTTCATGAATTGCGCGTATCGTTCTACACCATTCTTACAGACCTATCTTATTGTGGTTTGCACAGGCGAGCTTTATGATTTGTAAATTGCAACTACACCTATTAACTATAGAGATTCATGTTTCTGTCGTTGATAAAAAAATGTATGCAATTAAATAAAAGATGGTTTCAATGTTAGCTGGATTTCCTTTAAAATGAAGGGTTAGTGCGGAATGTATGGCTCAATGTGAAGAGTCACCCACTTTGGATTCGTAAATGGAACCTGTCTGCAAGATCACCTGTCTGATAA
Source organism: Sipunculus nudus (assembly GCA_026874595.1). Taxonomy (NCBI): domain Eukaryota; kingdom Metazoa; phylum Annelida; class Sipuncula; order Golfingiida; family Sipunculidae; genus Sipunculus; species Sipunculus nudus. Next base: position 7,515,444 of record CM049317.1, read on the forward strand.
AGGTAATTGTCTAGTAAGACTGGCCTTTGACTAAACCGTGTGCATTCATTTTCAACAGACCTGCCCAATAAGACCGCTTTTGGCCAGTCCATAGGACCACATCTGAATTAACACTTCTTTTAGCAAATCTTGCGGATGGTTTTACTAAACAGATTTCACTGTGTATGGTTTGCAGAAAAAAAAGAATGATTAAGAACTAAAGCCAGATAACCATTGGTGAGATTATCAATAGACTTTACTGTAATATATATATATATATATATATATATATATATATATATATATATATATATATATATGTAGCAGTATTTGTCACATCAGTGGCAGAATGGAAAATACTGGGGTCGTGGGGGCGCACACACACAGACGTCTGACCTCATCCAAGGCACAACACAGCGTGCTTTACAGTTTTTACTGTGCTGGAATGAGAGACAAGAAATATACAAAAACTGAACTCTCCAGTTCAACGGTTGTCTGCCAAGTCATATTTACAATTTAAAATGCACAGGATCAGACCTGCTGACTTACAAAATAATACATAATTACGAAATATGCCTCAGTTACAGAATGTACAGTATTTACAGCGACACCTCGCCATCATAATACACTGCGCTGGCAAGTATATGAAAAATGTCAGTGATCAGGCTACCTTTCTGACCAAACTTAGCAAAATATTACTACAGCAAGATTACTACAGCAAATAATACGTCTATGATATCGTTATTACCAAGAAAAATAGAACTACGGAGTGATGCAAGATTACTACAACAAATAATACATCTACAACATCGTTATCATGACTTTGAAAATAGAATAACGTTCTGGGTTGTGTTTACATTAACAAAATAATTAAATCAGGAAAAACACTGATAATTACATACCTGGAATGAGAGACAAGAAATATACAAAAACTGAACTCTCCAGTTCAACGGTTGTCTGCCAAGTGACGCTAGACGGAAACTTGGCGGCAAAACCAGGTACATAATTAACATGTCAATGGACAATATTACGAAACAACGGAGCAAATTAAATCAATGTTGAACAAAAACGTGTAAGTACTGGATACGTTTCCGATATTGCATATAACGCTTATTATGGCAACTTTTATGTACGTATGCCTTGTTACTGCATGAAAAACATAAAATGACGGATATTAATTAACAGGTCAAAGGTGACAACCCAGGTGCTATGCTCCGAGAAGGATTACAAGTTGGCGCGCTACTCTCTGACCAATACAGACACAGGGTGCACACAATGTATGCATATCACATCAAATATGAAACAAACTAAACTAACGGCAGTGCACCCGGTCACATTTTCCCCCTCCTGAGAAAATGTCGTCCCGACATTAAATACGATAAATTCATACTCCCATATAATAAATGCAACATCCAACAATATATGTCAGTTGTTTGTGTACGTTAAACGAAGTCAGCATCAAAACCCCAAGCAATGATATCGGTGGGTTATAAGTATCATTACAACATCGTCTACTTGATAGGTGCTTGCATATTATTATTTACAAACTGGATCATCTTACAACAACAATACATTATCAAATAACTCTAGATCATCAAAATCATGATATAGCGTACCATGACCACTTGACACATGAACATAAGGTATGCATGGTCAGACCAATACCTCAGCGATGGCAATATCCATTAAAGGATAACAAAATCGCTCATGCTGTTTGCTGATATGATATTGGGTATGTGATGTGCCTATATCAATAATAATCAGTGTGTCATTGGGCCCGAGTACCTAAAATTGTCTTAAGAAGTGTTATATAAATATTAGCAGTTTCAGCTAGTCATCACTGTTTTATGGATACCTCAATAGATAAGTGTATTATATAAATACATATTACGTATTCATCAATGGAGAAAGGGCATCTATTAGATTTTTTAGGTCGACTATACGGTTTTGAATGACAGAAGGTTCCCGGGGTTCTGGGTATGGTAAGCAACAGGTTTGTTGATATGAACAAGGATTGGCGTCTTCTTGGTACGGTTCGAACGTCTAGGAATACTGGGAACAGACTGGTCCATAGTACACGGCTCTTCTGCGGTTTCGTCAGTGCAATGGTTGGTTTCTTCTAGGTCTGAGGTACCATCCCTCTCCAAACCATCCCGCGATCCCTCGGGTCCTTTAGGTTCTGCCGATGTTGACGTCTGATCGATCAGTGGGCGATCATTCGGCGGGGCCTCACTCACGCTGTGTCGTCGAGGGGTTGGTTGTGGTTTTTCCGGGACGTTGGGATTCGGTGATAGCCGCGGACACGGGAGATTTCTCCTGGGTTTTGGCTGCGGCATGATGCGTATAGGTTCCTCCTCAGATTCTTCCTCATCAGAGCTGGAGATGACATCAACTTTTCTGGTTTTATCTGAACGTTTTGACGTCGCCTTTGGTGTAACTGGCCGTTTCTTGGTGCTATGTTCGGTGTTATTCGGCGTGTCCTTCTCTGAAGCATCTGGCGACAGATATCCTATCGGGAGAAGCAGATTGCAGTGCAATGTTTTCCTTGGTCCAATCCCATATTCGGCCTCAAGTTCGTATACTGGGACATCATCATTAATTTGACGCACGACCTTATAGATGGTTTCCTGCCATCGATCACATAGTTTCTGTTTCCCTTTAACAGCGAGATTACGGATAAGCACCCTGTCTCCTGGCTGTAGTACGGCGCCTCTACTTCGAAGATCGTAATTCCGTTTTTGTCGTTGTTGGGCCTTGCTGATGTTCTTAGAAGCCAACTCGTATGCAAATCTCAAGCGCTTCCTCAGATTCTCGACATACCCTTGTTTTTGCTGTTTAACGCCAGTGCCAAACGCTACATCTACAGGTAAACGTGGATGTCTGCCGAACATCAAGTAAACTGGTTCATACCCAGTTGTCTCATTTGGAGTACAGTTATACGCATGGACTATCGGAGCGATGTAGTTTTTCCAATCAGCTTTCTCTTCGGGTTGGAGTGTGCCTAGCATGTCCAACAGCGTACGATTAAACCGCTCACACTGTCCGTTCCCGCTCGGATGGTATGGTGAGGTCCGTGATTTAGCAATACCAGCTATCTCACACAGGTGTTTGATCGTGTTGCTTTCAAACTGTCGTCCTTGGTCACTATGCAATTTTGATGGAAACCCATAGTGAATGATGAAGTTGTCGAACAGTGTTTTAGCTGTTGTATAAGCGGTCTGATTCCGGGTAGGGTAGGCTTGAGCGTATCGGGTGAAGTGATCTGTAACCACTAGCACATTCTCGTATCCCCCTTTTGACGTTTCAATAGAAAGAAAGTCCATACAAACCAGTTCCAGGGGTTGGCTCGTTTTGATACTGACCAATGGTGCTTGTGGTTTTAGAAGTGTTTTTCGACGACCACACCTTCCACATTGGGCTACATACTCTTCCACGTCATTCGACATTCCGGGCCAGAAAAATCTACCTCTTAGAAGTTCCATGGTCCGATCACGTCCTGGGTGGCCAACCTGGTCATGACATCTGGTTATTGCTTCCTTCCGGTGGGTGAACGGGAGCACTAATTGGAAAGACACCTCATTGTTCTGCAGGCGCTGACGGTACAATACACCATTTCGTAGACACAGCTTCTTCCCCCGACATAAACTACGCATCTCTCGCCAGTATGGATCATTGTCGGGTGTTATAGTTGGGTTTCCTTCTAGCATGTCTATGCATCTTTTTAGAACTGGGTCTTTCCGTTGGAGCTTCACCCAATCAGAAACTGACCTTTGGTTTAGTACTGTATTCTCCAGTAGAGGTACAGCATTCTCAGATAGAGATAAAATTTCTACAAATCCACTGGTTGGCATTTCTGTGTTAAAAATAGCCGTTACGACTTGATTTTCGATTACCTGACACTCTTGTGGCCATTTTATGCGTGATAACGAATCTGCATCGATGTTTCGTCGGCCAGACCGGTATTCGATGGTGAAGTTATAGTTGGCCAGTGCTGAAACCCATCGGTGACCTGTTGCATCTAACTTCGCTGAGGTAAGGATATACGTCAAGGGATTGTTGTCAGTTTTCACCGTAAACGTGCTTCCATACAAATAGTCATGAAATTTCTTTGTGATAGCCCATTTTAGCGCCAAAAATTCCAGTTTGTGAACAGGGTACCGGTTTTCTGCGTTCCTTAATCCTCGACTGGCAAAAGCTATGGGCCGTTCGGTTCCATCCGGTTGTTTTTGATATAATGCTGCTTCCAAGGACTCACCACTGGCATCCACATGCACAGAGAACGGTTTAGCAAAATTCGCGAAAGCAAGCACGGGTTTAGAGGTACACAGTTCAATAAGCTGTTCAAATGCTGCTTGGTGACGATCTTCCCATCTGAAAATGTTGTTACCTGATTCTGTCGATTTCTTTGTTTTCTTTCGGTGAGCACCAGCGCCTTGAGTTAACTCGTACAGTGGTTTGGCGATCTTAGAAAAATCCTTTATGAATCGTCGGTAGAACCCTGCAAAACCTAAAAAGCTCTGGAGTTGTTTGGCATTACTTGGTATCGGCCACTCTCGAACGCATCGAATCTTATCTTGATCGGGGGATACTCCTTCTTCGGATACTTCATGTCCAAGGTACTTAATAGACGTCTGGAAGAAGTTACATTTAGAAGCCTTCAACTTTAAGCCTGCGTTCCTCAACCGGTTGAACACTGCCTCAAGTCTCTCAATGTGTTCCACATACGTCCGACTGAAAACAACTATATCGTCCAAATACAGTAAACACGAATTCAAGTGTAGATCGCCCATGCACTGTTCCATTAGACGTTGGAACGTGGCTGGTGCATTGGTCAATCCGAACGGCATGCGCTGGCACTCAAAAAACCCAACCTGCCCTACCGCAAACGCTGTCTTTGGTTTATCTTGTTCCTCTATTTCCACCTGCCAATATGCACTTTTCAGATCAAGGGTGCTGAACCACTTGGAACCATGTAAACTATCAAAAGTTTCTTCAATTCGGGGAAGGGCGTATGCATCCTTCACTGTCACTGAGTTAAGTTGCCTAAAGTCTATGCAAAATCTGAGAGTTCCGTCTTTCTTCCTGACCAGAACGACATTGGATGTATAGGGACTGTCAGATTTCCTGATTACTCCGAGATCTAACATCTCCCGCACATGTTTCCGGACTTCTTCAAGCATAGCAGGTGGTATCCTTCGGTGCCTTTCTTTGAATGGTCGGTCATCTTGTAGTTTGATCTTGTGTTTCACCAAGTCTGTCTGCCCAAGGTCTAGATCATGCAAGGAGAACACATCACGCCATTTGGATTAGAGTTGTTCTACTTCTGTCACCTGGTCTTTGTTTAGCTCGGCAGAGAGCATCTCATGGTAGGAATACGGGAATTCCTCCCTGGGAGAGTCTTTATTTTCCTGAGTTGAATCCACTGGTACCACTTCCACTTGATGTACATCACAGAGCTTACTTCTGCTTGGTATGGCAACCGCCTTCTCAGAGTGGTTATTAATCTCAACATATACTTGTTGTGCTGACATCCTTGCTCCAAGTTTCTGCAACACGGGAGATATAACCAACCCACCTGGTAAAGTCATTGATCCTTCTGCAAGTACATGAACCTGTTTACAGTATCCTCTTGTGGCATGGGTAAGTCCTTGTACCAGTTGCCGGGTGTGTGGCTGTATAAGAATAGGTTTTGTCGTTATCACAGAACCTATTGCACCGGATTGATGAGCTGTTCTCTGGTTCTCCGATAGATTACCAAAAGCTAATTTCCACGGTTTCGGAATGTTGGTAGCCAATATGCTCTCGTCATTGCTGCTCAACTGCAATACATTGGTGCCAATCAACACTGGAACTCTGCTTCGGTAAGTAGTTTCTGGTACAACCAAGGCTACGATGACACTGCTCAGCTGTGGGAGACCTTTTACCTTCAGTTCTATTTCTGTATAACCCAGGTACTCTAGTGACTGCCCATCTGCTGCCTCTAGTCGAATTAGCTCCTCCAGCGGCCAAACCTCTAATCCTAGCTTGTTACAGAAAGAGTCACATATAGTACTAACCATTGATCCGGTGTCTAAGAGGGCTTTACATGGCTGGTCATTGACGATGATGTCTACTTCACTTGCTTGACCGATCAATTTCTGGTTGACATTGGGACTATTTTGACCACTACGGTCCAAATTCTGTCCCACGAATTTGGCCGATCCTAGTTTAAATGACAGTCAGCTGCCCTGTGTCCGTACACGCCACAGTGCCAACAATGGCCTCTGAACTGGAGTGATCCTGGCTGATTATTCAGACGCCGACCCTCGTTGCTGGTAGTATTGGTACCCAGTTTGTGTCAGTTAGCATGGTTGTTGTAGGAGGAAGTCTGGCTGGACTGGTGATCGCTCTGGAAGGTTGTATTTGATCCGGTGCCCCTCTCCAGATTGGTCAATCGTTTTTCCAGGTCTCTCATTCCTCTCACCATTTCATCTACTTTCTCTGATAGCTGTCTCGTCAGTAATTCCAGCTGTTTGACGGGTGACGTCTCAGTGGGTTTCTTTGTCTCTACTGCATAGACTCTTGCCTTGATGTCCTGGGGTAGATCCTTTAGTCGTAACTCTGCCGCTCTGGCTTCTACGATCAGTTGTTCGTAAGTGGCATTCTCGACTTTATGGCGAATCTCATTTTGGATCTGCTCCGAGCGAAGTCCCGTGAAGAACTTAGACTTCAATATATTTGGTCCAGCAGTGGCTATAATAAGTGACTTGTTGCCACGGGAATAGAAATCCTCCAGTCTACAACTCCATTCTGCTATAGTCTCTCCCTTGTGTTGTTTCGCGGAGAAGAACTGTTCCATGCCGACCTCTGATGGTAGCACATTTCCATAGATCTTGTCTAGCTTGTTGACTATCTCAGCCGAGGTTGCCTCCTCCCCCAAACGGATCGCGAATTGTCCTGCCTGTCCCTTCAAAGACTTTACGATGGCCTGTACGATCTGATGATCTGGATAAAGCCCCTGTCTGATCAGACTGCGCATCTCATGTCGCCATTGCTGATAAGATGTCTCTCATTTCATGCCCTCTCCAGAGAAAGTCGTCAGTCTGGGTGGATTTGCTGGGGGTATGTAACCATAAGGATGTAAACTTGGTGATGTAACAGCAGGTTGGTAGTTGAAGAACGTATTCGATGCTGGGCCCTCATACCTCGGAACCTGAGATGTTGCTACTGGTGCACATGTGTACATTCCATCAGACGATGCCAATCGATACGCTACGTGTGGTGTCCCAAAAGGCAGGGGTGCACATACTTGTGTCGTGACTGATGTACGCCACGGCGACCGAAATGGTTGACCTTCCTCAACACGGACTTCCTGGTCCGACTGCTTGGGTAGTGGTCTCCCGGGAGTGGCTTGCTCTGTCTGCTTGCCAGATCCAGTCCCAAGAGCTTCTGTCAACAGTTGTCTGTCTTCAACTGACAGCGAAGACAGTTGCTTAACAAAACCTTTAACATCAAATGGTGGTTTAGGTAGAGCATAGTAGCACTGAGTTAAAGCCTGCTCTAACTCAGCTTGAACGGTTTCCACCCTCACTACCTGCTCACTTATCTGACAACCATCTAAGGATTTCCTAGCACTAACCACATCATCAGCTTTATGGAATACAATAAAAGCTGAGTTGTCACGGGGGATAATCCTGTCAACACACTGTGGATCTCCATGCAATTTAATTAAGTGAGTGATATCACTTATTTTGAAGTCCCCAGGTAAATTAATCAATAGCAGGCTACGGTCAATAAGCGACATCTTGCCAGAGATATGTCATTAACTAGCTATTCGCAAGTAATTGAAACTGCGATAAAGTTCTCAGTTGAACGAGATGCTCATATATCTGATATATCTTATCACGTATGGCACAACCTTATACTTGGGTGATAACACTGAATCAAGTTCAGTAAATCACCAAGCCTAATTGTGAACAAAGGTCTGTTGTATGTGTGTTATATGTACCAAATGAATCAAATGAATAAAAATAATTCAATAAAAATCAGGTGATAAATCTGAATCAAGTTCAGCCAATCACCAAACAATGATAGACAGATCTCAAATGAACATGTGTGTGGCTTATGCCAAATAATTCAATACAATGTACAAGGATCTAATTGAAATGTTGAAAAGTTCAATTTTGCTGACGTGATTACACTGGATCAAGTTCAGTCAATCAACGAAAAGGATCTAATCAAATTCTCAAAAATGGATGTAGGTTTAGGTGTTACCTGAATCAATTCAGTCACAAAGTTCAATAATACTCAGGTGTTAATACTAGATCAAATCAAGTTCATGCAATCATCGAAAAAAAATATAAACAAAATATTACAAATACAAAGGGTGACAACTGAAGCGTTGAATATGGTCGGTCACAAAGTTCAATGTCACTCAAGGTTGATATAAGCAATTGTTGATATGCAAGTGATATAGTCGATATATAAAAAAATATTTGACTGATAAAGCAAACGTTGATTTCAGTTCGGTAACAAAGCTCGAGAAATATTTAGAAAATAACTAAAGTATTCGTGTCTGAGATCTGTCAACACTGACTAGTATCACTTACAAAGCCTAATGTGAATTAAATGAAAGCATCCAAACAATCGAACACTGACAATAATATGGTGACAGCATATATGATAAATCTGGGTGTCAGCAAAATATAAACACCACCCAGTTAAAATGAAAGGTCGAATGTTCAATTGGAGTGTTTGAAATTGTAAACACCGGCCAAACGATGAGAATATAAAGTCAATTTGTGAATGGTAGCACCAGTAAAACTTTGAAACCTTGACCTTATGTATTTGTATTACTTCCGGTACAATAATACTACTGATATCCGTTTACCAATGTTTACTTGACTTATGGAAAGTATCCACAAAACAGCATTTTAAGGCAGTACAATTTTCAGTTGAGGTATGAATACGTAACAAAATGGCAAAATATGAAGTACAGAAGAAAAACATATAAATGTCTAATCACATAAAACATACCACTATCAGTTTTAACTAAGGCTGCTGATTCACAGACATGATAAACTGACAGTCAACAAGATCAAACCTCGCAACCCTCGACTGAACTAGAACTCTGTTGACCACCGAAACCCCTTTTTTTTTTTTTTAACCGAGAGACCGAAATTATGTACATAAAATAAGAAGTCACCCTGATAAATTCTCACAACTGCACAAAACCAAGGGTCACTCACAGAAAGTACATGCTAGAAAACCGTGTTTACATTAACTCATGAATATAAAACACGTGTGTTTGTTTACAACATGGCCGCCATGACCAAACACGTTGATTTGTTTACAGAAGAGCTGTCATGACCGGATGTGTACAGTCACATGTAGTTGTTTACAATAAGAAGATCACTTGTGGTTACATGCATGGAAATAATATAACAGTTCTCAAATCAACAAAAATCGGTTACCTTCATGCTTCCGCTGCTCCACATGAACACATTATACAGGTCCAAAAGTCCACATGTACAAAATATCCAACACAATATCCTCCAAATGAGTATAATAAATCCAAAGTCCGGCAAAGTACACAAAACAATGTCCAATGTACATCAGGCGTGAAATCCTCTGAAAGTTCAAGAAGAACACCTATGGGCGACGAAGATTCCTGGCGTCAGATCCAGCGAAGCGGAAAAACCGTCGACCGGTACACACAATCACAACCACAAAGGACCAGGCACCCTCCGGCAGCGACTCCCTATGGCTCGTCTGGTTGGACTCTCGTAGCTCCACTTGGCAGTGTGTTATAACGGAAGATGTGCAAGCCCCACGTTGGGCGCCATTTCTGTAGCAGTATTTGTCACATCAGTGGCAGAATGGAAAATACTGGGGTCGTGGGGGCGCACACACACAGACGTCTGACCTCATCCAAAGCACAACACAGCGTGCTTTACAGTTTTTACTGTGCTGGAATGAGAGACAAGAAATATACAAAAACTGAACTCTCCAGTTCAACGGTTGTCTGCCAAGTCATATTTACAATTTAAAATGCACAGGATCAGACCTGCTGACTTACAAAATAATACATAATTACGGAATATGCCTCAGTTACAGAATGTACAGTATTTACAGCGACACCTCGCCATCATAAAACACTGCGCTGGCAAGTATATGAAAAATGTCAGTGATCAGGCTACCTTTCTGACCAAACTTAGCAAAATATTACTACAGCAAGATTACTACAGCAAATAATACGTCTATGATATCGTTATTACCAAGAAAAATAGAACTACGGAGTGATGCAAGATTACTACAACAAATAATACATCTACAACATCGTTATCATGACTTTGAAAATAGAATAACGTTCTGGGTTGTGTTTACATTAACACAATAATTAAATCAGGAAATACACTGATAATTACATACCTGGAATGAGAGACAAGAAATATACAAAAACTGAACTCTCCAGTTCAACGGTTGTCTGCCAAGTGACGCTAGACGGAAACTTGGCGGCAAAACCAGGTACATAATTAACATGTCAATGGACAATATTACGAAACAACGGAGCAAATTAAATCAATGTTGAACAAAAACGTGTAAGTACTGGATACGTTTCCGATATTGCATATAACGCTTATTATGGCAACTTTTATGTACGTATGCCTTGTTACTGCATGAAAAACATAAAATGACGGATATTAATTAACAGGTCAAAGGTGACAACCCAGGTGCTATGCTCTGAGAAGGATTACAAGTTGGCGCGCTACTCTCTGACCAATACAGACACAGGGTGCACACAATGTATGCATATCACATCAAATATGAAACAAACTAAACTAACGGCAGTGCACCCGGTCACATATATATATATATATATATATATATATATATATATATATATATATATATATATATATATATATATATATATATTAAGTACCCATGAATCGTTCACAGTCGAGAGCTCATAATACATGTTGTTCACTTTGTTTGGTGCCTATCTTAGCTTTTGTACTGCTCCCTTTCCATAATCCATGTCTTTAAGGGAGGGCTCACATTAGGCATAGTTACAAATCAAAGTTGACATTATCAACAAATTTTGGATATCTGGTGTACAATTCAAAGGTAACTAGATCTAGTGTGGAAGCGAACCTTAAAGACTTACCACTGCCCCATTCTGTACACGCGAGATCTCGTCTATGAAGTGGATAAATCTCTTTCCAGCTAATGTGCTCACAGCACTATTTTCAGGCGAACACAAGTTATATCGCTGCGCAATTGAAAATTACAATCATTAAAGTATTGGAGCAAATATTGAACAGACGTTTACAACATTCATATCAAATATAATTGTTATAAAGAAAATATCTGTCTGTTTTCTTTTTACATGTTCTAAAACCCAGGGAACTCAGATTTCGGCGAGTAGCTGTGTAAATGTATACAAAATATTGCACGTGCCACACGGCTTAAGCATTTGATTGGTAAATAGGCGCAGTTCTGGGATGACAGGTGACTTCGAGTTGATGTGTTTCGCCATGTTTGTATACAATGGTTGCCCCAGCAATCTGGGTAAAACCCGCTGTAGTTCCGTGTCCTGTGCGTAGTCCCTTGTAGGAAGCTATTATTGATGGTCGTATTTGTTAAATTCGTGGTCGCATATAACACTCTGATACTTAATGTGTATCAGAGTTTATCTATTGCATATCTTTAATGTGAATTATAACAAAATATTTTACTTAGAGGAGGACCCTTATTATGGATTTTGTGTGTGTGTGTGTGTGTGTGTAGCTGAACATATTTATTCATGATAAAATTAATACATGTACACATACGTAGTGACTGATGATTAACAAATAATACACTAAAGCAATACGATTACAACCTACTGAATGCATATGTGTTACATGCCCTATTGTAATAACGTCCCCTGTTGTAATAATTATTACATTAATGGTTACAAATGAGCTGTATCTCGTAACCCCTGTTGTAATAACGTGCAGTATTCGTATAATTATTACATTAGGGGTTGTATTCGAACCCCTATTGTGATAACATTTTTATTTCATTAGGGGTTGCGGTTGCAATGGTTTTTGCACACCAGCTTTGGTAAAAAAGAAATGCGATTCCAGTGAAACAACGTATATATCGATACCTTTGATCGTGATAATATAAATAACTTGTTTACAGCAAAGTATATCCGTATTTTAGTGCGATAATGTAATTGTACGTTTTTATGATTTCTTTTTAAATTACAGAATATTAATGACTTTTGTATTTCAAATTGATGATCATTTATTTATTATATTGATTTTAAACGGGGTTGTGAATAAATTGCATGTATTTTGTACAAATAATATTGACTGACCCTTTATTGATTACAACAGGCAACATTATTATAATTATTCATTAATGAATGTACTATTTTGTTCTACATTGTCTAGAAATGACAATTATTAAGACACTTTTTTGTATGTCATCTGTTTGGACACGTGATAAAAAGTATATGTTTACACATTAATAATCAACATAACATAATCAAATTACTCTAAGTTCCTCAATTATTATTTATTTTATTACAATAGGCAACGTTATTACAAAAGTGGTTGGGCCCAAATAACCCCTATTGTAATAAAGTTCTTTATTGTAATAACCATTCAATAACTGATTTCATTTACAATATAAAAAGGGTATTTTAATATTTCCTTAAATGAAACTGTTGTTAGGTGTGCTACTACCAATATGTCTATAAAACTGTTCATATAGTATCTTGCTGGTGTGCAAGGCAGACGAACAGATGGACACTGTGCAAATATCGGTTGCAGTTGGCGCCACCATTTTTTGCGTATGTTATAAAGCTATCCAACGGCTACATTTGTTCAAAAATGTTTTCCTAATTTGTCAAACGAGTCCGAAGATATGTGGGTTAATGTGATAAAACAGACGCACAGATGGATGCACTGGAGAGAGGAAAAGTCAGAGGTCAACGCCAATTGGTTAGGCACCAGTTCACATGTGACCCGACAGTTGGTGTAAGTTTCGGAAAAATCAGTCCAGTATTTTCAGATGAGTTCTCCAGAAACAAACGCGGCGGCGGCGGCGGAACCAGGTCAAACACATAGTATCCGCAAAACTTTGTTTTGGCGGACACAATAATTTCTCTTATAATCATTCAAGTGGAACCATTGAAGTTAATTAGAAGAATAGTTATTTTGGACGTCATTCTCCGGGTTTATAAATCAATATTGAACTTTAGCTTTAGCACAGAAACATTTTGCAGACAGAAGACTGTTATTCGTTAACAAAACAATAATTAATGACCAAACATCACCGAGACGTGACCGTTCGACTCAACTTAGCTTTGACGGTTTCGGAGAAGAAGTAGAATTTGGCATTAATTGGCTTTTATGGCAAATTTCTAAATTCAAAAACATCTAGTTCGGTAAGTCATTGAAGCAGTAAAAAATGAGCAAGGACAACGAAAAAGTATGCTTGTGCGATACAAAAGAAATTTGAATTTTATAGAAGATGATTATTGCATTGTGTCAGATGCAAGGTTACTTGATCTAAGGGCTAAGGTCACAACTTCCCAAAATAACAACCAGTATCAGTCCACAAATTTGAGGGATTACTACTCTATATTACCATTTATATTTCCTTTATAAAAAAAAAACTGACTTGAAGCTTTCCGAGAAGAAGATTTGTAAGGGGTTAAAATTACTAGTTTTAACTAGTTGAATATGCGAGTAAAGAGACCAATATTTGCACAAATTTTGGCGATGCTACCTCCTGCCGTTGCTGAGAAAGTATGGGTAATGTACAGATGACGAAAGACACCGATCCGTTTTATAGTGTCACCGGTTCGATAACAATAAGTGTCCCTCTTGCCTCCTTTAACTGCCACCACACGTTCAGGATTAAGTTATATATAGTAATAGTACAGGAATTACAGCATATATATATATATATATATATATATATACATATATATATATATATATATATATATATGGACAATGGAAAGACATAAGGACAAAATGTGGATATGCAATAATACATCCCATATAAGACAAGCGTAGTCCCCGGGATACATCGATTTTATTGTAAAATGTAATGTTATGTTAATCTTAGGTTTATTCTCCGTAGTAGTATACTTTGGGAGACTAGAACATGGCAGTCGCACTCTGCACAGACGGTAGTTCTGCCCTGCAGCTTAAAAACTAAACCCTCACCACTTATCGGTAGTTTTCCGCAAATATGCCGTTCATTCTCGGATCGCAATATTTCTGAAATGCCTTGCCAGATTTGGGTGATCTTAATATCTAGTTTTATGTTTAAGCATGGCCGACATAATAAGCATTAATAAACGGTCATCAGTTTGTGGGCCTTAAGGCAGGTAAAAGCCTATTTTTCTCGAAATCTTTTTATATATTTTATTATTTAAACACAACTTAAAGAGTCTGTTAGAAATTAATTGATTTAGGTTCAGATAAAGTAGTTCTTAAAGCCAAGTAACTTAGTTTAAATTAAGTTCATCAGGTATACCAAACAACTTATAGGGTCAGCTTGATCCGTTGGGTAGTGATGTAGATGAGTTTGAGTTTACTAGTTATTTAAGAAACGAACATATTGTACCTTAATGTTTGAAACAAGTTTCAAAACAAAATTTATTCTTTGTAATACTTGTTGTAGATATTACTACCACAGAGAATGAATGAAAAAAGCTGCATGTAAATGATTTCATGTGATATATAAATGTAAAGCAAGGAAAATCACAAACTATAACACATCGATAATAAAATGGTTTTCTTTAATATTTTTACTATGATAGTAACAGCAATTTAAGACGATATAACGGGTTAAATGTTGTATCTTGGAAAGGCGGCTGTGTAGTCGCATCCACCGAACGTATGGGAAGCCGGGAGAGTAGCACATAAAATGTACTTTCGAACCAAGCGAAGCTGCAATCTCTGACATGCTCTGACATCTCCTGTTGTTCTTGCTGCTGAGACCCATGTCCATGAAGTTGGTGGTACCGGTTGACATATGGAATTGATGGTTAAGCGGGATGTTAAACACATGAGTCATCAGCTCTCGCAATAATCACCTTCTTGCCGACAGACAAGCGGCCCTTACAATTTGGCAAGAAATAATTCCTTCATGAAAGGAAAATCTCGACTACGAATGTCTGGCGACAGAGCTAAGGGTCTCTTTGTTAATGAGGATTTGACAAAACCGCCAATGGATATGCTCAAATGTGCATTGACCGAATAACGCGAGACTTTTATTCAGGACTGTTGGACCACAGATGGCGTCACATTTGTGAGGGACCGAGGAACGAAGGTCCCTATTTCACAAACGAAACCAAGTTCAAGCTCGAACCCTTGAAAAGTAATACCCCGAGACGATATTCAAACGTTATAAACAGCAGCCCACATTTAACAACCACACCAATAAGAACATGACCGTCCGTTATTTATTTATGATTATGAAAGTATACTTAAGAAGCTTCTTATTTTCAAAGAACTAAATTTACAATGTCGACTACAACAAATTCTGTTTACATACAAAGTACTTGAGCAAGACTAAGAAGAAATCTACTGTGAGAAAATTTGTTTTAAATGATAAAGAAGAAGTGAACGAGCCAAAAAAATGGATGGAAATAATTTTTTGAACCTAAATTTGAGAATGTAAATGCTATTAAAAAAGCGATAATGTAGATTTCATTTCTTAATTAAACTTACCCATTTTGTCAGAACAAGAAGTAAATGCTTGTGAGGGATTAATAAGCAAAAGAGACATTTTAAATAGTTTACAGGAAATGAAGGACAATAAGACTCCTGGCAACGAACTTTATATTACTTTTTTCCAATTTAATTAGTGATGACATTGAACATTCCTTAAACAGAAACTTCACTCTCAAGTCAAAGACAAGCGGTAATTACGCTTATTGAGAAACCAGGAAAGGATAATCGCCAGTTAACTTCTGGGAGGCCAATCAACTTGGTTAATGTGGATGCAAAAATATTAAGCAAATCCTTAGTAAAACGATTGAAATAGGACCTACCAAAAATAATAGATGAGGATCAAACTGCTTTTATAAAAGACAGAAGAATATCAGATACAAGGTAAAAAGGTAAAGTCCGCTGGACTTTTACACCCGAGCCTAATGGCTCATCAGGCCGGAGCTTATCCCGGTTTCGGTAGCGTGAAGCGACTTAGGAGTTAAACTCCTCCTGGATTGAACGCTAGTCCATCGCAGAAGAATATCAGATACAACTCGTCAAATAAATGATATAATAGATTTCTGTTATTTAGAAGATTGTAATGGTATAATGTTAGCATTCGATTTTGCCTCTGCTTTTCACTCGATAGATCACGTATTCCGATTTACTGTACTCGAGAATTTTGGGTTTGGAAATGATTTTATTAGATGGATAAAGTTAATGCATGATTGGTTAGATAGCTTTGTAATGAATAATGGTTTTAGTACGGGTTATTTTAAAAATCGAAAAGGGCACAAGACAAGGCGACCCCATTGCACCATACTTATTTTTATTGGTTATCGAAATAATGGCAATAAAGGTGCGACAAACAAATAAAGTGAAAGGTATATTGATAGGTAAAACAGAAATAAAACAATGTCTATTTGCAGATGACACTACATTCTTATTAAGAAATGACTCAATGATTGAAGTAAATCAAATATTAGATACATTTGAAAAGGTATCATCAGTAGAAATAAATTATGAAAAATGTGTAGCGGCATGGTTTTATCGTTAAATGACATGAAATGGGTGAATTTACAAAGGGACGCGATTAAGACGACAAGATTAAAATTGCATTTTATATGTGGCAATCGCGAACTTTGACAGTATTTGGAAGAAATACAATTATAAAAAAACATTAGAATCTCAGAATTAGTATATGTTATGAATATTATGACTCCAACTCCAGAATTTATCGAGAAAGTTAAAAATATAATGGTAGATTTTATATGGTCTGGACGAAAACCAAAGATTAATCATTGGGGTACTTGTAAGTTAAAAAGAAAATGGCAGTATAAATATGCCAGACATTAATGCCATATTGAACAGCCAAAGAATTATGTTTATGATCCGAATGAAAAAGTTTTCAATTGCAAAATGTATAGTCATACCTAATATGTATCTAAGAAATGTATGCGGTGTAAAAAAATTGAATGCCAATTGAGATTTTTTAATATGAAAAAAATATATATATAAATTTTATTCACACTGTTTTAAAATTTGGGATAAAATTGCTACATTTTGGCCTACGAATCCACAACAAATCTTATTACAACCCGCTTGGAAAACAAATTTGTCAAAATACCAGTTAAATCAGTATACTCTGGATTTTTTATAACATTGGAATTAAATGTATTCATTCTTTATACGAACTAAATTGAGATTCTAAGACTTTTTTCGGAAATATATCACCCTGAAAATAAACTCTATAAAAATAACTGATGTTCTGGTATTCTACACAACAATCAGTACCAAGGGAGTAGAAATTAATTCTAAAATCAGAGAATATGATTTATATTTTCGTAAAAGACACTTGTTATTTATTATTGAATAATCAAATTCTAGACTCAAGAGAAGTCAATTATCGTAAGGTGTATAATATGGTTATAAATGAGCCCGCTAATAGAATTAAACTTGAGGAACGTTTACCTCAGGTATTTTCCTATAAAGATGCAATTGATTATATACATATTACCACTTTGGATATGTTTTTGAGGCAATTCCAGTTAAGAATTATCCATAATATACTGTCTGTGAATGTAAAGTTATACAAATGGAAAATAACTGATACCAGTATGTGTTCATATTGCAAAAAAAAAAAAAGAAACAGAAACAGTCGTGTATTGTTCTGTGCCTGCTACACAGCTAAATCATTTATTGACAAATTAGTCAGTGGGCAGAACATGCTGTAATAAACATGCCTGCACTGACTCCGGCCATTTTATATACAGGATGTAACAAAGACAATGTCAATTAACGTATAATAGATTTGTTATTATTGCTACAAAAATATGTAATTTAAAAAAAAGTGAATCAGGTTACTTTCCATCTTTTACTGTATATATATATCACATGTTAAGAAATTGGAAGGATTGGAAAGAAGAGTTGCTATAAATGTTCACTCCTAAATGCACTATCCTTCATGGATATTTACGTATGTATGTAAATTTATATTTATATTCGGATCTGGTAATATTATGTTGATCTGACCAAACCTGTTAAATCTACAAATAACACTGTTGTTGTTATTAAATTAAATATTTGCTTCCAATGATATTGAAAATATATTGATAGAATGAGATGTAATTATAATTGTTGTAAACAATAAAAGTCTCTTCACCAATACTCGGTTGGTATCGCCTCGGCAGGAATACGTCTACATGGTCCATATGCATTTGTCTTTGAAAAAAATACAAACAAATAACAATACAAGTAAAGTTAACTTTCTTTTGTTAACATCTTTTTGTTGAATCAATGTTTTTGTATGTACTTTTTCAGAGAAACTTGAAATACTATATTTAAAATCATGCAATACTGAGGATTTTCATGTTATAAACACAAGATTCGTTAGTTTTTTTCTTGTTCCGAAGGTGTAGATAATGAAAAAGAACGTTAAAAATAAATATCTAGTAATACTGAGACATCACCCCAAGGGAAGATAAAGAGAAAAAGAAATAATTCACTTCCACTACATCTTGAAAATCTGTCGTCGAACCTAGCATATAGTGCGGAATCTTGGGGTCATCTTAGATACACCACTAAATGTAGAAAAATAAAATACATTGATATGTAAAACTGCAAACTTTCACTTGCTAAACATTGGTAGGATAAGAAAGTATCTGACGCAGGAAGCAGCAGAGCGTGCAGTTCATGCGCTAATCATATCACGGATGGACTATTGCAGTTCGATCGTCTGCCTTCAGGTAGATAGGCTACAACGCATTCAGAAGAATGCGGCACGTCTCCTTACAAAGATGAAAAGACGTGCAAACATTACTCCAGTATTATAATCACTTCATTGGTTGCCAATAAAACAGAGGATCTTATATAACAAAATTTGATGTTCACCTACTGTGCGATTAACAACATTGCTCCTGATTACATTTCGGTATTGATATCTATTCAGCAGCCCAGTCGTACTCTAATATCCAGTTCCCTTATTGTTCTTGTGCAGCCTAAGTCACGAAACTTTTTGTATGGGGGTAGAGAACTTGAATGTGTGCACCGTCAGTGTGGAATAGGTCACCGGCCAGTATCAGAGGTGCTGAATTCCTCAAATTCTTCAAATCAAAGTTCCGAAAATATCTGTTTCTATGTGCTTACTTGAAATAATTTTCAATATCTAGGATTTTAGTTTATATCATATCGTGTGCTATTCTATGGAATGCGCCTTGAGCGGTTTCATTGCTGGATATGTTGCGCAATATAAATAAATATTGGTACGAACCTAATATCAACAGATCACGTATGCGTGACGAACATAAATTTTTATAATGGAGATAAAAAAAATCAGATTCTTTAACACTAGGCAGCGTAAAATTTCTAGGCGAATGAATAATGAAGTCAGTGTTTTTTGTTGACAAATAATAAAAATTTATTCTCAAAACAATCCTAACATTACAATACACTAAATCAATACAATTACACAGTAAAACAACAGTGCCATAGTAAATCAATAGAAGAATATATATTAAGTGTACAGTACCAGGTTACCACCTTTGTCATAGCGACAAAAAGTCCTTTAAAGCATATAATCCAGATGAACAGTTCACATAAATCTTCTTAGAGAATCACAGCCCAGTTCAATCACAAAATCAGATTGTTGTAATCCAAAAGTGAAATCCTGGCAGTGATCCCATAGGCAAACTGAAGACTATATAAGATCCGTTACTAATTCGAAGAAAAGCTGTAACTTCTGTAATTATCGGAAAAGGTCCACAAACTGACTAACCCTCTTCTGTATCCGCTGTTATATTTCTCTTCTCTCAATCAGCTCTTAAACACAGCCCCTTATTCATAACGCTCACCATAAGCCAAGATCTTTCCATTTCTCGAACATCCAAAGAACTCAATAGTACACACATTACAGTAAACATCTAGAGCATACGTATCACGGTTCACACATGGGCAAGCCCGACTCGGCCAGGCGAGAAAACCCAAGACTAGCATGACTGCTGTTTACACATCAGAGCCCGAGCGTGGGCGGGGCTTTGCCGCCATAGCAACGGCCAATGCTAGCGCTGCACATACACATGTAAGACTGCTGCATACAATAAAAGAGGCATCTGTAACACTGCCCCTCCTGTAAGAAAAAAGAAAGTTCTCTAAAAAAATTTTCTTTTGTGATCACAATCAGTAATTTTTTACAACATCTCGAAAATCATCTTATTTACAGCATTACATAAACATCTTGTTGTTAAGGGGTGACATGAAAGGAGACCAAACTGTCTCGCTAGTGAAGCTTGCTTTCTCTAGCGAAGCGGTTGGTACGCCGGACTTGTGCACCATCGACATGGGTTCGGCTCCCGGATCGGCCCAATGTTTACCCCTGAGTAATTTGTCTTTGTAACAAAATGGGGGATCGTCCAACGTGACGATAAACTTTGTTGCCCAGGGAATAAGTTCACCAAAGTGTGACTCCTGGGATAATTAGTCTTGTTCTGACAGCAGAACGCTCTTAAAAGGGGATGTGTTAAGGGGTGACATAAAAAGGAGACCGAACTGCCTCGCTGGTGATGCTTGCTTTTCTTGCAAAGCGGTTGGTTCGCCGGACTTGTGCGCCACCTTCATGGGTTCGACTTCCGGATCGGCCCCATGTTTACCCCTGAGTAACTTGTCGTTGTAACATTGTTAACAACATTTCATAAACATCTCGATAAGCAATCAGCAAGTACATTGTCTTTCCCTTTATTGTGTCTGATTTCAAGATTGTAATCCTGTAAAAACAAACTCCATCTCAATCTTTATTTTTTACACTACAACTTGTTCATGAACGTCAGGGGATTGTGATCACTAAAGACAATGATAGGCTTGACTGATGAAGTAACATAAACTTCAAAATGTTGCAATTCCAAAATCAAAGCCAAACGTTCTTTCTCAGTAGTGGAGTAGTTTTTCTGGTTTGCATTAAACTTTCTTGAAAAATAACTAATTTTATGAAATGTGCCATCATAGTCTTTCTCTAACAACACAGCACCAGCAGCAGTATCACTAGCATCTACAGCTAACTTAAAAGGTACAGAAAAGTCTGGAGCTACCAAAAGTGGTGAACTTTGCAGAATTGCTTTTAAATTCTGAAATGCATTTTCACACTGAACATTCCATATAAACTTTTGTTTCTTCTTTAACAATTAAGTCAAAGATTCAGCTACAGCAGAAAAATTTGGACAAAGTATCCAACCATACCAAGAAAACGCATTATTTGCTTTTTGCTTTTAGGTCTAGGAAATACAGAAATAGCACTTATCTTAGCATCAATACGCTATACTTGACCCTGCCTTATAGTATGACCCAAAAATGTTACTTTTGCATGACAAAACTCAGATTTGACTTAGTTGACGATCAGACGTGCTTCACTGAGTCTTTCGAAGAGGGCGCGAAGATTTTGCAGATGTTTTACCCAGGTATCGCTGTACACGAAAAGGTCATCAGTATATGCGTCGTAACCCTGAATGTCCTTGACAACCATATGGATGAGGCGCTGGAACGTGGCTGGCAAGTTCCTCATGCCAAACGGCATACGTTTATATTGGTACAGTCCTTGCGGCGTCACAAATGCGGACACTTCTTTCGCTCGATCTGTCAGCGGAACTTGCCTGTTAGCAAGTCAAACTTGAAACATATCTGGAGCTACCAACTCTATCAATACAATCATCGATTCTCGGAATCAGGAACGTGTCAGTCTTGGTGACAGAGTTCAGTTTGCGATAATCTGTGCACATACGGCAACTTCCATCAGGTTTTGGCACAAGAATACATGGTAAACTCAAGTTACTGTTACTAGGTTTAATAAAATCATTGTCCTGCAACCGCTCTATTCAGGTTTTTTTTATTCAGTCTATAAGGTTGCTGCTTGACTGCGCTTGCCTCGCAACATCGAGGTCTTGGCACAATATGTTAGGTCGCGTTGGAATGTCACTAAACAAATGTTCATAATTCCGCAGCAGGTTCTTGAGGTCTTGTTGTTGTTGTGCCGTAAGGTGTGACAGTTTGGCATTCAGGTCTTTAAGCACTTTTGAGTGCTTTAGTCGTACTGTTCCACACTGAATGTCACTCTTACAATCAATATCTACTTTAATTGGGTCAGGGTCAGTTTTTACACAATTAACAGCAGTAAAATTATGTACAACATCTGATGTGCTATTTCTTTCAAAATATGGTTTCAACATGTTAACGTGGCACAGTTGTTTCTTCTTACGCCTATCTGATGTCAACAGTATGTAAATTAAATCACTGACTTTCTTGTCGAAAATGTAAAGACCAAATACCTAGCTTGCAGAGGTGATCCTTGGATGGGAAGTAAGGCAAGGACCTTTTCACTAGGCTCAAACGTCCTGCTTACAGTGTGCTTGTCATACTTAATTTTCCTTTGCTTTGTGCAGTTTTAAGTTTAGACTTTGCAATCTCACAAGCATTGTGTAGTTTAGTACGAAAGTCTGAGACATACTGCAACAAAGAAATAGAATCAGGATTTTCACACAAGAGTTTTCTTTAAGCAGTTTTAATGGACCGCGAAGTGTCCGATAACAAGTTCACAGGGAATGAAACCCAAGGAATCTTGAAAGGATTCTGTGAGAACAAACAGCAATAGGCGGATTCCTTCATCCCAGTATTTCTTTGTGTCATAGCAAAAGGTCCTAATCATGTTTTTTAATGTCTGGTGAAAAACGAGGGCGCCCTGATTTTCAGGATGGTATGGTGAAGAACTGTACTGTTTTTTACCAAGCTCAAGCATATCCTGCTGAAATAAGCCAGACATAATAGAGTAGAGTTTGAAGAATCACTTGAAAGCGATACAAAACCATCATGTATGAATGGCTCAAATAACTCAATTTCGGAGTCAGGAAAGGAATCTAGTACCTTAGTTTCATCAAACAAAGAACAGGTATTGAAAGTGTAAGTCATAATCTCTTTTTCAGGAATCTCCTTTTTAAAGGAATCTACATCCTTATTACAATCAAACTCCTCATGGAAGTCAACAGAAGAATTTTCCTCAGCAGAAACAAACTTTTGTTTGTCATAAGAGGACCTGGCCTCATTTAAAATACTCACGCAATAGTCATAAAAGGCCTTATTTAAAGGATACTTCACGCAGGAGTCTTGAAAGGACCTAGCCTTATTAAATTCCTCGCTAGATTGAAATGAGGTTTTTACCCCGCAAGCTACGAATTCTTCTTTGAGGTCAGACGGCACGTTGGCCTCCGTAGCATCAAACTCTTTGCCAGTGTCAATACAGAAGTTGTGCCCCTTATTTACATGAAAAGAGCCTGGCTCTTGTACTATGCTATTCCTAGATTTTGAAACAATACCAGAAGGTTTACACTTTGGTTTATTTGCAAGTTTCGAGCAGTCAGATTTTAGATGCCCTTCCTTTTTGTAGTAATTACACATTTTCTATGAACATGACTGGCCTTGGTTGGATTCAGACACAGTGGACGCGGACTGAGGTGTAGCCATGGACTTTGCTGAACTATCAGGACTACAAGTACTGGATGACTGCGCTTTAAACTTCTTTTGACCATACTGATTTACATTCTTGTTTGTGAATGACTGGTTTGATTTGCTAGTAAAGGACATTTTGTGTGTTAATGAATAGTCATCAGCTAATTGAGCAGCAACGTCAAGTGTTCATGACTTTTCTCATAAAAAAAAGTTTTATCATCTGCGTTTATGCAGCGCTTAAATTCTTCAATCAAAATCACATGGCGCGAATTGTCATAATCTTTCATTTGATTTTTAGAACTACACCAGCGATCAAACAACTGCTCTTTTATCCTGGAAGATTCGAGGTATAGGTCAGTTCTTTGCGCTTTTCCCAATTTCTGAATTTCTGGCGTTAAGCCTCCGGAATTAACTCGTAACCTTTTAGGATTAACCGTTTAACCTAGTCATGGTCAACAGCAGCTTCTACTGAAAGCTCGATATAAATTTCTCTGGCCTTGCAAGTCAATAAACGTTGTAATAGCATAGTCCAATTTTCCTGGGGCCATTTTAAATTTCAGCTACCTTCTCAAAGTGTTAGAAATATTTATGAACCCCTTTTTCTTGAAAAGGTGGGACAGGTCTAATGTGTTTAGTAACATCAAAACTGTGAATTGGGACAGCATTTAGACTGTTTTCTATATTAAGTCTCCTCTTAACTCCAGTCGTTTTAACTCAATTTCTTTTTCTTTCTTTTTTTTTTTGTCTTTCTCTTTCTAACATTTCATGCATTTCTAAATTATTTAATTCCAACTGCATACCAAGGCTGTCATTTGTTGATGTTTTCACTTAGCTCTCTTCAATCAAACCTTTGCTAACTAGATCTTGCATGATTTTAGCAATGATATTAGGCTTTCTCAAAGCTTTTTTTTCACACCTAACCCTAAGTATTTTCCAAAACGAAATAACTGTTCCTTTGTAAACTGTTCAAGTTGATCAGGATCACTTCAACAAGTGTCTTAGGTTTGAAATCTGCCATGTTAAGATGTTAAAACAATTACAAAAAAAAATTGAGATAAATCTTGTAAACAATGTAATGTAAACAATGTGTAATCCTGTTATCAATATGCTGTGAACAAAGTGTCTAGGTCCAGGCCTAATAAATTTTCAAAACTATTAAGCCTCTCAGACGAGCCCGTAATGTTATGTTACAGAACCAAATATCAACAGATAACGTAGTCGTTACAAACATAAATTTTGCAATCGAGAAAAAAAAAATCAGATTCTTTAACACTAGGCAACTTGACATTTCTAGGGGAATGAATAAGGAAGCCAGTGTTTTTTTTTTTAACAAATAAATATAATTTATTCTTAAAACAATCCTAACATTACAAAACACTAAATCAATACAATTACTCAGTATAACAAAAGTACAACAGTTAATCAACATAAGTATATGAATAAAGCGTTCAGTACCTGGATACATCCACTTTCAGATGAATAGTTCACATATATCTTCTCAGAGAATAACAGTCCAGTTCATTCACAAAATCGATCCGTTGTAATCCCAAAGTGATGTTCTTGTTATAATCCAGAAAGCAAACTGAAGACTATATATAATCCGTCACAAATTTAGAATAAAATCTATAATTGCCGCAATTTTCGGAAAAAGGATAAACTGATATACACACTTCTGTGTCCGCTGAAATATTTTCTGACCTCTCTCTCGGCTCTAAAGCACAGCCCACTATTTAAAAATTCTCGCCTCCAACCGAGAACCTTCCATTTCTCGAACAATCTAAAGAATCTAACACATTACACACATTCAAAGAACATACTAGAACAAAGAACGATGTGTATCTAGGGTTCAACCAATGCTGTTTAAACCGAGCCTGTAACATTCGGTCACGGCGAGGCCGCTACAACACGAGCTACGCGTGGCACACAAACAAAATGCCAACAACACATGGAACATCCGTGTGCACAATAAAACAATCATCAATAAGACCGCTGCACGCAATAAAAAGGGCACCTGTAACAATATATACGCGAGGTCAACAGGGCTTGAACATGGGTGTCGCAATCACCAGAAGTGATTTATCGATGGACATAAACCAGGAATAACATTTTTTTCGAAACTGAGCCGATGTCCTGCTCCATGGCGAGTCTTTTCTGTATGTTTTCTTGTCACACAAGTATGTGGTCCTTTGCTGTACCATACCACAGCTGTGGTGCCGCAGCGAAAATACTGAGTAGAACAGGGCCTATCTACATTCATCTACGGTAAGAAATGTGTTGGCGTAGGTGGACGTGGACATACTGTGCCGATGCTGTAGACGCATGGTAGATCAACGCGAATAGAAGAGGAGAAAACGCTCTGCCAATGTCATCAATATCCAACTGGCAACGGTTCATGATCCATGAAGCACGAGATAGTGAGAACCAGGCTTTACACCTAAACACACTGTATTGCATCTGTAAACAGACCCATTATGTTTACATAACCACGTTGATTAAAGCTGAGCGTCTCTACCTTATAATCACGGGAACTGCAACACAGCTAGTCCTTCTTACGCTGGTGTAAGTTTAACTAAAAAATCAGTCTATGTCACTGAACTGACTATCTTACCGATGACCGTTCTGCAACAACAACGGCTATAAACTGTTACGACACTTCCAGCCGCAGAGCTTACTCCAGGTTTCCAACATTAAAAAAGGCGAATACCACGCAACGCATCGGCAATGATCCTGTACAAGATATAACTCTTGGATGTAAAGCAAAACAACCGAAAGTAAAAAGTGAGCGACGCACTACGACTTAACTATTGCTGATTGATAAAAGTAACCTAACTATATACTAAGTTCCCTAACTAACTCTTCTCTTATCGTTGATGAGAGGACGTTGGCTTCAAGCAATTTACAATTAACATCATGAATTACATTTACATTACCTTTCAAAATAGAGGTCGGTTTACTTTTCTAGTTAAAGCTAAGCTAACAATACAAGAACTTTGCTCTTTCCTGGATTCCTGTCTCTCACCCCCTGTGTAAAAAAAAATAAATAACAAAGTTTGAACCAGCGAGTCCAGTAAAAAGAGTTTCCCATTTTTCCTTACACCGACGAAACTATCCGAATACCAAGTTTAATGGATGTACAATTTCGACTAAAAGCCTGGTCACTAAATCCTAGTCACGACTGAATGCACGTTCTCCAACTCTCTCTCTTTAAATGGGTAAATACTAGTGGTAGTGATTGGTTTTAAAATCATAGTCAATAATTGAAAACTAAAAACGACCGATGATCGATAATGAATCGATAATTGTATGATTTTTCATATTACCATGAAATCTGGTGTACAATAGTACCTAAATTATTGACCCAAGTATAAAGTCTGACCTATAAATCAGTATTCACAATAAAACCATCAATACACCCGCATCCAAGGTCGTTTTGATGATTTTTTGTTACTGATTTTTTATTTGTGTTCATGTATCTCTGACAGGAAAAGATTCTTTGCTTGTGCATACATAACCGTCAAATAGATTATGCAAAAGTACCATCGATTTATTCGATTTGAAAGAAAACGACCAATCATCGATTTAATCTATTAATCGCCACACAAATACTAAATATAACATATGAGATTTAAACAAACTGGCCATTCTTTTCAATATTTTGCACAATTCTCTTTTGTCTTCGCTTTAATTAAGACGTTTGTGACTTTACAGATGAAAATGCTTAAATATATTTTGTGTGCAATGCGAAAACCCTGTATTCAGACAAAAAGTTGATAGCAGTTTATCCGTCCTTTTCCCGTTATCAACAACACCACAATACTTTAGTAACTGACGGGATCTCGTCTTCATGGTGCTTCAACGTCATGGAAGTTGGATACAGTCACAGTGACGTCATAATAACGTTTCTCTGTCCTGACAGGCTACGGTTTACTTGATGCTGGGGGGGGGGGGGGGGTAACTTTGATCACGTTGCCCGATGTCTTGTAACCTTTTTCGCTTGACTTTGCCGCAATGGTACTTGTTTTGTTATTGTGATATTATGTAAAGCTACTGAGAAGTCTATTCTAATGTTCAAGGTTAGCCTTTGCTAAAAGAGATAGCGTAGCTGCTCACCTCAGGCATTTGACTTAATTCTTAGTCCAATCGAGGGAGCTGGTCGGTTGACAGGCTAAGAACGTTAACCCCCCCACCCCACACTCCTCTACCCATCCTATAACGCCACTGATATCACACTTGTCCTTTAAATCCATCATCAGTCATTCATAGGCTGTACAAAACGACAAACACTTTGCATTCTTATTAATATTCCAAAACACGAAAATTGTAAATGTTCAGTGTTGCACGGAAAAGGACCATTAGGAATTTTTCAAAATTATGTTATAAGTCGATATTGTCTGTTTCAATTAATTTCATTAAATTTATTATTAATGTCATGATATGGTTGATTAAATTTGTATGTTATTGACGGAGGTGTGTGATCTGTTAGGGCTTTCTAGTTGCTTTATGTATAAGCCTGATACTATTTCAGGCTTATACATCCTGGGATATGTGTGATTTTCAGGTACGGATGGTTCTTACACAGAAATAGCTTTAGGTGACGCCACCGTTCGTGCTCATGAGACAAAACTATCCAAGGTCTATATATGATACAACACATAAGGGTTCAAACCACACATGAGATATCTGCATGGGTATTTTCTACGAAAACGTGATTGAAGGTGGTGCCACTTATCTTGCATACGAGAAAGCAATCCATAATCAAGGGACCATCAACATTTCAAGCCTATATGTCAAACCATTTTTGAGATAAATGTGTATTCACCAAAGAGACTTAAGACCGGATACGATTTTCCATGGAGCCATAAATCTTGGATAAGAGGTAAAACTATACAAGTTCTGTATATCAGGCTGATACAGCCAACCAATAAAATATAAGAAAAGACGAACGGTAGGAGAGAACGCGAAAGTAAGTGTAAGTGGCAATTAATTGACATTGACCTTATTTAACTCCATGCCCTTGTAACTCATGGACAGTAGCCCTTCCGTCTGTAGGACATATGCCTTACTTAAAGAGACCTATTCCGATATTAGGCGTATTAAAAGAAATAATTATAGTACCCTTCTATTTATATAAACAAAAAGCGCCGATCCCAATTTGCCTAAGCTGTTTTTAACATGTTTGTAACATGCGAGGGTCCACCAAAATATTTGATCGTCGTAATCCAAACATATTCGACTAAACACCTGGCGGTACACAGACGAAGCATAAGATTGTAAATAAAAAAAAAAAAGATTACATTGATTCTGTTCATATTTTCTTACCATCAACAACTAGTGACCTTTTAACTTCTGTACATTCCGTTACTTTAGTTTAATGCCTTTCCTGTCAGTCAACATTGGCACATGTACCTCGTGTAATACTAATTGTAAGTAACAAGTGACCCACAGGTCATCACGCTCAGCTGAATGGTAGTATATACCCATTCAACTGAAGCATCAAATAGCTTTACGAACAGGCCAAGATTGTGTCTGTATTTATATATCTAAAAAAAGAGATAAATGCGTAAACTCCACCAGTCTGCAAAAACTAATAAACACACTTATTGGTCAATATCCATGCAAAGAATCATGGTGATCTCTGCATTAGTTGTTCAGATCCTTCAGCTTTTGTATCAAATTTCCCATTATGAGGGATACTTCGGATTTATATAACATGAAGGGTATGGGTTACAGAGACCTAATCTCAGGTTCTTGCATGACAAGAATGGAGATTCTAGGTCCAGTTGTTAAAATTTGTGCTATGTTAACAGATGACAGCACCCTCAAAGGTCTCAAAAATATGGAAAATAATTCGTAAAAATTTGAACAAAATAGAGGTGGCGCATCCAGTCTACAGAAACTGATGAAACACCTCATGATCAACATTTATGCCAAAAAGCATGACCATCAGTGTTGTAGTTATTGAGATACTGCAGTTTTTGTATCAAATTTTATTAATCTGTGGGGTATTTTGCTTAAAGGGTGTGAGTAACAGAGACCTAATTTCAGGTTTCAATGGAGACTTTTCATGGGTCTCCCTGTGTGTCAACAATGCAGTTGTTATGATTTGTGCCCTGTTAACAAAAGTTTATAACTTTAAAGGGTCTCAAAAGAATAGAAAAAAATTGTAAAAAAAAACGAACAAATACAGGTGGTGCCACCAGTCTGCAGAAACTGATGACACACTCCGTAATCAATATCCATGCAAACAATTATGGTGATCTCTGCATTAGTTGTTCAGATACTTCAGTTTTTGTATCAAATTTTCCATTATTCTGAGCTGTACTTTGGGGTGCCATAGCTCAAAGGATATGGGTAACAGAGACCTAGTTACAGGTTTCCATGAAGACATTTAATGGGTAACCCTGTGTGTCAAGAATGAGATTCCAGGTCCAGTCTTTACGATTTGTGCCTTGTTAACAGATGTTCACATTTTAAAGGCCTCAAAAATAGAGAAAAAAAATCGAAAAATACAGGTGGCGCCACCAGTCTGCAGGAACTGATGGAACATATCATGATCAATATTTAGCTAAAAATCATGACCATCAGTGATGTAGTTTATGAGATATTGAAGTTTTTGTATGATTTTTTTACTATTCTGGGGGGTACTTTGGGACCCGTAGCTCAAAGGATCTGGGTAACAGAGACCTTATTTCTGGTTTCCAAGGAGATTTTTCATGGATCCTAGAATGTCAAGTTACAAGATTCTAGGTCCAGCGGTTACGACTTGTGCCTGGTTAACGGACAGCCGGACGGACAGACAGACAGACGGACGATGGACAAAGAGTGATCACTACAGCTCAGATGACTTACAGTCAGCTGAGCTAAAAAAGCTCATAT
The DNA here is from genome assembly GCA_026874595.1 of Sipunculus nudus. Lineage (NCBI taxonomy): Eukaryota > Metazoa > Annelida > Sipuncula > Golfingiida > Sipunculidae > Sipunculus > Sipunculus nudus. The sequence goes on from CM049317.1 coordinate 7,545,989, forward strand.
CAGCGTCACAGACACTTTAAACGGTCCTTTCTATGCCGCAATGACCTAAATATTCACTAATATGCACACAATGTAAACCGGAAATCACATAAAATCTACTTATAAGACAGGTAAAAAGCTGGCTTTATGTGTGACGAAAATATTTATAAAGAATGAGCAATACTTTTTAATCTGCAACATTTTTTTACCAATTTAGAAGGATCCCATAAGAGCCATCTTTTTTAGGGAACCCCGCTGGAACCTATTTGTCTGCTGAAAACAGCTGTCTTTCACTCAAAGTTGTCACGCAACCTAATATCCACATATCACGTATGCGTTATGTACATAAATTTTGTAATGGAGATAAAAATATGTCTAGAGGAATGAATAAAGAAGTCAGTGTTCTCTAGCAGAATAACAGTCCAATGTATAGCTCTTGTAACAATCCAGAAAGTGTTAAGACCAAATAAGATTCGTTACAAATCCAGAAGAGAATCTATAATTGCCGCACTTATCGGAATAACTCCCACAAACTGACAAACACGCTTCTGTGTCCGCTGGAATATTCCCTCAGCTCTCTCCCGGTTCTTAAAACACAGCCTCTTTATATATCTTTTCACCTCAAGCCGAGAATTTTCTTTTTCTCGAACAATCTAAAGAATCTAAGATGATACCCAGTGCACACGCGTTACAGGAAGCATCTAGAAAAAAACGAATGCCATGTCTCTACATATTATGGTTCACACGTCAGCCTGCCCGACCCGGCCAGGCGAGAAAGCCCCAAGCTAGCATGACAACGAGAGTTTTACCAGTACCGATTAAACTGAGAATGCAATACCCGCCAGGCGAGGCCGCTACAACACAAGTTACGCCCGTGTCACACAGTAAACAAGACACCTGTAACACTTGTAGACACAATAAAAAGGGGCACTGTAACAATGTCTTCTTATGAGTTGTATATACAGTATTATTCACTTAACTATTCTATACAGGTGCCTTGAGGATGTTTGTAGCATAGAGTACATTGATTAATTTAATTGGAAAACCTGTTTGGAATCATGGATATTAATACCCCAATAAAGGAATAGTCTTTCGAATTGCAGTTTTTTCCTATATTTATTTTCTAGCTTCGACTGTATATGTACTGCCTTGGCCCACGGGAATACTGTATATACAACACATGCATGTTCTCTATGGTCATATATCATTTATATATTTATATATATATATATATATATATATATATACATATATATATATGTGTGACATATTGTTTTATAAATATATATATGTGTGTCCTATATATATACAGGTGTGTGTGTCTTTTTTCCATTTATCTTTGTGTATATTATTTTGTTCTATCTATGTGTGTGTATATATATATATATATATATATATATATATATATATATATATATATATGCTCTCTTCTTGTTCCTCTGTGTAAGTGGTCACATGTGTATTAGTCTCTCTCTACAAAGTTTGCTTGTGCGCATGTACATATATTCTCTCCCTTTCCTCTCCCTCAATGCGTTTTTATGTTACAGTGCTGTGTCTCTTACTTTGCATATTGTATTCTTGCTTTTTACGTACACGTGGGTGTTTATGTTTTAGAGCTTTCTATCTCTCACTCCAAATGGTGTGTGCTTATATTCTCACACATTGCCCAATTTGCTCCCTTTCGTCTGTCTGATAGAAAGCGAGAAATTGTTTTACTTGTTATTAATGAAGCTCATTAGCCCTTTTGAAAGACGTTATGGGGGCTTTGTTGACAGGTATTACACACAAAAAAAAGGGAGAAATCAAATAAAATCTACAAGTAAGACAAGTGAAAAAGCTAGCTATAGAAAAAACATGCAGCTTGAAACATTATATCTTTATTGTCGTATAGGTATCCATAATAATTGATTCTGTTTTAAGAAATCACGTTCCATGCGAAATCACATTTCCATGCTCAGACATCCATGTTAGAAACATGCAAATTATTTTGTTAAATGTCAGGGATAGTCTTGTACTTCTACGACATCTGGATGTATCTATTCTTTGACGCACTTGTAATCAAGTATCATATACTTGTAGGTGTCATCACAGGGATCTCCAAAATATGTGTTACTTGCGCTCATGTGACATGTGTGCCTCATGTGACATCTTGAGTAGAACACCGACGTTGCTTGTGAAGTGCTGCAGTGGACATTAGGCATCTTATCATGTCTGCACGTGAAGTAATTTGTGCGACCGTAGAAAGCTCTGATCACTCTGATTCTATAGCCATCAGTGCAGGTCAGTGACACACCTGAATGCTCACAAACAACCAACTTGTTGCTACTGGGTGATGCTGCAAACAAAGAAAGAGAGAGAGTAATAATCAGCCTGTCTTTTTAAAGGGTTAACTGTTTTATTGAGTTTGTTAACTGTTTTATAAAGATATAAAGATTTTAAAGGTCAGTCATGGGCCGCCGGGACTGGGGAGGCTTGGCTGCCAATATTCCTCATCTCATATATATATATATATATATATATATATATATATATAGAGAGAGAGAGAGAGAGAGAGAGAGAGGTGAAAAGGTAACAGGTGCACCGACTTTTCTACGTATACCCTTTCCAACTATAGAAACTGAACCAGCTGGCTATTTACACACACACACACACACACATATATATATATTAGGGTCGGATCCTATTAAAAGTGTTGTATTATTGTTATTTCCTAATTCATCTTTTACTATTACAACATACTTTTCATTTATTTTTAATATTATTATTATTATTTTTCGGCTTTAATTACTTTTACTATTGGTTTACTTTCAAACAGTGACATGAGCATATACTTAGCTTGCTCCCTACATTTCCCACCCCAAACAGTTAAAACTTTAGAAAGTTCTTACATTTAAATAGTAAATTTTGTAAGTTTTGTCCTTAATTAGAAATGAATTAAATAGTTTTAAATTCTTCCACCTGTACAAATTTTAACATAACGTTTGGGCATAACATCCATTTAGTCTTTTGTTTTCTTATATATCAATTTTATATTTTTAACTTCCTTTTATTCATATTTTTGTTATTTGCTATTTATTCTATATATGTTTACCATTTCAAAAGTATGATAAGAAAATTAATTAAAATCATTATGTTTGTACCTGTTATTGCTTGAATTCCTTTGGGTAATTAATTTTGCCAACTTTAAATAGCATGGTTGTTCAAGAAACCTATGTTAAATGAAAGTGTTATGGTTTCAGTCTAATGTCCGCAAAGACCGGTGGCGCATTCCAAATAAATCCCCGTCAGCATTACTGCACTAGTATAGTTTCACTTAAAATAACGAATAATCATAGGTTCTGGGGTTCGTCAAAATGGAAAAGTCATTGAAATTCAAGCAGTTGGGGTCCGTCTCAGAAAAATAGTTTTGTATCCTTAAATCTTACATTGAATCGGTCATTTGCTGAGGTGCAACATTTAGGGACTTTACTTTGTTCTTAAATGAGTAACAGGGTATTTTTCTTGATATAAATACGGAAAAGATGGACATTGGTCTGTGGGGTCCGGGATCCATAGGGTCCTGGCTTTATACACTGCCACACGTGGAGGTCGGACATTCTTGTTACGTGTGTTAACTTTCATCCATATGCTCGATGAATCTGTAATCATTAATATGTTTTAATAAGGTCGAGCCATGTCTCTCTGATAGGTATGAAAGTAACCCCATGCAGGTATCTTTGCAAATAACAGAAACTTGTTTGATTCCTGTTCTGTTAGGTAAAGCTATATACCCGTGGCAATTATTTTTTAACCTTCATTTTAACACTCAGTGTAAGTGACTTATATATGTAATTAAGTATATTGAATATACGACAGTGAAAGATACATTCAGATTCTCAATGAAGATAATGACTTTTACTGTTAAATGAAGTGAGTATATATTCTACGTTTTAGGCCGAAATAAAAAAGGTACGGTTCTCTGGCACTTTTTTTCAAAAATCAATGCGAGCGGGCGCTTTTCGATAAATTGTCAAATGATAAAGGAAAAACATGAAAACAACAGTTTTATTATATTTAATAACTAAAATCACCTCAAAACAAAGGAAATTGTATGGTTTTATCTTCTTGAAAGAAATGTTGGAGCTTCAGCAGCTCAAAATTGGAAAGTTTTTATTGAAAATCAAAATAAAAATTTTTGATTCGGGGGTTTAAAATTGATGCGGGCGGGGGCTGAAAACCATACCTTTATTTTTTTTTTTGCCTTAGCCTTTCATTATTGAAAGATAACACCGTTACACATCGTTATCCGTCATTAATAACAACTTACAATTATTTGTTGTATTGTGAGATACACATTGTTACCCTTCAATAATTACAACTTACAAGTATTTATTGTATTGTGAGTTAATGTATCATTTACAGCCTTATAAAATTGTGATTTTATTTTTTAACAATTTCCAACACCATTTTAATTAAATATACATGACTGGCCCTGTAAACACGTTGTCAATGAATATTATTCATCTTTTTTGTTGTTGAATAACATATCTTAATAATTGCTTTTTCTTTATCACCCATGGCAGTCATAATGTCACGAATAAATAGATTAGTACAACAAACTATTTCATGTAGATATGTACAATCTAAATAACAAATAAATGTGAAAGTTGTTTAATCTCTTTTTTCCAATTTGCTAAAAAAAACAAGCATTTTCCCTTCACTTTCACTTTTCATCCGCTCCCGCCCTCCATCATCAGGCAGGGTGTGTCCGGCCATAGAATGCAAAATATATTATTAACGTTTGTTTATATTCAAAACCGATGATATCACTCAATGTATTAATAGTTATAGCTTCCATGCTCATTTAGTATTTTAGTACTAAAACTGCAGTCACTTTTGACAATATATAAAATTATGATAGATTAATTTATATATTAATATTTCCAGCAACCATACCGGCGACAGCTAGGGGAGAAATGAAGAAAGACATATTTATGTGAAAAAATAGGCATTCTACTATTTATAATATTGCCAATACTTACACGAATTCATCTTTATCAAAGAACAGCTCAATTATTAAATAAATGTGCATTAAATATTATTTCGGCAGTTTCTTGGTTATATTCGGTTATTTTGTCATGTGAATAATCCTAAAATCTAGCCTAGGTCAACCACAAAATTTTGAACTCGAATCTTGTCAAATCTGTTACTTATAAAACTTAATACCGGTAAAGTGGTCTAGCATATTTGAATGCCTACTGTACACATTTTACATGGTTACTATAAAAAAGAGCTATATAATTAAACGTGAATCCTCATCTTTAAACAGTTGCTGAACTTTTTTACCAGAAACATATCAGTTATGCTAGTGGTGACAGGAGAGCATATGATCGTATTCACATGAACACATGGATTCTTTGACTGGGAGACGCGCTGACTCGAGAGACTAATGGCCAGGATTTTTACATTTTGTTAAAATTAACTGGCCGACTCAAGTGACGTGCTGGTGAGTGGTAAATGTAACACTGATTACGCACCAGTCTTTATCAATAGATGATGCATAGGGTCATATAGGGTGCGTCTGATATTACTGAATCTCTCATGTGTTAGTAATGACAAGTCCAAATTGGGCAAGCCTTGATTCCTCCCCTTCTTAACGATTTAAATAAAATCCCTCTTCATAATTCATCAAAATCATTTCACAACATATTGAATTAAGATGCTAACCATGCAAGATAATAAGAACTATAAACAGATAAATAAAAGGAAGTCCAACTCAAAATTTACGTATGCCATCGAAACATTGCTGACATGACTATATAGACTGCAGTAAATCTACACCTACAGGTTATATATGTTGAGACCAGTTTTAGGAGGATTAAAACACTGAGTCAAATTTTATATATATATTTGGCTGATCAGGTAAAATTTTCAGCTACATGTATCGAAATAGCTCGAAACGTGTGCAGTTATAAACTTATATCCTAATTTCAACTGGTAACTTAAGTTTCTTCTGCCGTTATATTTAATAAATATCTGTTTAATAAAAATTCAAGGTATACATTTTGTTAAACTTTTGCCTGATTTGGATTTAGCGGATAATTGCATACATAAAAAAATACCTCGTCGGCGTCCATCTCCATATACATACATCAAGACCGCGAGCCCAAGAACCAGATAGCTAGTCTGCTTTCACGTTGTTAACTTATATAGTAGGTCGCCCTGATGGTTGCACTTGATAAATTTAATCTTATTGGTCCTTGGTATATATCATCAATACATCTAAATATTACATATTCATGATATCCTGCGTCATTCAAGCGGATTCAGTGTAATATCACCGGATTATCATACGCGTTGTGGAGTGACGTAGGACTCGAGTACATTTTTTTCAGGGAACTGGACCCCTGACCTTGACCCGAGGGTCATCGAAGATGAGGACTCGATAACCAGGCCGAAACTAGCTTAAGCCCAATAAAAAATCTAATGCCAGTTATATATATATATATATATATATATATATATATATATAACTTTGGAGAAAAACAACCCAGCAATTCACAACAGTCTGTTTCACGGGGTGCGACCCGATCATCAGGTGAATGTGGTTAGAATGAAGCTAACGGCGTGGTTTGAAAAGCCAAGGCTTTACGAGATTACGAGATTATGCTATGTGCGATTCGGGTCGTGGGGGGGGGGGGGGGGATGTGAAAGACTGACACTGATCCTATTGTCCAATAGGATTGGTCGGGGTACACGTGCGATACTGGAACATAACAGGGCAGGGCAAAGAGGTTATTTATGGTTGCAAATCTTATATGCAATACAAAGATAATTACCAGGAAGCTCAATTAGCATATTGAACGGATTTCTAATAGGGTCTAGGAAGCAGTGAACGTATCAGTAGTATACATATGATAAAAATACACATATACTATGAAAATACACAAGTCTGCCCAGCGGATCCTCGTTGGGGGGGGGGGGGGGGGTCTTAAGGGGGCACGCTGAAAATTAGTACGAAAGCTAGGTTTTAAAATATTTAAAAAAAAAATATATATATATATATAGATATCATTGAGAGAAGAGGGGTGCATGGCAGATAACCAAAGGCATATCCTGCACATTACTTAAACCAATGAGGGAAATCAGAAAGTTCTTCTGCAAGTACAAACATTATTCACTAGTTTTGTTCTGATACATTCTATACATTATGTATTTATATTAAGTGTACTAAACAAGTACAAGTGTAAGTCAGTGGCGGATCTGGAGGGGGGTAGGGGGGTCAAAAGGGTCTTGAACTGCCCAACCACTTTGGAGCCGAAGCAACCTTTACTTCGAGTTTCAAACCAGATGTTGCGACCCTCACCCCCTCCCTCCCGGACTAGAGGACCTTTTTTGGGTTTTCTCTCAGTCTCCCTGGGTGTGAGCCCCCCCCCCCCCTTTCCAAAATTCTTGATCCGCCCCTGGGCATGAGTTATATATAAATCTTCATCTAGATTTAATAAATTGGCTCCCACACACATGTTCATCATCATATGATGATTCATCATATATATAGTAATCTATGTGACGTTGAAAAAGGGCAAAATATACGTAATTCAGGATGGTAGTCGATAGTATCTTACTGAGGCGAAAGAGTATTACTTATTTAGATTTTAATTTTTCGCATATGCTCTCTCCAAGTCAGATTAAAGTCAATGATTATACCTAATAATTTCTATTGATGATTATTGTGTATCCATAAGGAAAGTAAGTGAATAAGCTAATGTATGGATAGTACATGAATAAGCTGAATGCATGTAAAGGTCAATATAGGTGTAAGAAAGGCTTGGAGTAAAACCAAATAAGGAAATTTTTATATATTTCATAAATAAAGGAACTGTTAAACTAATTTTTCAATTACACTTCAGTGTTGAAGATCTCTATTATCCAATATCCCTGTTCTTTATTTTATACAATATCAACATTGACTTCCACATTGGAATATGCAAGTGTTAAGCGTTTAAATTACCGTATACTGTAATTGTAATTTAAGTTGTTTTTGTCGTTCATATTTCTTAAACATGTTCACTGTTCGAACATTATGCGATGGAAAAAAGCTCGTGTAAATCATGGTGATAATATGTTTAACAGTTCTTTTGATAGAGTAGTTTTTTTATAAATTAAATGTTTTAAAAATCCAACAACACAACGTTAGGTTATGTTAATAGCATTTCTATTTGTAGCTCTGATCTAGCTCTGAATACAGTATGTTTGATCTAAGATAATCTAGTCAAATCTGGGATATCTAAATGCCAATCTTAAGTGATCCGAGGTGGACCTGTGAGTGTCAAAAAGCTTACGTTTACAATAAATTATCTTTAGTTTCGAATAGACAGGATCTTGAACATGCAAACATACCTGTATGGCCTTCGCCTTCAGCACAGCATAGCAGGATCATAAGACCAAGGATCATCCAGCCAGGCTTGAACATCATGTTTTCTGCTCGGAGCAAAGACACGATAACGACAGACGACAGGCTGAGCAGGAGACATTTATAGGTTGTCTTCTTGTCGTTGTACGTTAGATCTGTTCTGATTGGTCGGACCCACTCTTCCACCAATACTCCCAGTAAGCCTAATACATATTCATAATATCCTCTTGTCCTACAAGCTAGCCAATAGTGAGGAGATTATATAAAGCGAAAACAAATTATCGCACGCTTTCATTTTACTGACATGGGTTTAGAACAGTGAAGTATCCTATGTAATAGTTACGTGTAGGTTTAAGGTACTGAAAGGACAATTACAACATTACCTCTCCCTTTCTCTCTCCCTCTCTCTCTCTCTCTCTCTCTCTCTCTCTCTCTCTCTCTCGCCCACTATATTTTTTTTGGGCCATGGGGGAAAAGTAATAATGGCATGAAAAGTCAGTGCAAATAAGTACACACGGAAAAATTGGTAAATAGATCACATTAAGAGGGACTAGTATATTACCAAGGACACATACAGATTTTCGTTGGAAAGAACAGAGAGATATAGAGAGAGAAGGAGAGAGTGAGTACATATACTGTATTTATCCTCGATCTTAAAAATGAAGAAAACTCATTATATATATATATATATATATATATATATATATATATATATATATACTTATTCATAATATGCATCTTAACTACATTTACTTTGGTTCTGAATCGAAGTGTGGCTTAATAAATATGCATTACTATGATCCGGTGGAGGTAGACAATGTTCTTGAAGCGGCACAAAATGTACATGAAAAAACCGGTATAAGTTCTGTAATGTTCAAAATTAAAGAAACATTAAGATAAAAGCTAAAGAAGAGAAACCGTTGCGGTGCCCCTTGGTTTTGACCAAAGGCTGTTTGTAGTTTTTGATGTGAACAATGACCTTTGTGTGCATAGTGACTTGAGGAAACAACTTATTGAGCATATCCTTAATGAATCAACCACAAGGTTAATCCAAAACAAAATAAAAGGAATACCGAAGGAATGAAATAAAAAGGAGAGAGAAATAAACGAGAAAGGCACAAAAAAAAACATGGAGAGAGGAAAGAGTAAAGAAAAATAAAGAGATAGGCAGAGAATGAGAACCTAAAAAATAGGGTGAGAGGGAAAGTAAGAAAGGAACACGGTAAGAAAGAAAGGTAACAGAAAAAAAGTTATAAAAAATGAAAAAAAAATCAAATAGAGAAAGACAGAGAGAAAGATGGAGAGACAGGAGAAAAAAAAGAAGGAAAGAAAAAGAAAAGAAATTGAGGGAAAGAAAGACGGAAAATAGAAAGAGTAAAAGATGACACTGGTATGAAATGACATAAAGAAAAGAAAACGAAAAGCGAACGGCTCATTGATCCAAAATATATCAATTAATGCACTGGTAATATTATCGTATTCAATTAGATTGTTTGAATACTTTGTTATTGAAACTGCTGTTTAAAAAATTAACTATATACATTTACTTAATATATAACACACAATATAACACTCAGTTCACAGGGTATCTTTACTGTTAATACTCTTGTTTACCTCTAGTAAACATGTGACCGCAGTGGTTTAGGCAATTGTATTAGAGCTTGTGTACATGTGTGCTGACTATCGTATAGGGTATCTAAATATTATTGTGCCGTCAATTTTCCTTCAAGGGGGGGGGGGGGAGACTCGCGTCGGAGGGTGATCAACCTTAGACATATACACAATGTAACAAAGATAACAACAGTAATATAGCAAATTAAACGTGATTTATAGCTTATACATAAATATATATATATTAGAGAGAGAGAGAGAGAGAGAGAGAGAGAAAGAGAGAGGGAGAGAGAGAACAAAAAGAGAGAAATACAATGAAGCTAAGATAACGGCACAAATAACAATTTTAATATAGCAAATTAAACGTGATTTATAGCTTATATATAAATATATATATATATATATATATATATATATATATATATATATATATATAGAGAGAGAGAGAGAGAGAGAGAGAGAGAGAGAGAGAGAGAGATGAATACAATGAAGCTAAGATAATAGCACAATTGACAATTATTTTAAGCTTATGCTTTTAATTTTTTCTTTAAAAAAACTGCATTTAGATATGTGCGATTTAGGCAGTTGTATTAGTGTGTGTGTACATGTGTGGCGTCAAATTTCCTTCAAGGGGGGTGTGGTGACTCAAGTCGGAGGGTGATCAAACTTGGACATATGCACAATGTAACAAAGATAACCATAAAAATATAACAAATTAAACGTGATTTATAGCTTATATATGTATGTATAAATTTATATATATATATATATATATATATATATATATATATATATATATATATATATATTTATAGAGAGAGAGAGAGAGAGAGAGAGAGAGAGAAGGAGAGAGGAGGGGGAGAGAGAGAAAAAAAGAGAAACACAATGAAGGTAAGTTAATGGTGAATTAATGAGGTCTTATCACTGGTAATTAAAACTGCATTTAATTATGTGCGATTTAGGCAGTTGTATTAGCGATTGTGTACAAATGTGTTGACTATCGTGTAGGTTATCAAAATATTGTTGTGGCGTCAAATTTCCTTCAAGAGAGGGTGTGAGGAAGACTCGCGTCGGAGAGTGATCAACCTTGGACATTTACACAATATAACAAAGATAACAACAAAAATATACACAATTAACCGTGATTTATATATATATATATATATATATATATATATATAGAGAGAGAGAGAGAGAGAGAGAGAGAGAGAGAGAGAGAGAAAAGAGAAATACAATGAAGCTAAGATAATAGCACAATTAACAATAATTTTAAGGTTAAGCTTTCTATTTTTTCTTAAAACAAGATCATTCTTAACAGTGAAGCTTCATCTCTGGTAAATAAAACTGAATTTAATTATATGCGATTTAGGCAGTTGTATTAGTGCTTGTGTATATGTGTGTTGACTATCGTGTAGGTTATCTAAATATTGTTGTGGCGTCAAATTTCCTTCGGGGGGTTGGGGGTGAGGAAGACTCGCGTCGGAGGGTGATCAACCTTGGACATATACACAATGTAACAAAGATAACAATAAATATATAGAAAATTAAACGTGACTTATAGCTTATATATAAATATATATATATATATATATATATATATATATATATATATATATATAGAAAGAGAGAGAGAGAGAGAGAGAGAGAGAGAGAGAGAGAGAGAGAGAAAAATAGAGAAATAAAATGAATCTAAGATAATAGCACAATTAATTATTATTTCAAGGTAAAGCTTTTTATTTTTTTCTTTAAACAAGATAATTCTTAACAGTGAAGTCTAATCTCTGGTTATTTAAACTGCATTTAAAAATGTGAGATTTAGGCAGTTTTTTAGAGCCTGTGTACATGTGTGTTGACTCTCGAGTAGGGTATCTAAATATTGTTTATATATATAAATATATATATATATATATATAGAGAGAGAGAGAGATATTGTTTATATATATAAATATATATATATATATATATATATATATATATATTTATAGAGAGAGAGTGAGAGAGAGAGAAAGAGAGAAAATTGTGTACATGTGTTTTAAGGGTGACTAAATATTTTTGTGGCTTCAATTTTCCTTCAGGTTGACTCGCGTCGGAGGGTGATCAACTTTGACATATATATAATGTAACGAATCAACACAGGTAGACCGTCATTCATGATAACCGATGCCTCAGAATCAACATCATCACAGGTAGACGGTCATTAATAATAACCGACGCCTCATCATCAACTTCGTTACAGGTGCACGGCAGGTAGATGGATATTCATAATAACGACGCCTCACTATCAACATCATTACAGGTACACAGTCATCACAATAACCGACGCCTCATCATCAAAATCATCACCGGTAGATGGTCATTCATAATAACCCACGCCTCATCATCAACATCATCACAGGTAGACCGTCTTTCATAATAACCCACGCCTCATCATCAACATCATCACAGGTAGACCGTCATTCTTAATTACCGACGCCTCATCATCAACATCATCACAGGTAGACCGTCATTCATAATAATCGACGCCTCATCATCAACATCATCACAGTTAAACGCTCATTCATAATAACCGGCGACTTATCATCAACATCATCATAGTTAGACCTTCATTCATAATAACCGACGCCTCATCATCAACATCATCACAGTTAAACGCTCATTCATAATAACCGACGCCTTATCATCAACATCATCATAGTTAGACCGAAATTCATAATACCAGAGGCCTCATCATCAACCTCATCACAGGTAGACGGCTATTCATAGTAACCGATGCCTCATTATCAATATTATCACATGAAGACCCTCATTCATAATAACAGAGGCCTCATCATCAACATAATCACAGGTAGACGGGTCATTCATAATAACCAATGCCTCATCATCAACCTCATCAAAGGTAGACTCTTATTCATAATAACCTACGCCTCATCATCAACATCTTCACTGGTAGAAGGTCATTCATAATAACCGAAGCCTCATTATCAACACCATCACAGGTAGACCGAAATTCATAATAACAGAGGCCTCATCATCAACCTCATTTCTGGTAGACGATCATTCATAATAACCGACGCCTCATCATCACTAACATCACAGGTAGACCGTCATTCATAATAAACGAAGCCTCATCATCAACATCTTCACAGGAAGAAGGTCATTCATAACAACCGATGGCTCATTATCAACACCATCACAGGTAGACCGAAATTCATAATAACAGAGGCCTCATCATCAACCTCATCTCTGGTAGACGATCATCCATAATAACCGACGCCTCATCATCGATATCATCACAGGTAGACCGTCATTCATAATAAACGAAGCCTCATCATCAACATCTTCACAGGAAGAAGGTCATTCATAATAACCGATGGCTCATTATCAACATCACCACAGGTAGACCGAAATTCATAATAACAGAGGCCACATCATCAACATTATCACAGGTACACCGTCTTTCATAATAAACGAAGCCTCATCATCAACATCAACACAGTTAGACCGTCATTCAAAAGAAGCGACGCCCCATCGTCAACATTATCACAGATGAACCGTCATTCATAATAACTGACGCCTCCTCAGCAACATCATCCCAGGTAGACGGTCATTAATAATAACCGACGCCTTATCATCAACATCTTTACAGGCACACAGTCATTCATAATAACCGACGCCTCATCATCATCCTCATCACAGGTAGATGCTCATTCATAAAAACCGACCCCTCATCATCACATTATCACATGTAGACCCTCATTCATAATAATAGAGGCCTAATCATCAACATAATCACAGATAAACGGTCATTCGTAATAACCGACGCCTCATCATCAACCTCATCAACAGTAGACTCTTATTCATAATAACCTACGCCTCATCATCAACATCTTCACAGGAAGAAGGTCATTCATAATAACCGAAGCCTCATTATCAATATCATCACAAGTAGAACGATATTCATATTAACCGACGCCTCATCATCAACACCATCACAGGTAGACCGAAATTCATAATAACAGAGGCCTCGTCATCAACCTCATCGCTGGTAGACGATCTTTCATAATAACCGACGCCTCATCATCAACATCATCACAGGTAGACCCTCATTCATAATAAACGAAACCTCATCATCAACATCGTCACAGGTAGACGGTCATTCATAATAACCGAAGGCTCATTATCAACATCATCACAGTTAGACCGAAATTCATAATAACAGAGGGCTCATTATCAACATTATCACAGGTACACCGTCTTTCATAATAAACGAAGCCTCATCATCAATGTCATCACAGGTAGACGATCATTCATAATAACCGACGCCTCATCATCAATCTCATCACAGGTACACGATCATTCATAATAACCGAAGCCTCATCATCAACATCGTCACAGGTAGACGGACATTCATAATAACCGACGCCTTATCGTCAACATAGTCACAGATCAACAGTCATTCATTATAGCAGACGCCTCATCATCAACATCATCACAGGTAGACGGTCATTTATAATAACCGACGCCTCATCATCAACTTCATCACAGTTAGACGGTAGGTAGAAGGATATTCATAATAACCGACGCCTCATCATCAACATCTTCACAGGTAGACATTCATTCAAAACAACCGACGCCTCATCATCAACATCATCACAGGAAGACGGTCATTCAAAACAACCGAAGCCTCATTATCAACATCACAGGTAGACCGAAATTCATAGTAACAGAGGCCTCATCATCAGCATCATTACAGGTAGACGGTCATTCATAATAAACGACGCCTCATCGTCAACATCGTCACAGGTAGACCGTTATACATAATAACAGTGAACCTCATCATCAACATAATCACAGGTACACGGTCATTCATAATAACTAACGCCTCATCATCAATATCATCACAGGAAGACGATCATTCATAATAACCGACGCCTCATCATCAATCTCATCACAGGTACACGATCATTCATAATAACCGAAGCTTCATCATCAACATCGTCACAGGTAGACGGACATTCATAATAACCGACGCCTTATCGTCAACATAGTCACAGATCAACAGTCATTCATAATAGCAGACGCCTCATCATCAACATCATCACAGGTAGACGGTCATTTATAATAACCGACGCCTCATCATCAACTTCATCACAGGTAGATGGTAGGTAGAAGGATATTCATAATAACCGACGCCTCATCATCAACATCTTCACAGGTAGACATTCATTCAAAACAACCGACGCCTCATCATCAACATCATCACAGGAAGACGGTCATTCAGAACAACCGAAGCCTCATTATCAACATCATCACAGGTAGACCGAAATTCATAGTAACAGAGGCCTCATCATCAGCATCATTACAGGTAGACGGTCATTCATAATAAACGACGCCTCATCGTCAACATTGTCACAGGTAGACCGTTGTACATAATAACAGAGACCTCATCATCAACATCCTCACAGGAAGACGGTCATTCAAAACAACCGAAGCCTCATTATCAACATCATCACAGGTAGACGGACATTCATAATAACCGACGCCTTATCGTCAACATAGTCACAGATCAACAGTCATTCATAATAGGAGACGCCTCATCATCAACATCATCACAGATGAACGGTCATTCATAATAACCGACTCCTCCTAAGCAACATCACCACAGATAGACGGTCATTAATAATAACCGACGCCTTATCATCAACATCATTACAGGTGCACAGTCATTCATAATAACCGACGCATCATCATCAACATCATCACAGGAAGACGGTCATTCAAAACAACCGAAGCCTTATTATCAACAACATCACAGGTAGACCGTAATTCATAGTAACAGAGGCCTCATCATCAGCATCATTACAGGTAGACGGTCATTCACAATAAACGACGCCTCATCGTCAACATTGTCACAGGTAGACCGTTATACATAATAACAGAGACCTCATCATCAATATCATCACAGTTAGACGATCATTCATAATAACCGACGCCTCATCAACATCCTCATCACAGGTACACGATCATTCATAATAACCGAAGCCTCATCATCAACATCATCCCAGGTAGACCGTCATTCATAATAACCCACGCGTCATCATCAACATCGTCACAGGAAGACGGTCATTCATAATAACCGACGCCTCATCGTCAACATCGTCACAGATGAACAGTCATTCATAACAACCGACGCCTAATCATCAACATCATCACAGGTAGACCGTCATTCAAAATAACCGACGCCTCTTCGTCAACATCATCACAGATGAACGTTCATTCATAATAACCGACGCCTTCTCAGCACCATCAACACAGGAAGACGGTCATTAATAATAACCGACGCCTCTTCATCAACTTCATCACAGGTAGACGGCAGGTAGAAGGATATTCATAGTAACCGACGCCTCATTATCAACATCATCACAGATGAACAGTCATTCATAACAACCGAAGCCTCATTATCAACATCATCACAGGTAGACCGAAATTCATTATAACAGAGGCCTCATTATCAACATCATCAAAGGTATACCGTCATTTATAATAACCGACGCGTCATCTTCAAAATCGGCACAGGTAGACAGTCATTCATAATAACCGAAGCCTCATCATCAACATTATAACTGGTAGACCGTCATTCATAATAACAGAGGCCTCACCATCAACATAATCACTGATAGACGCTCATTCATAATAACCGAAGCCTCATCATCAACATCATCCCAGGTAGACCGTCATTCATAATAACCCACGCGTCATCATCAACATCGTCACAGGAAGACGGTCATTCATATTAACCGACGCCTCATCGTCAACATCGTCACAGATGAACAGTCATTCATAATAACCGACGCCTTATCATCACATCATCACAGGTAGACCGTCATTCAAAATAACCGACGCCTCTTCGTCAACATCATCACAGATGAACGGTCATTCATAATAACCGACGCCTTCTCAGCAACATCAACACAGGTAGACGGTCATTAATAATAACCGACGCCTCATCATCAACATCATCACAGTAGACGGCAGGTAGAAGGATATTCATAGTAACCGACGCCTCATTATCAACATCATCACAGATGAACAGTCATTCATAATAACCAACGCCTCATCATCACAGGTAGACGCGTCATTCATAATAAACAACGACTCATCATCAACATTATCCCTGGTAGACCGTCATACATAATAACAGAGACCTAATCATCAACATTATCACAGGTAGACGGTCATTCATAATAACCGATGGCTCATTATCAACACCATCACAGGTAGACCGAAATTCATAATAACTGAAGCCTCATCATCAACATCATCCCAGGTAGACCGTCATTCATAATAACCGACGCGTCATCATCGACATTATCACAGGTAGACGGTCATTCATAATAACCGATGGCTCATTATCACCATCATCACAGGTAGACCGAAATTCATAATAACAGAGGCCTTATCATCAACATCATCAAAGGTATACCGTCATTCATAATAACCGACGCGTCATCTTCAAAATCGGCACAGGTAGACGGTCATTCCTAATAGCCGACGCCTCATCATCAACATCATCCCAGGTAGACCGTCATTCATAATAACCGACGCGTCATCATCGACATTATCACAGGTAGACGGTCATTCATAATAACCGATGGCTCATTATCACCATCATCACAGGTAGACCGAAATTCATAATAACAGAGGCCTTATCATCAACATCATCAAAGGTATACCGTCATTCATAATAACCGACGCGTCATCTTCAAAATCGGCACAGGTAGACGGTCATTCCTAATAGCCGACGCCTCATCATCAACATTATAACTGGTAGACCGTCATTCATAATAACAGAAGCCTCATCATCAATATAATCACAGGTAGACAGTCTTTCATAATAAACGACGCCTCATCATCAACATCATCACAGGTAGACCGTTATTCATAAAAACGACGCCTCATCATCAACACCATCACAGGTAGACCGAAATTCATAATAACTGAAGCCTCATCATCAACATCATCCCAGGTAGACCGTCATTCATAATAACCGACGCGTCATCATCGACATTATCACAGGTAGACGGTCATTCATAATAACCGACGCCTTATCATCAACATCATTACAGGTGCACAGTCATTCATAATAACCGACGCATCATCATCAACATCATCACAGGAAGACGGTCATTCAAAACAACCGAAGCCTTATTATCAACAACATCACAGGTAGACCGTAATTCATAGTAACAGAGGCCTCATCATCAGCATCATTACAGGTAGACGGTCATTCACAATAAACGACGCCTCATCGTCAACATTGTCACAGGTAGACCGTTATACATAATAACAGAGACCTCATCATCAATATCATCACAGTTAGACGATCATTCATAATAACCGACGCCTCATCAACATCCTCATCACAGGTACACGATCATTCATAATAACCGAAGCCTCATCATCAACATCATCCCAGGTAGACCGTCATTCATAATAACCCACGCGTCATCATCAACATCGTCACAGGAAGACGGTCATTCATAATAACCGACGCCTCATCGTCAACATCGTCACAGATGAACAGTCATTCATAACAACCGACGCCTAATCATCAACATCATCACAGGTAGACCGTCATTCAAAATAACCGACGCCTCTTCGTCAACATCATCACAGATGAACGTTCATTCATAATAACCGACGCCTTCTCAGCACCATCAACACAGGAAGACGGTCATTAATAATAACCGACGCCTCTTCATCAACTTCATCACAGGTAGACGGCAGGTAGAAGGATATTCATAGTAACCGACGCCTCATTATCAACATCATCACAGATGAACAGTCATTCATAACAACCGAAGCCTCATTATCAACATCATCACAGGTAGACCGAAATTCATTATAACAGAGGCCTCATTATCAACATCATCAAAGGTATACCGTCATTTATAATAACCGACGCGTCATCTTCAAAATCGGCACAGGTAGACAGTCATTCATAATAACCGAAGCCTCATCATCAACATTATAACTGGTAGACCGTCATTCATAATAACAGAGGCCTCACCATCAACATAATCACTGATAGACGCTCATTCATAATAACCGAAGCCTCATCATCAACATCATCCCAGGTAGACCGTCATTCATAATAACCCACGCGTCATCATCAACATCGTCACAGGAAGACGGTCATTCATATTAACCGACGCCTCATCGTCAACATCGTCACAGATGAACAGTCATTCATAATAACCGACGCCTTATCATCACATCATCACAGGTAGACCGTCATTCAAAATAACCGACGCCTCTTCGTCAACATCATCACAGATGAACGGTCATTCATAATAACCGACGCCTTCTCAGCAACATCAACACAGGTAGACGGTCATTAATAATAACCGACGCCTCATCATCAACATCATCACAGTAGACGGCAGGTAGAAGGATATTCATAGTAACCGACGCCTCATTATCAACATCATCACAGATGAACAGTCATTCATAATAACCAACGCCTCATCATCACAGGTAGACGCGTCATTCATAATAAACAACGACTCATCATCAACATTATCCCTGGTAGACCGTCATACATAATAACAGAGACCTAATCATCAACATTATCACAGGTAGACGGTCATTCATAATAACCGATGGCTCATTATCAACACCATCACAGGTAGACCGAAATTCATAATAACTGAAGCCTCATCATCAACATCATCCCAGGTAGACCGTCATTCATAATAACCGACGCGTCATCATCGACATTATCACAGGTAGACGGTCATTCATAATAACCGATGGCTCATTATCACCATCATCACAGGTAGACCGAAATTCATAATAACAGAGGCCTTATCATCAACATCATCAAAGGTATACCGTCATTCATAATAACCGACGCGTCATCTTCAAAATCGGCACAGGTAGACGGTCATTCCTAATAGCCGACGCCTCATCATCAACATTATAACTGGTAGACCGTCATTCATAATAACAGAAGCCTCATCATCAATATAATCACAGGTAGACAGTCTTTCATAATAAACGACGCCTCATCATCAACATCATCACAGGTAGACCGTTATTCATAAAAACGACGCCTCATCATCAACATCGTCACAGGTAGACTGTCATTCATAATATCAGAGCCCTCATCATCAACATCGTCACAGGTAGACGGTTATTCATAAAAACCTCACTGGCATTTTACGTAGGTGATCCATGTGACCATTAATTAATGTAATAATGGGCCTTTTATGTGTAGTTACTGCATGGTATAATATCGAGAAAAAAAGAACCCTTTTAAAAACAAAATAACAGTGAAAATCGGGAAAATTAGACTCGGCAGTATAATGCAATACAGAGGAGACAATGTTGCTTAGATTCCCCTCGGCCTTTTATGTTTAGTTACTGCATGGTATAATATCGAGAAAAAAAAAGAACCCTTTTAAAAACAATATAACAGTGAAAATCGGGAAAATTAGACTCGGCAGTATAATGCAATACAGGGGAGACAATGTTGCTTAGATTCCCCTCGGCATGTTCTGGATGATGGGTCTGTTGAGAAAAAGTAGCCTAACATGCTGTGATGCAGCCCTTTTATATATTTGTATATTTTTTTTCCAACTGTCGTTAAGCAACAGCAACGACTTGAACCTCGCCGAATGATCCCGGCATATTGCTTCTTCTTAATCACCAACAGATGGCGCTTGGTAAGTAAATAATAAAGGCTTCGGGAAGGCCACTGGTCGCACTGTGACCAATAACTGCAGGAATTATTGGTATTCACTTCTCGCCTCCATACTTTAATAGAGATAGTTTACGTTTCCGGCCACAAGCAAAATGCATCTTATTTGTCTAACATTAATATTTATTAGGTAACCTATCACAGAAGAGACCCGTTTGTTAAGATATTTAATTAAACATTGAGTTTCTACTTATTTTCACGGGTAGGGATAACGACAGGTCGCTCTTAATGTCTGCAGGAGACGACAACTGTGTTAGAGGCCTCAGAACTCGGGATCGGTTGGACTTTCCGTCACCTCGTGTCCAGATTCCCCTACATATATGGATTTCGTTATTTGCCCCTCACTCTCCCATATGTATACGTTTGTTTGTGTACATGAGTACTTTCCATGTAGTACTATGCCTATTTACTGAATGGGTAACATCTTCCTACCAAGTATAAAACCTACCCCAGCTTTTATGCCATCAAATTCACACCCAACTCGACATTCGCACTGACTTGTTGTCTACATGGAACCCTCCCAACTGAAGCCCTGTTGTCGAAAAGGCAGTAGTCCAAACAATGAAATCCACTATATCCATTCAGGATCTAAGTAAAGAAGCAAAAAGGCTCAAAATCAAATGTGCAAGTAAAATTTTCTCCAATCATAAAAACAGGCTTTCCTCTTGGCTAGGCATGATATCGCACCATTATTCCGTATGTAGCAAATGCGATTATGGTAACGGTCGGTATTGTAATAATGACTGCAAAGGTGGTTGGCTAGTCCTGGGTTTTGTCATCCAATATTATAAAATAATGGAATCTTGACGACAAGTAATTTAAAGATTATAAAAAAATAAAAACATGTATATAATATGTATTAAAATATATGAAATATGTATTGATTCATTGTATAATGACAAGTAATCAGTAATTTTAAATTATTAGGTATGCATTTGGTGGGGGTTTGCTGCCAGATTCATTAAAATATACTATATACAAGAGCAATACAAGGATACATAAAACGCCCCATATATGTCTTGTGACCTCTTATCTCATCATTAAGTAAGCGTGGACTTTGCCGAGATTTTAATTCAGATGAGAACTCTATTGGTAAAATCATGAGTTTCACGAAAATTCATCACTTTTTTTCGTTAAGTCATCTAGGCGCTACCAAAGTCTGGTGACATGTAACCTCAGTGAATGTGTATGGATTTTCACGAGAATCGAACTTAGGCCAGATATTATATTAGTTAATATAAGCCTCCAGCTGATATCTGAACTCACGAACTCACGAACTCCTGACTTTGAATTTTGCTATATATTCCTCGACCACAGAAGCCGGTCATGTTTACTGCTTGCACAGACAAACGTTCAGGTTGGACAGATCTTCAGGAAAACAAGCCATGGGGAGAGAGAATTTATATTTGTTATCATCATATCGGAATTGAGCCAATTCGAGCTGGGGTTGCATGTCCGTCCGTATGTCTATTAACTGCATGCATATCAATTATTAGTCGAAGAGTTTCAGTAAAAAAATGTTAGGGAAAACAGACTTCACCTATAGAATAAATGCCAGCAAGGAAGTAACTGGTCTTTACTATCAAAGTGTTTTGGCCTGGCAAGGCCGCTTATCGCGAAAAATCAAGGTAATTAAAGGAGCGGGAAATAATATAAAGATTAAAGGAAGTCCTAATACTTAAGGCTAAATAAATGATATACTAAAGGAAGTAAACAATTGATACTTTGGCAGAAGATGAGCATTGTCAAGAAGAATACTACCTACCATTGTCACTTAATGTCACCAGATGATATCGCGAACCGTATTTGAGTAGACTTGACCCACATGCATATCTGGACGATGTATAACGTACCTGTATTTTATCATACTAAATACTTCCCAGGTATATACTTCCTAGGTATAAAAGGGCCAAACGAAATTGTATGTGGGAGGCGATTTATTATATCCAGATGACGAGGTAGCTCATGCCTTGACATATACTAATATACAAGGAAAGTTACAACAAGACCTGTACTAGTACTTAATACACTTAATATAAAAAACATAATTTACAAAATATTTTAAGACACAACTAGTGAATAATGTTTGTACTTACAGGAGCACTTTATGAATTGCCTTATTGGCTTAGGTAGTATGCAAGCTATGTTTTTGATTTATCTGAAACATTAAAAATAAAGATTGTGGCGGGCAGGGGGGGGGGGGGGGGGGGCTGTTCGAACAATAGGTGATTTTCAAAGTGATTCATATGCACATATATATGACCTTTAATTGGTGTGTATACGCATATTCGCGCTTCTTCATTTTCTCTCTTACATTAACAGCGTATCCATAGCTGCTTGCTCTAACTTTGAGAGTCTTTGATTGCATGTATGTTTCTTCTTTCTGTATATGAGTAAATCCTATCTCTGTATCCGCTGTAGTATGTGCTGTCGTCTCCGGTATCTGTCTGTGCGCCTTTCAGAATGTTTACTCTCCGTGTCCCGTTGGGCGTTCTCATGTATGTGGTTGTATTATGTGATACTTCTGTACCAATGGGATTCCATGAATATGTCCTTCTGTGCGTGTGGAAATGTGTTCACTCTCTCTCTCTCTCTCTCTCTCTCTCTCTCTCTCTCAGGATCTTTCCCTCTGCGTCCTTCCGTATCTGTCCCTCACTCTCTGTCTCTCTGTAAAGGTATGTATGTTCTTTCTCAGTTTCTCTATTGTTCTGTGCATTTGAATGTATTTGTTCTCCCTTCTCGCTGCCTTGCATATCTCCGTTTGTTTTCCTGTGTCATAAACACTATTATATTAACATTGGTAAATATCTGGAGCAGACCTAAGAAACCTAAAGCATTTAAGTTGTAAGAAATCATTACTTGCTTAAGCATTCCGATTTCTTTAAATGTGCACACGGTGCCACTTTGATGTCCAATGTTTATAGCTTATATGAACTTTTTTATTCAACGTTTGATTTGTTGGATGAAACCAAATCCGTTTGATTCTGTCTCAAGAAAGTCTTTACCTACGTATTTACATCTACAGATATCCTTAACCGGTTTTGGACTGACAGGGCGATTTCATTGCTTGGTCATTACAACTAGCCAACCCCCACCCCCGCCCTCAACCCCCACCCCCACCCCTCCCGAATGGGATTTGAACACACGGCCTGTCTACTTTGAGTTATATGTCCTATCCCAAGACCACAGAAGCAGGTTGCTTCCCTTAAACTTATAGTTCATATCATGTCACGTTGGCCAGTCTAATGACACAGTGACCCGTTTGTATGACCTAGGATATCAATGAATATGTAATAATTATATGTATTCATGAGAGATATACCATCAGCCAATCAGAAATGATCGAACATTTCATCTAGGCGTTCCGCTATATATAAGTATCTGTGCTATAGTTTCTTGTCCGTCAGCCTTCGACACCGAGAAGACGATATGGCGTTGAAAACTGGCTGGTTGATTCTTGTTCTAGCGGTGTTGCCGGAGGCGAAGGTATTTTTGTTTGCTCTATGTTCCACTGATTATAAATCATTCTATTCATGGCTGCAACGTACGGCATCTACACAAGAAGCCATACAAGGCACTTTAATTACAATCAAGCAAATAAAATATGATGACATAACTTCTTGTTACTTGTTGAAATTGTATAAGAAATGTCATGGCTATTCAGGTGTCGAGACATTCAAACCCTACTTCATTAGCCAAAAAAGCGCACTATATATATATATATATATATATATATATATATATATATATATATATATATATATATATATATATATATTCGATATGTGAAGAATAATACATCGTACAGATCAATAAGATTTCTTTTAAATAGCTTCCATTTTGATAAGACATGAAAAAACTAATTAGTACTGCCTCTAATTGCAGCATCTTCAGGTGGCAATGAGTTGATTGTTTGTGAGGGTCAAAGTGTGTCGCTGACGTGCAAGGGGGCCTACAAGATCAAGGTGATCAAAGCTTTCTACGGCCGCACAAATCGTGCTTTGTGCCCATCTATTTGGAATCATAGTGTTCACTGCACCAGTTACGGGGCAACGGAGGTGTTTCGTGCAAGATGTCACATGAACCACGCATGTCACATGAGTGCAAGTAATGCTTTGTTTGGAGAGCCATGTGGTGGAACCTATAAGTACATGATACTTGATTACCAATGCGTCAGAGCATAGTATATGTACGTTCTTGAAGCTGCCATGTAATCAGAGTATCAACAACATGGAACATAATTTTTATCTTTCTGCCATGGACTTCATAGGACTAAAATCTGATTCCTGAAAACTTGTTATCTCTATAAACTTTGTATCAGTGATTTACCTATGATTTCAATTTCGCAGATAAAAGATGTTCAAATTTCAATCTAGTTTTTTTTTTCTGAACGTTGATTAAATTGAATTGGAAAACCTGTTTTGTTATCATGGATATTAGAACACAAATAAAGGACTAGTCTTTCAAATTGCATGGTTTTTCTATATTGTATGAATGGTCTGAATTATGTCTTTCACTCAATCTCGTCATGAGTAGTTTATACAGTATTATAAACTAAACTATTCTTAACAGATGCCTTGATGATGTCTGGAGTATAGAAGTACTGAACCTTGAGAGAATCTTGAATGCATGCCCCTTTCTGAGGCCCTTATAGATTTCTTCATTTTTCAATATAGCATGTCTCATATGTTTGTTTTCAACGGGCGGAGAGGTTCTGGCGGGAGCCCTGCATAACATGGCATATTTTCAGGATATTGAACAATTACAGCGACCCCGACATTCGCCACCGTCCACCAACTTTCATCAACGTTTACCAGCGGAGACAGACGTTTGCCCAAACGTCTGTGGACGTTGGCCGACACGCTGTAGTGTGTGAATCCAGTTTAAGCGATGTGGCACAGCGAGTGCTAATATGATGGCTCCGTCAATGGTAGGAATTTAGTCTGAACCTCGGCATCACTTAACCCTGTCTATTCCGGGTCAAGTACACGAGTTGTTGTATTAATATTATTGTACACCTTTGATTGCTCTTTGGTTTGGTTGTTGATATCCGCCTCTAGATGTTGTTATACATTGTTTTAAACCTACCTTTCCTCTAAGCTGTATTGGTAAAGCCTCTTTCGGGAACTTCCTACATTAAGATATTTCTATATCTCCTCGAGAGGTGTTGTATTTTTGCTTTGAATAACTCCTTGATTCATTCGTTAGTTTTATTTCCCAAGAAGCGATTTGATACAGTTGTGTGTCAACAATCCTTTTAAATCTGGAGTTAATAATGAACATCACAGTATTTGTATAATGCACAGGATTTTATACTATTTTGAGATAAAGCGATTTCTCTGTACAGATGGATGGCCTGAAACTTTTAAAGCCATGACGCTTTGTATAACACCGGAAAGTTTGACGAAATTTTTGGAAAGCATCTCACGTAGGCTCAGCGAAACTGTTACTTTATTAAATGGAACTTGAGACTTTAAAAATAATCGTGAAGTTATACTTTAATCTTAGGAAAACAGTTCTTTGCATCGAATTATCATATTGGAATATATGTCTGTAGCAGTTATTGTAGCAAAGGAATCAAGTTGTAATATTTTGTCGGGTTAACAAGTTATTAAGACAAAGGACTGTGACACATATTTTGTTTCTTACCCTATAGAGACTTTGAGTAATATGGTTATTTGACTAATTTAGCATGGTATATGTAGTTTCGCAAATTTCACGTTGGCTCTATTAATCAAAGGAAGGTGACCAGGATCCCACCATGGCCACGTGTTTAGAAGTGTAAGCACTTCAACATCAAACGTCAATATACTAATATATTTCGCCTGGTGATAATTCCATATACATTTTTTCGCCGACACTCAGATATACCAAAAGCAACTGATTTTGAAATAACATTTGTCTACATTTTATTAAAAATACCTTGTAAAATGATTGGTCATTTCTAGGTAAGAAATAGTTTTGCTGTTCTTTATTTTTACAAAGATAAGAAACAAAAACGGTTGAGATATATTATGATAAATAAAGTCTGCAATGTCTAAATGGAATGGGAAATCCCATATGTTAATAAATATAAGTCTTAATTGAAAGATTAGTATTAGTGATACTGCCAACATCATTTTTTAAATATATATATATATATATATATATATATATATATATATGCTTCAATAACATGGATAATTTGATAGTTTTATTCCTGAGTCAAATATAACAACAGAACTTAAAAGTAATTGAAATGTAATTGTTTAAACAATTGCTTTTCAAAAATAATCGATAACAAGTACAATTACTTTTCAGGATTTCAAAAAGTAATTGATTACAAGTACAATTACTTGAAAAAGTAATTGTAATTACAATTACTTCAATAACACTTACTTTTAGACCCAACTCTGATATATATATATAAATTCCATGCATATTCAATCTGGTTGGAGATCAAATGACTTCAGTGGTGCATTGATGACTTACTTAACCTCATTATGGATTTCATGAACTCATTATAAATATCAACCGGAGGTCGGAGGTCACAAGGCATACAACAGGGGTAATATGCACCTTTGTTGTACTCATGGTTATAAAATAATGTTTTAAAAAAACCTGGCTGTGAGCTGCCGGCCATTGCATATCTAGCGGTTTAATTGACTGATTATTTGACATAATCAAATGTGTAATTAATCTGAACATGTTTTATCGTACGAGTTTTGCAACAACTAATGTATTAACGATGTCTATTTTAACAATTTATTATATACAAAGGAGATAAATGATGAAGACAAAAAGATAAACGGTAGATTTTGCTATGCTGAAACTACAATCTGAAGACACGCAGAGGTCAAGTGAATAAATACAGATAAGTCTCGGGTAGAGAGACAAACACAAGGACTACAGGTAGGTATAGATTGACAATACAAGGACTAAAGGTAATTATAGATAGACTAATACAAGGACTACAGGTAGGTATTGATAGACCAATACAAAGACTACAGGTAGGTATAGATAGACCAATAAAAGGACTAAAGGTAGGTATAGATTGACAAATAAAAGGACTAAAGGTAGGTATAGATTGAAAAATACAGAACTACAGGTAGGTAAAGACTAATACAAGGACTACAGGTAGGTATGGATAGACCAATACAAGGACTACATGTAGGTATAGATTGACCAATACAAGGACTACAGGTATGTATAGATTGACCAATACAGAAGTACAGGTAGGTATAGACCAATAAAAGGACTACAGGTAGGTATAGATTGACCAATAAAAGGAATACAGGTAGGTATAGATTGACCAATACAAAGACTACAAGTATGTATAGATTGACTAATACATGGACTAAAGGTAGGTATAGATCGACCAATACAAGGACTACAGGTAGGTATAGATAGACCAACACAAGGAATAAAGGTAGGTATAGATTGACCAATACGAGGACTAAAGGTAGGTATAGATTGACCAATAAAAAGACTGGAGGTAGGTATTGATTGACCAATACAAGGACGAAAGGTAGTTATAGATTGACCAATACAAGGACTACAGGTTGTTATAGATTGACTAATACAAGGACTACAGGTAGGTATAGATTGACCAATACAAGGACTCCAGGTAGGTGTAGAATGACTAATACAAGGACTACAGGTAGGTATAGATATACCAATGCAAGGACTCGAGTAAGGTAGGTATAGATTGACCAATACAAGGACTGCAGATAGGAATAGATAGACCAATACAAGGACTACAGGTAAGTATAGATTGACCAATACAAGGACTGCAGATAGGAATAGATAGACCAATACAAGGACTACAGGTAATTATAGATTGACAAATACAAGGACTAAAGGTAGGTATAGATTGACCAATAAAAGGACTAAAGGTAGGTATTGATTGACCAACACAAGGACTAAAGGTAGTTATAGATTGACCAATACAAGGACTACAGGTAGGTTTAGATTGACAAATACAAGGCCGATAGGTAGGTATAGATTGACAAATACAAGGCATGAAGGTAGGTATAGATAGACCAATTCAAGGACTGCAGATAGATATAGATAGACCAATACAAGGACTAAAGGTAGGTATAGATTGACCGATACGAGGACTATAGGTAGGTATAGATTGACCAATAAAATAACTGGAGGAAGGTATTGATTGACCAATACAAGGACTAAAGGTAGTTATAGATTGACCAACACAAGGACTACAGTTAATTATAGATTGACCAATACAAGGACTACAGGTAGGTATAGATTGACAAATACAAGGACTAAAGGTAGGTATAGATTGACCAAAAAAAGGACTGAAGTTAGGTATTGATAGACCAACACAAGGACTACAGTCAGTTATAGATTGACAAATACAAGGACTAAAGGTAGGTATAGATTGACCAATAAAAGGACTAAAGGTAGGTATTGATTGACCAACACAAGGACTACAGTTAGTTATAGATAGACCAATACAAGGACTACAGGTAGGTATAGATCGACCAATACAAGGAATAAAGGTAGGTATTGATAGACCAATACAAGGCCTAAAGGTAGGTATAGATAGACCAATACAAGGCACACAGGTAGGTATAGATTGACCAATACAAGGACTAAAGGTAGGTATAGAATGACCAATAAAAGTACTAAAGGTAGGTATTGATTGACCAATACAAGGACTACAGGTAGGTATTGATTGACCAATACAAGGACTAAAGGTAGGTATAGATTGACCAATAAAAGGACTAAAGGGAGTCATAGATTGATCAATAAAAGGACTAAAGGTAGGTATTGATTGACCATTACAAGGACTACAGGTAGGTATAGATTGACCAAT
Source organism: Sipunculus nudus (assembly GCA_026874595.1). NCBI lineage: Eukaryota > Metazoa > Annelida > Sipuncula > Golfingiida > Sipunculidae > Sipunculus > Sipunculus nudus. The sequence goes on from CM049317.1 coordinate 7,575,551, forward strand.
ACAAGGATTACAGGTAGGTATTGATTGACCAATACCAGGACTGCAGATAGGTATAGATAGACCAATACAAGGACTAAAGGTAGGTATAGATTGACCAATACGAGGACTAAAGGTAGGTATAGATTGACCAATAAAAGGACTGGAGGTAGGTATTGATTGAACAATACAAGGACGAAAGGTAGTTATAGATTGACCAACACAAGGACTACAGGTAGGTATAGATTGACAAATACAAGGACTACAGGTAGGTATAGATATACCAATGCAAGGACTAGAGTTAGGTAGTTATCGATTGACCAATACAAGGACTACAGGTAGGTATAGATTGACTAATACAAGGACTAAAGTCAAGTAGGTATAGATATATAAAATACAAGGACTACAGGTAGGTATTGATTGACCAATACAAGGACTAAAGGGAGTCATAAATTGACCAATACAAGGACTACAGGTAGGTGTAGATTGACTAATACAAGGACTACAGGTAGGTATAGATATACCAATGCAAGGACTCGAGTTAGGTAGGTATAGATTGACCAATACAAGGACTGCAGATAGGAATAGATAGATCAATACAAGGACTACAGGTAATTATAGATTGACAAATACAAGGACTAAAGGTAGGTATAGATTGACCAATAAAAGGACTAAAGGTAGTTATAGATTGACCAATACAAGGACTACAGGTAGGTTTAGATTGACAAATACAAGGCCGATAGGTAGGTATAGATTGACAAATACAAGGCATGAAGGTAGGTATAGATAGACCAATACAAGGACTGCAGATAGATATAGATAGACCAATACAAGGACTAAAGGTAGGTATAGATTGACCAATACGAGGACTATAGGTAGGTATAGATTAACCAATAAAATAACTGGAGGAAGGTATTGATTGACCAATACAAGGACTAAAGGTAGTTATAGATTGACCAATGCAAGGACTACAGGTAGGTATAGATTGACTAATACAAGGACTACAGGTAGGTATAGATATACCAATGCAAGGACTAGAGTTAGGTAGGTATAGATTGACCAATATAAGGACTACAGGTAGGTATAGATTGACAAATACAAGGACTAAAGGTAGGTATAGATTGACCAATAAAAGGACTAAAGGTAGGTATTGATTGACCAACACAAGGACTACAGTTAATTATAGATTGACCAATACAAGGACTACAGGTAGGTATAGATTGACAAATACAAGGACTAAAGGTAGGTATTGATTGACCAACACAAGGACTACAGTTAGTTATAGATTGACAAATACAAGGACTAAAGGTAGGTATAGATTGACCAATAAAAGGACTAAAGGTAGGTATTGATTGACCAACACAAGGACTACAGTTAGTTATAGATAGACCAATACAAGGACTACAGGTAGGTATAGATCGACCAATACAAGGAATAAAGGTAGGTATTGATAGACCAATACAAGGCCTAAAGGTAGGTATAGATAGACCAATACAAGGCACACAGGTAGGTATAGATTGAACAATACAAGGACTAAAGGTAGGTATAGAATGACCAATACAAGGACTACAGGTAGGTATTGATTGACCAATACAAGGACTAAAGGTAGGTATAGATTGACCAATAGAAGGACTAAAGGGAGTCATAGATTGATCAATAAAAGGACTAAAGGTAGGTATTGATTGACCAATACAAGGACTACAGGTAGGTATAGGTTGACCAATACAAGGATTACAGGTAGGTATTGATTGACCAATACCAGGACTGCAGATAGGTATAGATAGACCAATACAAGGACTAAAGGTAGGTATAGATTGACCAATACGAGGACTAAAGGTAGGTATAGATTGACCAATAAAAGGACTGGAGGTAGGTATTGATTGAACAATACAAGGACGAAAGGTAGTTATAGATTGACCAATACAAGGACTACAGGTAGGTATAGATTGACTAATACAATGACTACAGGTAGGTATAGATATACCAATGCAAGGACTAGAGTTAGGTAGTTATCGATTGACCAATACAAGGACTACAGGTAGGTATAGATTGACTAATACAAGGACTACAGGTAGGTATAGATTGACTTATACAAGGACTACAGTCAAGTAGGTATAGATATATAAAATACAAGGACTACAGGTAGGTATTGTTTGACCAATACAAGGACTAAAGGGAGTCATAAATTGACCAATACAAGGACTACAGGTAGGTATAGATTGACAAATACAAGGACTACAGGTAGGTATAGATTGACCAATACAAGGACCAAAGGTAGGTATACATTGACCAATACAAGGAATACAGGTAGTTACAGGTTGACCAATACAAGGACTACAAGTAGGTATAGATTGACCAATACAAGGACCAATCTAGGTATAGATCGACCAATACAAGGACTACAGGTAGGTATAGATTGACCAATAAAAGGATTACAGGTAGTTATAGAAAGACCAATACAAGGACTGCAGATAGGTATAGATAGACCGATACAAGGACTAAAGGTAGGTATAGATTGACCAATAAAAGGACTAAAGGTAGGTATTGATTGACCAACACAAGGACTACAGTTAATTATAGATTGACCAATACAAGGACTACAGGTAGGTATAGATTGACAAATAAAAGGACTAAAGGTAGGTATAGATTGACCAATAAAAGGACTAAAGGTAGGTATTGATTGACCAACACAAGGACTACAGTTAGTTATAGATTGACAAATACAAGGACTAAAGGTAGGTATAGATTGACCAATAAAAGGACTAAAGGTAGGTATTGATTGACCAACACAAGGACTACAGTTAGTTATAGATAGACCAATACAAGGACTACAGGTAGGTATAGATCGACCAATACAAGGAATAATGGTAGGTATTGATAGACCAATACAAGGCCTAAAGGTAGGTATAGATAGACCAATACAAGGCACACAGGTAGGTATAGATTGACCAATACAAGGACTAAAGGTAGGTATAGAATGACCAATAAAAGTACTTAAGGTAGGTATTGATTGACCAATACAAGGACTACAGGTAGGTCTTGATTGACCAATACAAGGACTAAAGGTAGGTATAGATTGACCAATAAAAGGACTAAAGGGAGTCATAGATTGATCAATAAAAGGACTAAAGGTAGGTATTGATTGAACAATACAAGGACGAAAGGTAGTTATAGATTGACCAACACAAGGACTACAGTTAGTTATAGATAGACCAATACAAGGACTACAGGTAGGTATAGATCGACCAATACAAGGAATAAAGGTAGGTATTGATAGACCAATACAAGGCCTAAAGGTAGGTATAGATAGACCAATACAAGGCACACAGGTAGGTATAGATTGAACAATACAAGGACTAAAGGTAGGTATAGAATGACCAATACAAGGACTACAGGTAGGTATTGATTGACCAATACAAGGACTAAAGGTAGGTATAGATTGACCAATAGAAGGACTAAAGGGAGTCATAGATTGATCAATAAAAGGACTAAAGGTAGGTATTGATTGACCAATACAAGGACTACAGGTAGGTATAGGTTGACCAATACAAGGATTACAGGTAGGTATTGATTGACCAATACCAGGACTGCAGATAGGTATAGATAGACCAATACAAGGACTAAAGGTAGGTATAGATTGACCAATACGAGGACTAAAGGTAGGTATAGATTGACCAATAAAAGGACTGGAGGTAGGTATTGATTGAACAATACAAGGACGAAAGGTAGTTATAGATTGACCAATACAAGGACTACAGGTAGGTATAGATTGACTAATACAATGACTACAGGTAGGTATAGATATACCAATGCAAGGACTAGAGTTAGGTAGTTATCGATTGACCAATACAAGGACTACAGGTAGGTCTTGATTGACCAATACAAGGACTAAAGGTAGGTATAGATTGACCAATAAAAGGACTAAAGGGAGTCATAGATTGATCAATAAAAGGACTAAAGGTAGGTATTGATTGAACAATACAAGGACGAAAGGTAGTTATAGATTGACCAATACAAGGACTACAGGTTGTTATAGATTGACCAATACAAGGACTACAGGTAGTTATAGATTGACCAATACAAGGACTACAGGTAGGTATAGATTGACCAATAAAAGGACTACTGGTAGGTATAGATCGACCAATAAAAGGAATAAAGTTAGGTATTGATAAACCAATACAAGGCCTAAAGGTAGGTATAGATAGACCAATACAAGGAATACAGGTAGGTATAGATTTACAAATACAAGGACAACAGGTAGGTATAGATTGACCAATACAAGGATTACAGGTAGGTATGGATTGACCAATTAAAGAACTAAAGTGAGTCATAGATTGACCAATACAAGGACTAAAGGGAGTCATAAATTGACCAATACAAGGACTAAAGGTAGGTATTGATTGACCAATACAAGAACTACAGGTAGGTATTAATTGACCAATACAAGGACTAAAGAGTCATAGATTGACCAATACAAGGACTACAGGTAGGTATAGATTGACAAATACAAGGACTACAGGTAGGTATAGATTGACCAATACAAGGAACTAAGGTAGATATAGATTGACCAATAAAGGACTGGAGGTAGGTATAGATTGACTAATACAAGGACTACAGGTAGGTATAGATATACCAATGGAAGGGCTCGAGTTAGGTAGGTAGAGATTGATCAATACAAGGACTGCAGATAGGTATAGATAGACAAATACAAGGCCGATAGGTAGGTATAGATTGACAAATACAAGGCCTAAAGGTAGTTATAGATAGACCAATACAAGGACTACAGATAGATATAGATAGACCAATACAAGGACTAAAGGTAGGTATAGATTGACCAATACGAGGACTAAAGGTAGGTATAGATTGACCAATAAAAGGATTGGAGGAAGGTATTAATTGACCAATACAAGGACTAAAGGTAGTTATAGATTGACCAATGCAAGGACTACAGGTAGGTATAGATTGACTAATACAAGGACTACAGGTAGGTATAGATATACCAATGCAAGGACTAAAGTTAGGTAGGTATAGATTGATCAATATAAGGACTACAGGTAGGTATAGATTGACAAATACAAGGACTAAAGGTAGGTATAGATTGACCAATAAAAGGACTAAAGGTAGGTATTGATTGACCAACACAAGAACTACAGATAGTTATAGATAGACCAATACAAGGACTACAGGTAGGTAAAGATTGACCAATACAAGGACTACAGGTAGGTATAGATCGACCAATACAAGGAATAAAGGTAGGTATAGATAGACCAATACAAGGCATACAGGTAGGTATAGATTGACCAATAAAAGGACTAAATGTAGGTATTGATTGACCAATACAAGGACTACAGGTAGGTATTGATTGACCAATACAAGGACTACAGGTATGTATAGATTGACCAATAAAAGGATTAAGGGAGGCATAGATTGACCAATAAAAGGACTAAAGGTAGGTATTGATTGACCAATGCAAGGACTACAGGTAGGTATAGATTGACCAATACAAGGATTACAGGTAGGTATTGATTGACCAATAAAAAGACTAAAGGGAGTCATAGATTGACCAATACAAGGACTACAGGTAGGTATTGATTGACCAATACAAGGACTACAGGTAGTTATAGATTGACTAATACAAGGACTAAAGTCAAGTAGGTATAGATATATAAAATACAAGGACTACAGGTAGGTATTGATTGACCAATACAAGGACTAAAGGGAGTCATAAATTGACCAATACAAGGACTACAGGTAGGTATAGATTGACTAATACAAGGACTACAGATAGGTATAGATATACCAATGCAAGGACTAAAGTTAGGTAGGTATAGATTGATCAATATAAGGACTACAGGTAGGTATAGATTGACAAATACAAGGACTAAAGGTAGGTATAGATTGACCAATAAAAGGACTAAAGGTAGGTATTGATTGACCAACACAAGGACTACAGTTAGTTATAGATAGACCAATACAAGGACTACAGGTAGGTAAAGATTGACCAATACAAGGACTACAGGTAGGTATAGATCGACCAATACAAGGAATAAAGGTAGGTATAGATAGACCAATACAAGGCATACAGGTAGGTATAGATTGACCAATACAAGGACTAAAGGTAGGTATAGATTGACCAATAAAAGGACTAAATGTAGGTATTGATTGACCAATACAAGGACTACAGGTAGGTATAGATTGACCAATACGAGGACTAAATGTAGGTATAGATTGACCAATAAAAGGACTGGAGGTAGGTATTGATTGAACAATACAAGGACGAAAGGTAGTTATAGATTGACCAATACAAGGACTACAGGTAGGTATAGATTGACAAATACAAGGACTACAGGTAGGTATAGATATACCAATGCAAGGACTAGAGTTAGGTAGTTATCGATTGACCAATACAAGGACTACAGGTAGGTATAGATTGACTAATACAAGGACTACAGGTAGGTATAGATTGACTAATACAAGGACTAAAGTCAAGTAGGTATAGATATATAAAATACAAGGACTACAGGTAGGTATTGATTGACCAATACAAGGACTAAAGGGAGTCATAAATTGACCAATACAAGGACTACAGGTAGGTGTAGATTGACTAATACAAGGACTACAGGTAGGTATAGATATACCAATGCAAGGACTCGAGTTAGGTAGGTATAGATTGACCAATACAAGGACTGCAGATAGGAATAGATAGACCAATACAAGGACTACAGGTAATTATAGATTGACAAATACAAGGACTAAAGGTAGGTATAGATTGACCAATAAAAGGACTAAAGGTAGGTATTGATTGACCAACACAAGGACTAAAGGTAGTTATAGATTGACCAATACAAGGACTACAGGTAGGTTTAGATTGACAAATACAAGGCCGATAGGTAGGTATAGATTGACAAATACAAGGCATGAAGGTAGGTATAGATAGACCAATACAAGGACTGCAGATAGATATAGATAGACCAATACAAGGACTAAAGGTAGGTATAGATTGACCAATACGAGGACTATAGGTAGGTATAGATTGACCAATAAAATAACTGGAGGAAGGTATTGATTGACCAATACAAGGACTAAAGGTAGTTATAGATTGACCAATGCAAGGACTACAGGTAGGTATAGATTGACTAATACAAGGACTACAGGTAGGTATAGATATACCAATGCAAGGACTAGAGTTAGGTAGGTATAGATTGACCAATATAAGGACTACAGGTAGGTATAGATTGACAAATACAAGGACTAAAGGTAGGTATAGATTGACCAATAAAAGGACTAAAGGTACGTATTGATTGACCAATACAAGGACGAAAGGCAGTTATAGATTGACCAATAGAAGGACTACAGGTTGTTATAGATTGACTAATACAAGGACTACAGGTAGGTATAGATTGACCAATACAAGGACTCCAGGTAGGTATAGATTGACCAATAAAAGGACTACAGATAGGCAGAGATCGACCAATACCTGGATAAAAGGTAGGTAGAGGTCGACCAATACAAGGACTACAGGTAGTTATAGATTGACCAATACAAGGACTACAGGTAGGTATAGATTGACCAATAAAAGGACTACTGGTAGGTATAGATCGACCAATACAAGGAATAAAGTTAGGTATTGATAAACCAATACAAGGCCTAAAGGTAGGTATAGATAGACCAATACAAGGAATACAGGTAGTTATAGATTGACCAATACAAGGACTACAGGTAGGTATAGATTGACCAATAAAAGGACTACTGGTAGGTATAGATCGACCAATACAAGGAATAAAGTTAGGTATTGATAAACCAATACAAGGCCTAAAGGTAGGTATAGATAGACCAATACAAGGAATACAGGTAGGTATAGATTTACAAATACAAGGACAACAGGTAGGTATAGATTGACCAATACAAGGATTACAGGTAGGTATGGATTGACCAATTAAAGGTCTAAAGTGAGTCATAGATTGACCAATACAAGGACTAAAGGGAGTCATAGATTGACCAATACAAGGACTAAAGGTAGGTATTGATTGACCAATACAAGAACTACAGGTAGGTATTAATTGACCAATACAAGGACTAAAGAGTCATAGATTGACCAATACAAGGACTACAGGTAGGTATAGATTGACAAATACAAAGACTACAGGTAGGTATAGATTGACCAATACAAGGAACTAAGGTAGATATAGATTGACCAATAAAGGACTGGAGGTAGGTATAGATTGACTAATACAAGGACTACAGGTAGGTATAGATATACCAATGGAAGGGCTCGAGTTAGGTAGGTAGAGATTGATCAATACAAGGACTGCAGATAGGTATAGTAGACAAATACAAGGCCGATAGGTAGGTATAGATTGACAAATACAAGGCCTAAAGGTAGTTATAGATAGACCAATAGAAGGACTACAGATAGATATAGATAGACCAATACAAGGACTAAAGGTAGGTATAGATTGACCAATACGAGGACTAAAGGTAGGTATAGATTGACCAATAAAAGGATTGGAGGAAGGTATTAATTGACCAATACAAGGACTAAAGGTAGTTATAGATTTACCAATGCAAGGACTACAGGTAGGTATAGATTGACTAATACAAGGACTACAGATAGGTATAGATATACCAATGCAAGGACTAAAGTTAGGTAGGTATAGATTGATCAATATAAGGACTACAGGTAGGTATAGATTGACAAATACAAGGACTAAAGGTAGGTATAGATTGACCAATAAAAGGACTAAAGGTAGGTATTGATTGACCAACACAAGGACTACAGTTAGTTATAGATAGACCAATACAAGGACTACAGGTAGGTAAAGATTGACCAATACAAGGACTACAGGTAGGTATAGATCGACCAATACAAGGAATAAAGGTAGGTATAGATAGACCAATACAAGGCATACAGGTAGGTATAGATTGACCAATACAAGGACTAAAGGTAGGTATAGATTGACCAATAAAAGGACTAAATGTAGGTATTGATTGACCAATACAAGGACTACAGGTAGGTATTGATTGACCAATACAAGGACTACAGGTATGTATAGATTGACCAATAAAAGGATTAAGGGAGGCATAGATTGACCAATAAAAGGACTAAAGGTAGGTATTGATTGACCAATGCAAGGACTACAGGTAGGTATAGATTGACCAATACAAGGATTACAGGTAGGTATTGATTGACCAATAAAAAGACTAAAGGGAGTCATAGATTGACCAAAACAAGGACTACAGGTAGGTATTGATTGACCAATACAAGGACTACAGGTAGTTATAGATTGACTAATACAAGGACTACAGGTAGGTATAGATATACCAATGCCAGGACTAGAGTTAGGTAGGTACTGATTGACCAATACAATGACTAAATGTAGTTATAGATTGACCAATACAAGGACTAGAGTTAGGTAGGTATAGATTGACCAATATAAGGACTACAGGTAGGTATAGATTGACCAATAAAAGGACTACAGGTAGTTATAGATTGACAAATACAAGAACTACAGGTAGGTATAGATTGACTAATACAAGGACTACAGGTAGGTATAAATATACCAATGCAAGGACTAGAGTTAGGTAGGTATAGATTTACCAATATAAGGACTACAGGTAGGTATAGATTGACCAATAAAAGGACTGGAGGTAGGTATAGATTGACCAATAAAAGGACTGGAGGTAGGTATTGATTGACCAATACAAGGACTAAAGGTAGTTATCGATTGACCAATACAAGGACTACAGGTAGGTATAGATTGACCAAAACAAGGACTACAGGTAGGTATAGATTGACTAATACAAGGACTACAGGTAGGTATAGATTGACCAATACAAGGACTACAGGTAGGTATAGATTGACCAATACAAGGACTACAGGTAGGTATATATTGACAAATACAAGGACTACATGTAGGTATTGATGGACCAATACAAGGATTACAGGTAGCTATAGATTGACCAATACAAGGACTACAGGTAGGTATAGATTGCCCAATACAAGGATTACAGGTAGGTATAGATTGACCAATACAAGGACTACAGGTAGGTATTGATGGACCAATACAAGGACTAGAGGTAGGTATAGATTGACCAATACAAGGACTACAGTTAGGTATAGATTGACCAATACAAGGACTACAGGTAATTATATAAAGACCAATACAAGGACTACAGGTAGTTATAGATTGACCAATACAACGACTACAGGAAGTTATAGATTGACCAATAAAAGGACAACAGGTAGTTATAGATTGACCAATACAAGGACTACAGGTAGTTATAGATTCACCAATTCAAGGACTACAGGTAGTTATAGATTCACCAATTCAAGGACTACAGGTACGTATAGATTGACCAATACAAGGACTGCAGGTAGGTATAGATTGACCAATACAAGGACAACAGGTAGGTATTGATAGACCAATACAAGGACAACAGGTAGGTATAGACCTGGAAATGGTACTAAAATGCAACAGGTCAATTCATACCATGTTATCAAGCCTATTTTTTTTTCAGTGATGGAAGGTGACCATTGTTCTTTGATAGTGTAACAGAACAAACACAAAAGTGACAGAGCTTAATTAGTTTCATTTCAATATCAACTTGATTCTACAAAAGTGTTCAGTACGTGCATGTTGAGTTAATGCACATTTCTTACAGAAAACGTGTTATCAACCTGTGTCTTATTTGTTGCGCCAAACGGTTTTGTGCAACATGACCATGACCATGTGGTTCCTCAATGTCCGGTACATTCATTATTTCAGGAAGAATATCTATATCTTCGTTTCTGACAAGAGCGAAGTAATGTAATATGGAGACTGCAATTATCAGTGGGAATACATTTCCTAATTTAACCCGTATTCCAAAATGCAAGCAAGCAAATCGCCTTTTGAGAAGGCCGAATGCTCTCTCAACAATCCCTCTGATTTGAGAATGGACACGGTTGTAGCGCCGCTTGGCTGCCGTGTTAGGATTGTTCACAGGGGTCATGGGATAAGGCATTAAAGGGTAGCTGTCATCACCTAAAATAATACCATTTCGTCCAACACTATTACTCCTCTCAAGGTCACGACAAAGAGCCGATTCCCTGACTATCCGTTAATCATGGGCACTGCCCGGCCATCTGGTGACTTCGCTTGTAAAAGCCATATTTGCGTCACAAGTATACTGACAATAGAGCGAGTAGAAACCCTTGCTGTTAATGAACCTTGCTGAGTCTTCGCCACCTGGGTTTGCTATCTTTATATGTGTGCAGTCAATGTCAGCTATGACTGTTAGAAGTTCAGCAATTTGATGAAATTGTTGCATGACATGTTGTGTATTTTCTCTATCAGGAAACTTTATGAATGTCGACCTTTTTCTCACCAAAGCAATCGAAACATGCTTAACGTTTCTGCTTACAGTTGCCTGATGAATCCTGACTAAATCACCAACCGTTATCTGAAAACAACCTTTTGTATAATTCTGAAGTGCTATCAACACTTGTAAGTGAGGAGGGATGTCTTGGCATTTTGTTGATTAAGGGGCGATATCTAAATATATTATATCAATCAACTCAATTACACTTTGTTTTTACAGACGAAATCTTCTGGTAAATTCAAGATCCCTGAACAATTCAAAAGGATTTACCCAATCACGGATAACACTTTCTGATCCAGCCGGTCTTTCGTGATCATCGAGGACTTCCTGCAGGGATCTGTATTGATATATCACATCCATGACTGATTACACAGTCTTTGTTATCATAACAACATAAATGGCATATCTGCCTGAATAAAACAATACCTAAGTAAAATGCGAATAACAACCTAAAAATTACAAGTGCGTGTCTTAGATGCTTACTGGTAGTAAGTACAATATCTCAAAAGCAAAGAAACTGTATTATCATGAGATTTCAAATGTCTAGCAATCCTTCTGTCGCAGATCATAAAATATGACAAACTTTAACATGTCACAATAAACCAAATGCATTAAGATACGTTGTGGATCTATTATTGAATAAACTGTATATGAAAACATGAATTTTTGAACTGTTAAAAAGTAAACGTTCATATATCTTAAAGTACGAAAAGAACAGCTTTAATATGATTTTAATAAGCTAAACTGGTATGTACTTTGTTACTCGCCAAAAGCAGCCCATGATGAAAAATAGTCAGACCTAGATAAAACGCTGTTAACCACGTATACAGGGTATCCAGTATCTTTATCAAAATTACTCTCATGCATATTAAAGAAAATCACATAACTAAAATCTTTACAAACAGCAAGAATAACAATGAAAGATAAAATGTCAACCGAACCAGAAAGGAGAATAGGTTACACCTGATTAATTCTAAAAAAAAAAATGGTACAATTGTACAGTTTTCTTTTAACCTAAAGTTGTGTATAAGATACATGATCATCCTCTTGGCTGTAATCAGTTCGAAAAGTACGCAATTTTTCTTCTGCCAACTGCCTCTATAGCTCCAAGATTTTTTAGTTAAGCGTCATGTATTGCTTTCATCTGAGAAAGTTCATTGTTATGTTTTCCCTCTGCATTTGCAGGAAACAGGGCTCAAAGTCTACCCGTTGTTTTCTGCTGGAGGTAGCTTCTTGATTCGAAGTCCTGCAAATAAAAGATAAAATAGTTGTTAAACAAAATCTACACCATATTGTGAAGTATAATTATAATCAATCATTCAATTAAGAACCATATATGCACCAGTTTGAAATCCCTGGTACAAATAAATACAATGTGGGCCAAAACGGCTTGAGATTCTGTATTCAGTATGCATTTCTCCCCATACTTTCGTATACTTTCTAAATTAGATATAAATGAATGAAAACAATTTTTAGCAAATGAAAACATATTTTAGCAAAACTGATGTGAAACTGTTAAAACTTTAGCTTGTGTCATCTTTGTAACTGTTAGTCAATATATCTAGGAATATTACGCTGGCAACCGTTTTAGCGCTTGACAGGTGCTACTGAGGGTTTGTGATGCACTTTGTGGTGCCGGGGATGTTCTTGGCGTACTTGTCGAAGAACTGCTAAAATGTCCACCTTCAGCAATAGTTGTGGAAATACTTGTGCATCTTTTGGTGGGAGAAGGAAGCTGCTGACAAATGCTGCTTGATGGTGACTTTATAGAATCGCTGCTTATTTCACTTTTGATTCTCCCTGAATCCTGGGATTCAGCATCATCCTCTTGTTGTGTGTCAGCTCCGGTATCATTTGCATCATCATCGTAGGGATTGTTGATTTCCGAAAATTCCTTTGGAAGTAGATCTTTAATTTTTATTGTCATGTCGTCAGGTGGCTTAGGTGGAGGTCCACCTCCTGTCAGTTTTACATGTTTGCTGTGACTGCTAAAATTATTTTAGCTTTTGTTTTCATTCCTTTCCACTGTTCTCGTATTTCCTTAATATCTCTTCGGCACCCAATGCTGGCAATGCAAAAGCTTGCATGAATCTCACCCCAGGCATCAGTCTTTTTCTTGTAAGACGTTGCGTCAGAATTTCTGCTTTCGATTAACAACTCTTTCTCTGAAACTAAATTGTATAACAATTCCTTTTCTTCGAGACGCCAATTAGATGCTATTGACACAGAGGCAGGTTGTGTTTTTTTCCCTCGTGGCATGTTAACACGATGTAGAAAAATGTATTTATACCAATGTTTTAAACTTTATTCCAAAATCTGACTAAGATATGAAATATGTCAGTTTCCTACCTCAAAATCAGATTCCACAGGTGAGGCAGATAAAAGGTTGCTCTATAAAATATAACATGTCATCTGTGGTAATATTTCGCGATAAAGCACAGTGCAGATGCACACACTGTCCGCATGATTGACAGAGGATGAATATAGTACTGTCATCAATGAATATTGTATCTTCTGAATTATTTTGAACATCAAATAGACTTTCGCAATTTATAACACTCAGGTAACACACACTGCATGCACAAGAATCTAATGCAATTGTGTCTGCAGTGTCATCATGCGTTTTGCTGTAACATTCTTCTGACATGCTCCTGCAATAAAATAGAAATAATAATTTGTATTGAGTAATAATTCATGATTATTATGTGTATATTATAATATACAAATATATGATATATGAAGCTGTAATTAGGCTGACGAGAAGTCTGTGTCCTAGGAATAAACAAACATTGGATTGTGAGGATAATAATAATGATGAATATATATATATATATATATATATATATATATATATATATATATTTATATAATTATATTATTGTTATATATATATATAACATATATCATATATTATATAATATATATTAGAAATTGTGATAATTATGAATATATATATATATATATATATATATATATATATATATATATATATATATATATATATACGATTTAGGTGTTACAGGTAGGTATTGGCTTAAGACCTGGAGAGTGGTTACAGGTAAGTAGAAGCAGAGGGCTGAAAAAATACTGTTTACAATCCTTATATTTGTTTATGAAACGTTGATCAGGCTAATTTCACTTACTTTCGATCAGTCGTTGCAGTTCGCCACACTTGTTGTCCTGGAAACTCTCACCTGCCGTCAACACTATTTTCAGCCCTGAGGGACGGTGAACTTCATTGACCTTCTTCATTAATATGCATATATCCAGTTAGTCCGCGGTTTAATTAGTCCGGCTTTAAACCGACGCTGAGAATACCACCGAAAGTTAGTCCACGAAACCCCGACTTCCTAAACCGCGGTTTAAGCTAAACCGCGTACTTATTTCACGACTGCTCGGCATACGGGCCAAAAAGACTAATATTAGACATTAACTTGGTAAAAAGGTATGTTTACAGGTTTTGCATTATGATATATTTTTAATGGCTCTATTGCTCACCAAGGGCTATTATATTTGTCCACTCAAGAGTCCATGACATTGACATGAATTTTGTAATATTTAAAATAGGTATAATAATCTTAATAACTTGTCTTGACAAATACTTTTCTACATATAAATAAATTTAATGTGGATATAAAAGAAGAAATGTGCACGCATGTCCACTTATGTCCAGTGTAACTGTGTGAGCCACGTGGAGTGAGCGACTGCACGAGTTTTGTTTCAACAGGCCAGCAGAAGACTTCCGAACTGCTTAAGAGCATTACGGGTGTCATTTTCTGTCGGAGGGCGTCCATTGAAAATATTAAGATATAGGAAGGATTGGAACGTGACGTTCCACCATTTCTGCTATGCACATGTTTGGTCAAGGAACGTGTTTTGGTAATGTGACCTTTGACCCTGAATAGCATGCATTGCTCGTCGCAAGATGCTGAAATGGTATATTTTAGTTCAGTCGAGGGAGCTGGTTGGTTGACGGGCTCAGAAGAACCATCCTCCCTCCCCCTCCCCACCCAATTCACCGTCCGATAACGCCACTTGTATCACACTCGTTCTTTAAATCCATCATCAGTCAGTCCGAGCCTGTTCAAAAAGAAAAAAAAAAACATGGTGCATTCTTATTAATTTTCCACAAAACAAATCTGCTAATGTTCAGTGTTTTAGGAAAAAGGGACAATAAGAATTGTTTTTATGCTAATACCCCACAGGATATGTGATTTTCAGTTACGGATGGCTGTGACGCAGAAATCGCTGTTGAGAGCGCCATCGTTGGTTTATATTGGTACATCAGCAAGAGGGTTCATTCAACTTGCAGGACAAGCATTTTCATACTGTAGGAGTCTATTTGCCTAGGCCGTTCTTTCCAATTTGGCAGCGTTTAGTTGCATTTTCACATGCAAGAGGCTTCAATGACATAAACCGGTAGGTGTTTGTTATCACAGCCAAGACTGCCATCATTTGACAACTAAAGTCATCGTTCTTCGTCGTGTCCTTTGAGCTTCAATTATACCAAATAAATTTTATAAACATTTATCTTTTTATTTATAGTCATATGATTTCTTAAAATTATTTTCACAGTATAAGTGGTTGATATATGCGATTGCCATCACTCCGGCAATTATAATATCGTTTCCATGTTGTTCATCCGAAGAAGAAGACTACCGCGCAAAACGTGTATACCCTATATATTCCTCTCGACTACTTTGTTAGATTTGTTTAATATCATAATTTGCCACTCTTTCTTTTTAATAATATTTTTTGTGGAGGTAACCGCTTCAATTTTTTAATGCTAACTTAACTACATGTATGTACATCTGCATATTTCTATTTCGGTTTCGGACTACGTGACAGGGCAGTAGCACACGCTTCCTCTCATTTTATATCCCTGCGTTAACCAGGCGCGGTGACTACTGCACCTGCGGGCCCTGGGTGCGTAATCGTCCCCATTGCTGGGTCCTACCACCGAGCAGACCCAAAAAGGCGCACTCGTTTGTGAGTGAAACACGGCCGTTGGACACGACCTTCCCATTAAGCCTGCAGAGCGCCCACCCTTGGTGGGGCCGACCGTGAAAAATCTCACCGCCTCGGCTGAGATTCGAACTCACGATCTCCCGGCTTTGAGTCCTGCGCAGTACCCCTGAGCCACAGAAGCCGATTATTGTGCCACTCTTTGATGACCCTTTTTAGAGGAGGGGGTTTCCTGGAGAATCCTAACACAAACGATCTTGTTATCATAGACAACAGTCCCTGGAAACGCACTGGATAAAATGTGCAATATTCAATGCCTACCAGCTCATTTCTATTTATCATATAGAACCGTTGATTTTCTACGAGTGCATCTAGTGTATATTTACTGCATATGGATCCCTAACGTTGTTTGATGGCGCCCGCCAATAATAAAACCACACACTGTCGGCAGGGGGCGCAAGCAACCGTAATTCTTGTTCTTAATTTAAATTCAATAATGATCTTAAATGATTAATAAATAAAAAATTGCATTATTACGATTAGAGATACTTTAATGACAAACAAAAAACTTAAGTTACAGACTTTGCAATGATAAATCTTGGCACATACTCATGCACCAACACGGTCGAATCCCTGTGTCATGGTGGATTGGTTGGCGTAACGAAGATTTTTACATTATTTTTTTATAATAAAAATAAACTAACAGAGCAAAGGATCTGATCAATATAACGTGAATATGATGTGCCCTCCGAATCATCAAATATCATTACAACCTCTCCATGATTGTTACAAGATAAGGCAAGAGTTGCAGCACCTCTCTAAAAACGGTGGGCACCCTCCTCGGGTCAACACCAGATCCCATAATGTCTTTCTTGTCGAACACTTACGTTGTGGTTTGTACTTGACGTGAACATGCCGGATTTATAAATACAGGGGCCTGAGCTTGAGGGTAAAAAAAAACACGAAAAATAATGTAGCAGCGTCTAAATTGGGCACAAAGGATGGTCATGTGTCACTGATTATCTAACACAGTATGCTCTCCTCTGACACCGAGATAGAAAGAGAGAAATATTTTATCCATAAAAAATATATTCAATATGTCAATATATTTGTCTTTATTATGTCTGGAGACTGTTGTTAAGGATTTTAATCACACATTGAGAAAGAAATTGTATATAAATATGGAGGATAAGTGTAACACATTTCTCAATATTTGAGACTATATGATTAAATCAGGAGATCGTTGAGAGACTGGACAGATTTTCAACTTCAGTTACTGAAATTAATTTGTTATTGATTTAATAGATTTTTTGCGACTTAGACTAATTTTTGTAACAGATGTAACCGTTTATCTAGAGGTATCTGTCTTAAAATGATTTTATAAAATGTTGCTTGGTGTAGCACAATTCTTGAAGACTATGAGCGAAGATGTGTAGGCAATGGTTTGGTGAGTTTCATTTATGACTTTTGGTGATATATTTCTCAGACAGATGTCTGCTATTTTAGTTCTGGTTTTATTTGTAACAAGGGTATCTTTATATCATGTGTCATGTTCGTGTGTCGTGGTCCTTGTTGAAGAAAAAAATAAAAGTTTTTTTTTAAATATTTGGGTAGTGCTTCATGACAGTAATTATAGTAAAATTGTATTATATTTAGTTTGACAATGTCATTCAAACTAGGATATATAATGATTTAAATACAGGTTCAGTGCGGGCATTGTATTGATATTTGTAATAATTCATATGGCTTTTTTAAGTTTTTCTTATCTATAATATAAAAGCCACATATAAGATTTCCATAATTTAATGGTGATAGAATATTTGTCTCATATATAAATTTAAGTATATGAAGTGGTAGATAATGTTTTTAATTTATTCAGGATTACAATATATTTTGAAATTTTGGCTACAACTTAGTTTGTGTGTATTTGCACATTTCATATATTCGTTCAGTTTAATACCTCAAAAGTTGAAATCTGTGACCCTGCCCAAAGGTATATTGTTTATGTTTAGTTCAGGGCTTCTGTCTCATATGTTCCTATTTTGAATGTGAAACATCATGAATTTAGTTTCTTATTTGCATTTAACGAGAGTTTGTTTGAATTTAACCTGTTATATACTTTGTTTAAATCATTGTTGATGATGTTTTGTTTCTTTTTTTTTTGGTAGCATTATGAGGGGTTGAATAATGTTGTGTCATCTGCATAAAGAATGAAACTAAAACAGCTGCTGCAATGATGAATGTCATTCATAAATATGAAATATGATAAGGGACTTACTTTGGCCAGGAAACATTTAATGCTAAGAAACGTTGTAGTTCAACCTGAATCTACGTTAAACTAACGGTATTAGTTAACCACCTCCTTAACTATCATGGCTTTTTAAGAACATACTAAGGTTAATACAAGACATTTCGCCCAGAAAGTAATGTCCTATGGACATGTATAATGTATAATAATTAGCCACATATCCTTCAATCGGGTTCTCATAGCCGCACTCAACATGGAACAAACGCAAACTGTCTTAGTATCGCCTAACAGAGGCATGTTTAAGGTTCCTTACTAAAACGGTTGCATCTAATACCACGCTGATGCTAGCACTGTTGGAACCTCAAGCTTGTTAAATAAATCCAAATATGAGGTACGGTTTGTGTTTATAAAAGTGTAAGTCACCCAAGGCGGCCACGAGACAATACTTTAAACAGGTTCCTTAAAAGAGATTTTTCATGTATATGCACAAACAGCCAAAAGATTTCATTATAAACTTGTGACACACCAGTTCACATCCAGTCTAAAAGCCTGTGAAGGCTTTATTTTACACCTCCAGACTTTAAGGTACTAAAAGTCTCCTTATATGCGTCGGAAACAAATGCTTCCCCATAGCACTTGGAATACCCAGTTCAAAAGCCTTTTCCAGGCCCTGAAAATGTGAAAAAAATTCTTGCATGTTCTTGAAGCATTTCTGCTACTAAGGAGCACGTGATAAAAAAAAATGACAAAATGATAAAGGTTCAAACTTAGTTTTCAGTCAATAGCATAGGTGATTAAGTTTGAATATCTTGTTACTGAACCTAATATCAACAGATCACATATGAGTGATGAACATAAATTTTGTCAAGGAGATAAAACAAAATTCAGATTCTGTTAGACTAGGCAGCGTGAAATGTCAAGGGGATTTAAAACAGAAGTCAGTGTTTTCTTTGTTAAAAAATAACTATATTTATTCTTAGAACAATCCTTACATTACAGTACACAACATCAATACAATGACACAGTATAACTGCAAATCAATACAATAACACAATAAAATAAACAAAGTGCACAGTACCTGGATACCACCACTGTCACAACGATAAGTCCTTTTAAATGTATATGCCGGATGAAAAGTCCACACAAACTCTCAGGGAGAATAACAGTCCAATGCAAAGCTCTTGTAACAATCCAGAGGGTAAACTTTAGGCAGGCAGCATAAAATTTATATAGAGTTAGTAATAGTTGAATCCCTGAAATTACTGGATAACCGGAGAGGTCCAACTGACATGCACACGTCTGTGTCCGCTTGAATATTCTCTTACCTCTCTCGCTCGGCTCTTAAACAGAGCCCCTTTATATAATGTTTCACCAAAAGCCGAGAATTTCCACTTCTCGAACAGTCAAACAAATTCCTACATAATACACAGTCCACACGCTCAAAGAACATACTAGAACAGTGAACGCCGTGTCAGGGTTCACACGTGAGCTCGCCCCGGTTCGGGCAGGCGAGAAAGCTCCAAGCTAGCATTACAACGAGATTTCAACCAGTACGGATCAAACCGAGAGTGCAACACGCGGCCAGACGAGCTCGCTACATCATGAGTTACGCCCTTGGCACACAATAAAAAGGGCACCTGTAACAACCTGCAAATGAAATATATGCATTGGGTAAACATAATACACTTTTCATGAAGATATTTATATAACAGATCAGTATTTAATGAGGCTTTTGATTTATATTTTTGGTGAATGGTTTAGATGACATCTCGGAATGAAGAAATAGTGCCTTAGTGTGGTATAATAGCTCATACTTCTATGCCCCTCTTCGTATGATATTTTTATGAGATTAAAATATGTCATGAGGAGAAAACACTAGGGTACAAGATAGTAACCACTGATTTGTATAGAATTCTTTGTTTAGTGTTTAGAGAGGTTTGGTTTAATTACCATATTTGTTAATTCAAGCTTGGGTCCTCTTGGTGTATCCCTCGTTGAGCGGTTTGTAAAGATGAAGTAGTGACTGGATCATATGCTTTGACATGGATCGTGTATATTTCATTAAGTACAAATCAATATAGTAGTCTTTTTTTAACAATGCAAAGATGTTTCAGTACTATCGTCCACTGGCGATTTTGCTTTGATTTTTGTTTGGTACTCGATGATCGTGTGTGAATCTTTTTGACCAAGACTCGTGATTATTGAATTTCTCCAGATTCCCTGAGATGATAAAGTATGCAAGGTAGTGTCAGCAGCTTGACCCAAGTTCGATATTAAACGAATTGAATATAAATTTATACCGCATTCATATAGAAACACAATTGGCCTCGCTAGAAACCCTTCGAGTGTCTGCAGTGGCATTCGAAAGAAGGGTAGTGAGACCTTACGGTCAGCCATTTACAGTAAAATAGGCTACAAGTCTCAGATCAACTGCGATTTTAGTCGGGTCGCCCAAAAATCGAAGGTGGACGCAGGCTTAAGACAGGTTCTGGACTTACCTTAGTGTATTACCCTGATCTCACTGGGAGGTGACTCTTGTCGACAAGTCTCCACAGTGTTTCGAAATTTTCTAAATTTTCTCAAGTACTCGGAATGCCTCGATCTTGTGTTGCGACAATTATGAACATTTTCAATATTTTTAGAGACAAATTTTCACATGTCACAGTTTCCTGACGGGTATCCCAAACTCATATTAAACTCTTCTCAAATTTGTTCCCGTGCGTCAGAAAGTGCAGCAACTTTGTATGGGATGAGCGATCTTTGAAGTAACATTGTGACTGATTGAAGACATACAGGAGAATCAGTCAAGGTTGCTAAAAAACAAAACACAATTTCGTCGAGCGAATGTCGTGCCACAGTCGCAACACATAAGGGAATTCCAGGCGATATTTGACTCAAGTTTCAAAGGAAGTTCATGCGACATTCGTTAGTGAATATTGTAGCTTAGTCGCATTTTTTGGTATCTCAAACTAGTTGGAACTTGTCGCAGCCTAATGAGACTTCGAATCAGTTCCTTAGTTCGAATAAATATGTCACTAGAAACTCTGAAATTCGACGGTCCCTGTTCTGATGCGATAAATCCTGGACTCCAAATGATATCATTCTTGAAATATTGTTACTTTTACCCTAGTAAACAGACAGTGCCGTAATGAGGTAATGTACACATCCTTTTAATCCTTTAAAGCCAAGCTTTTATGACACGCCTGTTAGATTCAAATAATCCATGACTTCTCTCTGTAATATGGGTTTTCTTGGTCATCGATCGAAATCTGGGAATACATGTTTATTTATACCACACAAGTCATTTGTATAAAAGGAGTTATGCTTCGTTAGATTTATATTTTTGGAAGTTCACATATTTAATTGTTCCACCCATACATGAGATAGTTTGTGCCAAAAATACATTATTTATGCAATCATACGAAATCCTAGACTTTAAATTTCCAAGAAATTAGAATTACTTTTGAAAGTATATTCAATTCGTATTCAATCCATTTAATTTTGTATATAAAATTACTGACCACGTTTAGAAAGTAACTGTTAATCTTTCACCTGACTTTATCAGGAAAGATGAAACGTATAAAAGTGGAAAAAAGTAATTCTAGAAGGTAGAAAGTAGGTCAACATAGGTTGCGCCACCTGCAGAGCAGTAAGTATTCAGCACGTATTCAGTACCAGTAGAACATCCTGTACCAACATTCATTGGCTATCATCATGATAAACACGCCGTGGATGTTGGTGAGCCACAAAGCTTAAGAGGACCGTCCAAGGATGAACCCTTCACCAAATGCCTAATTGACCACCTCATTTTAAATTGAAAAGGAGGGGCATCTGTGGACAAGCTATGTATGTAAAATGCAACAATATTTTAGCGATCTTTTTTATTTATTTTACAAATTTATAGTAAATTTATCAACTGAATTCAATCCATCAAAAACATTATGAGATATGACCATGAACTACATGTATAGGTGCTGTGTAAAATAACCATGCTGACGCATGCAGTACGATTGTCCTTATATATGTTAATTTTAAAATCTTATTTTAGGAATACATTTGCTTACATTTAGGCGTCGTCCATCGTGTTATATGTTCAGTCTTCGCAAAGGCAAATAGGTGGCGACAGCGGCCAGCGTATGTCGTCAGCATTGACTTAATTATAATGCAGAGTACAAAAATGTGAAAATTCAATTAAAATATATTTTATATATTAATTAGACAGAAATCATTTACGGGATTCCTCAGTAAACACTGAAAATATATGATGCCAACTTGTACATAGTATCTATGCTCATGCAGATGTCCTCACATCATATAGAAAAATATACCACGACATTTAATGATAAACAATTCAATTAACTCTTTACCTTTCCCTAGTTTAACACTACATTAAGTAAAACTTCTATATGGGAAGGCATAAGTGACCGTATACAAGCTGCGTTAATTGGCCATCGTCTGGCGAACAGGTCGCGACGACACTGTTGCAGATACATAGGGACTACACTAACTTCTTTTGAATTTATTTTCCTTAAATATGTTTTCGAATTGTCGCATAGTTTCTAATATACCAATATATACTTCAGCATTTTTTTCATAGGAAAGCGTTGGTGATTATATGTAGGTAGTTATTCCATGGTTTACATGTGGCGATGGTTTGCTTATGTCGCCAACCCAGCCCATCCTTCGCGCAGTGTCCTGGGGTACATGAGTGGGGGTTAGTGAAAATGTCCTGTCTGCGCTCATACCTGCATGGTATGACAGATGTATTTTTTAAATTTATGCCTCTTTAGTCAATGCAATAATGAAGCAAATGTGTTCTTTTTAAGGATATTCTGGATCATCAAAATACAATGTTAATAAAAAATTGATTGATATTATATCGTGTGCTTAATTTAAATGCGGAACTTCACTACAGGTTCATTTAGGTCATTAACTGTTCTCCTATTCTTCATATTGCTTCTTTCACTTTCAGAGCCTGGACTATCAGGCTTATCCTTGTCATTGTCTTTATTTTGCAGAGAAAATTTTGAGTTGTCAGACACCTACACCACTGTGTGTCTTGGATCATATAGCTTTTATTATTGTATGATTCTGCACAACTGAAACTATTAATTTAATAACTTTAGAGATTATGGGCTTCCATTTTGTTTCAACACTTATAAATTTGGACTTGTATAAGTACTTAGACGAACAGGTTAGGACTAAAGAAATATGTGGAAAAATAAAAAAGAGATCTGTCAAGCAAATAACAATATTCATCTTTGATAACTATAAATACATTGCTGTAAATAGATCGTAATGAGGATCAGTTAAATAGCAAACAGAATAAGCTTGTGTTTGGGTCTACAAAATGGAAAAGTAAAATAACAGGTATGATTTCCAAAAATATGTTTTAAAGTAGATAAAATATCACCCTGCATATGGAGTTTAATAAACTGAGTCCTGCTCGCTTCGTTTTCATGAGACATAAACAGGGTTGATTAAAAACTCGAACCTTAAGGCTTCGGACTTGGATTGCACTGGCTGGAATTGGATAAGTGTGGACTAGACTCTAACCCGTTTTACTAGACAGATCTCTGTTTTCACTTTTGACGCAGTGGTTGTGTGCATTCACATATAAATATAAATATATTTGAACAAGTTCAATAACAGACGATTGGAGTCTGCTTTACCAACAAGACAAGTAGAACCACATCAGGGGGGTGTTTCAATAATATTGCAAATAACTTAAGTCTAATATCCTTGACTAAAGACCGAAAACTGACTTTCCTAAGTCCGAAAGTTAAATCCGATTTTATAACGCTGGTTTAACAACGCCCGACTTAGTCTTTGGAAATCCCCTCTTTAGCGCCACCTAACGACCGACAGAACGTGGGACAGCGGCCAAAGTTAGGGAACCGAAGGGTAGACATTAACAGATAGTGTTACTTCTGTTATGTGGATACACATTTTTAACCTCAATGGCAGTAGATCAGAAAAAAAATAGGCTTTGTAATATTTGTCTGACTAAATGTTTCAAGTGACATACATGTCATGGAAACCTGTAAAACAACGTAATATTATTATCTAGTTTAAATTCTTTAGTTTTATACCATTACTAGTATTTGCTCACGAGTGCGACTCACAATGACAGTGGCGTCGATTTTCTTCCAAGATGGGGATGAGATGCAAACGCACACACACACCATTACACGCACACATGCACACACATATGTTACAATTAAGTATAAGGTTTTAGAAAATATGGTATTATGTTATCGGTATAAGATAATTCTAAGCCGGGTTTAGATATAATATTTCATAGTAACTCATTAATCGAACCAAAGTCTATAAATCTTTTTTTTTAAATATATATCATTGTTTATGCATATTAGCTTAAGTTCATCAAGACCCATAAGCACAACAAATCTGGTGACAATCCAACTAGCCTTTCATGAGGAATCTGGCAATTTGTGTGTATTTTGCATTATATCTTGGGTGCTCAAACATACCCCAAAACTCTGAGAATATAGGTCACTGTGACCCAATTTCAGGTTTCCGGGGAGAACATTTGAGGAACTCTCAGGATGTCAAGTCAGAAGATTTTGGGCCCCATGGTTATGATTTGTGCACTACGTTGGTATCAAATTTTTCATTATTCTGGGGGTACTTCTGAGCCTCATAGCTCGGACAATATGGGTGACAGAGACCTAAATTCAGCTTTCCAAGGAGACTTTTCATGGTCCTCCTAGCATGTCAAGAAAGAAGATTTCAGGGGTAGTCATCACGATTTGTGCCTTATTATCAGATGACGGCAAAGATAGTGGAAAAACACTAAAATTAACAAAAATACAGGTGGCGCCACCAGTCGGCAAAAACTGATGTAACACCCCATGATCAAAATCCATGTAAGGAATCACGGTGATCATTGCTTTAGTTGTTCAGATACTTGAGCTGCTGTATCGATTTTTTCAATGTTCTAGGGGTAACTTCGGAGTCCCATAGCTTGAAGGATATGAGTAAAAGAGACCTCATTCAAGGTTTTCAAGGACCTCTCTGGATGTAAAGTGAGGAGATTCTAGGTCTAGTCATTACAATTTGTGCCCTGTTAACAGATGACGGCATCGTTTGAGGTCTCAAAATTAGAGAAAAAATATCGTAAAAAATCGAAAAAATACAGGTGGCGCCTCCAGTCTGCAGAAACTGATGAAACACTCCAGGATCAATATCCATGCAAAGAATCATGGTGATCAATGCATTAGTTGTTCAAATATTTGCGCTTTTGTATCAAATTTGAAGAATACGGGTAACAGAGACCTTATTTTAGGTTTCCAAGGAGATATTTCATGGACCTCTCTGTATGTAAAGTAAGAAGATTCCAGGTTTTTGTGCCTTGTTAACGGAGAGACGGCCGGACGGCCGGACGGACGACGGACAAAGAGTGATCGCTATAGCTCAGATGACTTACAGTCAGCTGAGCTAAAAACGTGTTAAACACTGTTTCTCCACCTTTCATGAGCATTATTATTTTATAATTGTTATATTTTATAGCATTCATGATTGATAGTCAGTTCAAAGATATAAGTACAGTCAAATATTCATGATAATCAATTTCTTTGTCATATATAAATCTGCTGTATACCGATCATTAATCTTATGCCCTTCTCACACTGGCGTAAAATGATGCGCGCCTAGTGGCGCTAACTTCAACGCCTGTTATCTAACAGCGCCGTTTTATTACGCCATGCAAAGTAGTGATGGCGTGGGTTGGGGATGACTGGCGTTAATTTACCTGAGTCATCGTGGATCAAAGCCAAAATTTGCGCCAGTCATCGCATAATATGGCGTTGATCCAGGTTGACTCGCGTTGTTTTTTTAACGCCAACCAACGCCTGTCAACGCATACCATAAGATGACAGGCTATGACTCGCGTTTATAGGCGTTGGCAGGGGTTAATATTAGCGCTTGCGCATGCGCGATCGTCTGCGTAGGTTCAGGTCGGCGTCTGGCGCTAATACTACATATAGTCTTTTTGGCTGTTTCCTATTGATTGCTGTTAACATCTGTTATGCCTGTTTGGTGGGAGGAGTCCTTGGACACGTTGGACAATGACACGTTGGAGCTATTTTGGTCAGGCTGAGGTGCTTCAGGAAGCGCAAGGCGCCAGTCCAACGTTGTACCAGGACCTGCTGGGTCAAGCCCTCGCTCACCCGTCGACATCAGCTTGGAGCTTACGTTGGCTTGATGGTAGACCTAGCCGATGAATCAACGGAGGATAACATTGCCTTCCAACGGATGGACCCAGAGCTGTTTGGAGATCTACTGGCGAAGGTGGGTCCTCTTTGGCATTTACAAACATTTTCCCGCCAATATTTTTAGGCGTTGACTTGCGATGATAGGTGATGATACAAAATGATTGCCGTTGACGTGCGCCTAGAGGCGCTAAAAGTGATTTTTTTTCTAACATTCCCAAAACTTGGCGGAGACCGGGAGAGTAGTGAGGTAACTGGCGATGACCCGGGTTAACCCCTTGGGATAACAGGCGTTGAAGTTAGCGCCACTAGACGCGCGTCATTTCACGCCAGTGTGAGAAGGGCACTATGTAGCTATAAAATGCTACTATAGTACAGGAATCACAGCTCAGATAGGTCAGGAGAAAACTGTTTTGTTCAGGTTCTCACACGAATGTCAAGGAAGCTGCCAATTTTATTTAGCAATCTGCATCTGTACAAACATGTGTCAGTTTGACTTATTTAGCAGACATGTGTAACTGTTTTGAAGTGCTGATTTACGCCTTTTTTACATTTGTTTTGTACCTCGCCCACCCGGCCTCGCTTCAAAGGGATGAACATCGTAGCCATTTGCACAACGAGCATCAGAATGGCCGTTCTGGGAAACTAGCGACAGGCAGTAACCTCCGGGTCAACAAATATGGCAGTAGGCTTGCTGTGGACTTAAGCCTGCTTCCTGACAGGTTTGGGCGTAGTCTTTTTTTTTTTTTTATTGAATCGGGCTTAAATCTTCAGTTGGTTGGCTTAAGTCAAAATCGGTCATTTTGGGCTTAAGTCAGTTTACTGAAACACCCCTAGGAGTTGAAGTCATCAGTGTCCAAGTGTACACATGGCGAACTACATGTTACATATTACATGTTACAAAATACCGTAAAGCTTATACATTGTACAGGACAACAGTAAATCAATTGCATAATCCCAGGGCATTCTACATGCGAAGAAATCTAAATTATCTTCTTTTTATTTCTGTTGAGTTACTTCTTAAACTGTCTTTTATTAAATGAATATCACGATCTTCCTGTGATGTTGATTTATTAATTAACTTAAATGTATATTGAATAGATGTAACACATGTAACACAGTTATTCACCTCATTATTGCTTTATATATCTTCTTAAAGGTACTTGGCGATTTGGTTTTTATAACGTTTTATTAAAATCGTATATTACATTTTATTTGCCTGATTTAATCAGACTGAATATTTTTAGGCCCTGCCATATATTGAGTCCGACAGCTATACAGTGACAGTTTCGACAATATAAGCCTCAAACTACTCACCGCCCAAACCCCTGGTAACCAGTGTCAACAGGTGTCTGTAACCCCGAGGCAGCGCTTCACTGCTCAAAAGTTGGCCCGTTTAATCAAAATGTAGTACAATTCAGGCTGTCCTGGGGGGGGGGGGGATGTGTTTAGGGGGCGTGCGCCCACCCCATCCGTAAAATCTGTTCAATTTTTTTTTAGGGGGCACCCCATTGTGTAAATTGTCAGGGCGTGCCTAAACCTTATACAAAATAAGCTCGCATATTTGTATTTATAAGGCCCAGGGCATAGTTTAAATTGTTTCGATTTAGTAACAATATAGGATGACACCCTCTGGTAGCTATGGGGGATCTAAAAAATCCTCATTGGAAGCTTCTGCTAATGCATAGGTCATGGAGCACGACAGGGCTGGCGGTTAGCCATTAAATACCGGTTCAGTAATTGTGTCAAGTAACGTCAGTGTCTGGCGTTCCGGCCCCGCCGGTTTTTATCTAATTTAAAGTAGGCCCCATGAGCGGAGAAGTCAGCAGGTACACGGTAAAGGGGGCACGACGGGCCCAAAGGGTATCCGATCGACCAGGAATTTCCTATAGAGTCGAATAATATGTTACAAATGGTAGAAGTCTCATTTAGTTTCTATTTTGAATTTATATAAATGTTATTAAGCAGACCCCGCAAGGGTCCGATATAGGGCGACAGAAATGCGCATCCCGTTTGTTACGTCAGAAATATGTTTATGAAGTTATTAATCCAAACTGAGGGGTCTACATTAAGGGACTCTTACCGGCCCGGAATTTCCTATAGAGTCCAATGAAACGTTTGAAAATGTAGAAGCCTCACTTGATTTTATTTTTGCTTTGGAATTTCAAATGAGGCTCAGGAAAAAGCTCGAAAATGATGATGTCACGTATTTTACGAAATTTAAATACATTGTATAGAGTTTCTAACAGTAAGTGACCAGAGGAGCCCGTCAGGAGTTTCCTATGTGAAGAACACCAGAAAATTCCAAAATCTCTTAGGCTTAATTGTTAACTTGCATTGATATAGCGGTCATCAGGACGACTCAAACGAGCCGGCTTAAGGCTTGTTAATGCGGAACTTTGTTTTTTTTTTTCTTTAGTGTAAGCTTGAGGATGAAGTCTCAAATTAAAGTCTCTCATTTTTCTTAAATAGCATTAGCTAGTTTATATAGGTTTTAACCCGTCGGGTTCAAAAGGCCTGGATGGGCCAGGAGTTCTTAAGGCCCGTTAGAGTGCATGGAATGTAGAGATATACTGGGTATTTGGCCACAATTATATAACAGAATGGCAAATCTAATATTTAGTACAACAAATTCGTACATGTATGGAAGAAATCAACCAAAATTAAAATTTATTTGCATTCATTTTACATGGGCGGAGGGATATGAAAGCGTACACTTTCCTTCAGGAAGTACATGCCGTTTGTTTTCATTTTCTCTTTTATTCTGTTTTAAGTATAGATCATTAATAAAATGTAGGTGAGGTGATTTTGTTAAGTGTTCGTTAATATAATTATTAAAAGAACCAAACGTATTTATTGATTCACGCGGAATATAAATCGATGCAGTTAGGAGGTCTCTTTCAATTTATATTTTATTTTTAATTTATCAGGGTGCTTTTCTTTGTGTGATGATAGGGGCGGGGGGTCGCTTTCATTTTGTTTAAATATCCCGGGCTCCCTATATATGCATGATATATATATATATATATATATATATATATATATATATATATATATATATATATATATCTGTCGATTATGAACTTATCAAGAACCCATTTTGTTTCCTATCATTGTGAAAGACCAGGTATGGATGTAGAATCACATTAGTCACCGATACAGGTTTAACTGCTGATCTATCACCTGTCAAAATTATAACAATCTGACGCATATGCACTCAACTTGGCGGCCGAAGCACGTGATGATTGATTTATTCAAACTATTTTAGCTCCTTTATGTTCCTGTATATATATTTTATTCTTCCAAGTTTCGATTTGGTTTGCCGTTATTGTGATAGTATTGTTGTTGAGAGTACATATAGTATGAGAAGCACATACTGGAGTATGGGTAACCACATGTACAGAAGGTTGCTTGCCTTGAGCCTGAGGTTATATGGATTCCTGCTAAGACCTCTAAATGATTTTTATTTCAGTTTAGAATGGTGGATAATGATGATATACGTAGCATTAATTTCAGAAAAAAATCTATGCATCACTTTGTTACAGTCCATTCTTTAATATAATGCCTCAATAGGTATAGCCTTGGATATAAATCGAATAAAGAGTTTATTACATCCGTAAAACTGAATGGTTAAAGGAATGGAAAAAAGAGGGGACCGGAAACCTACTGTACCGCCTTGAAACATTTCTCTTACTGGCCCTCACAACATTACCATATTATCTAAAATAAATAGTGAAATATATCCTTTCTTAATTAATTTTAATAATTTGATCATATAGGCACATTACCTATCGTCAGAGACTGTCATCCCTGACGCGACGTAGGTTAAACTCTATGCATTGGCAAAAACCAGTTGAAACGGTGGTTTTGTAATTTGAAACAATTTAACATGGGGGGGGGGTATATATAGATCATAGCGCGACTGTCGACTGTCTCGGCCGACGAGGAGGGGATGGGGGTGTCCCCCAAAAATTCTGCAGTCTTTAACCAACCCCCCCCCCCCGGGCCCCCCTCCCTCCCCCCTCCCTTATCAAAAAATGCTGCACATGCCCTTGCTGACAGTTCCTCGAGTCAACGAAGCCCCCAGTGAGCTAGACTAAACGACTCTTCTTCTCTGTCTCTACTAAACTCGCTGATATGTCTCTGGTAAAGAGGTCAGTCCAATTTAATAGAGCTAACATATAAAATAATTACTCAGCAAATACGGAAACTAACTATTACATTATGTTGTATATGTGGAACGTAACATAAATTGAACGATGTCTGATCTAATTAAGATAGGACTTCAGATAGTCAAGTCTACTTTAGTTATCAACACCTGAAAGGTAATCTCTATATCAGCAAAGCAATTGGAACATGGCGTATGGGTCACCGGACAGAAAGGTTCATACTAAAACTAGAGCGGATTATCTAAGAAAGGGACTTGGTATGGATCACGCGCTGCCGTATGCCCATGGGATTACGAGTTTGATCGGGTACCAGACATTCTGGTCTCTTATCTCGTTTGTTAGAGAAACGTATCCTGCACATAGAAATTATCAAACAGCATGGTCTGTCATGTGCCTGATTGAAAGAAGGTAATATGAAAGGCTGTTTGGCTCGGCCTTCCCCTTAAGCCTGCAGGGCGCACACGACGTTCCGGTTTTATTCCTTTGCTCTTACCCTGAGTCCTATGTACTAGTATGAAATACCCTTTGTGCGAGGTTGTTTCTCCGCCTTCATATATTGTAATATGGATATGGGAAGTTTACCTCAAAACATTTACGGCCATAAAAATATACAATATAGGAAACATATAGGAACATAATAGCTGTAGAGAACAATTAATAAGTCACAGTTTAAAGGAATAATGCTGCCTTAAAGGGAAATTAAATTCGAATTATCAATAGGAAATAAGGTTCCTGCGGACTTTGTTGCTGAGCATACATTTATTGTGAGTAAAATGGATATAGGACGTTTCTCTCACAAAACAAATGGAAATAAATGTACAAAAATAAATTCATTAAAGGGTAAGAATAGATTATAAGATCCAATAATTTAAACTTGATGGACATTTGTATAGAATGAACAACGTTTACCCTTAACATGTGTCACATTTAAAGATACTGTGCTTTTACGACATATACAAACCATAAATAATTATAGGCAGGTGTCAAGTGTATTGTCAATAATTAAATCTGTTATTGGCACCTCTTCGGCTGCAGCTGCATGATACGGGATTTATGCAGCCTTCCTGGAGAACAGAGAATGCACACTGAAAAGTAGGGATGAGGAACTTATTCATAGAACCAGGTGTCACGGAGACTCAGAATATTTATAACAGGATATTTTGCAGGTTTAGATCTTCCAAAACTAAGATGGACGACAAGTAAAAGGAGATATATCTGCATTGATATTTGATGAACGATCAACCTGTGTGTTCCTGTTATGTGTAATAATAATAATAATAATAATTATTATATATATATATATATATATATATATATATATATATATATATATATATATATATATATATATATATGACATGGCTGATGTAAGGCGTAAGCCTTTGCTATATAATAAATGACATGGCTGATGTAAGGTGTAAGCCTTCGCTAGATGCAAGTATGTTTTATTCAAAATAAAACAGCAAGTTAATGCATTTTTTCTAGAAAACTCTTCAAGACCAGCAGGGCGTTTACCGACAACGCTCTACGTGACAATCGCCGATACATGTATATCCATTTTGATGTAACAGGAAATTGCATCCATTTTGCTCCTAACAGATATTCGTTTTGTTATATATGGCCTGATTTTTTAGTTATATCTTGACGTAATTATAAAAATGTTTTGGAATCACATGTACATCTTATAACCTCCACTCACTTTGTTCTTTGTTGTTTCAGAGAGAGCTGCAAAGATGGCATATGCATGCTGTGACATCAGTACCTGTATAATTCTAACTACTGGTGCCTGCCTCTTTCCTAGTGTTCTGTGTCGTATCATAACCAGCAAAATTCACCATACCACGTATTTTTACTTTGCATAGTATATATATATATATATATATATATATATATATATATATATATATATATATATATATATATACAGTTGTACATAGTCATAAGTTGCAAACACTGATAGCGGAGTATTCGATCCTGATCACATTTACTTTACAATAGACCCCCGCAACGGATATTCAAAGCACTATTAGGCTACAAGGTCTGAAGAGCGCCACACGCTCTGGGCCTGTGGTACGAAATTAATTAGCCATGAAATTCCGGCAGAAAACCTAATTTAGTTCTTTCTTTACAATATAGAAATGATCTGGTCACCCATCGAGCAATCTGCCATCAGTTTGTGCAACAAATGATGACTAAATACAACTGAATTTATATGCTCCATTTACATTGAGCCCTCTTTGCAACAACTGCTGACTTGGAACGAACTAGTTCGATTACTCCGCCAAAAACATCCCGCTGCCAAATGAAAAAAGATTACAACTAAAAACTCATTGGGAAACGAAAAACCTCTGCAAACGTATGAGATGGAAAGCCTATTTCTATTCGAATCTAGAAGCCAAACCAGATCACGACAACAAGACGTAACATTTTGGATTTCATTTTAGATAGACACCACCAACTATACCGGAAATGTCATACTTTTAAAACAGACTTTCAAAAATGATTCAAAGTGACACAAGATTGAGACCAGATGACTTGAATAAGTTATGGATAAAAGACTCAGAGGAAGATACTTAGCTATAGTTTAAGTAATTGAGTTTTATAGTTTTGATATATGGACAAAACATAATATGTTGGGAAGGTTAAGGTGCAGAGCCCCCTAGTGGCTAAATCATGAACATGAAAAATATGTTTTGAGATATTAGTGTAAGACATAACAAATACCAGTTTCAAAATGATTCCTGCAAAACTGTTTCCTGTAGAATGCTATTTTTAAGACGCAATATCCAGGAAGCAGGCCAAAATTGAGGACATCTGACAAACAGACAGACATACTGACATAGTGACACAAGATTGAGACCAAACAATAAGACTAGGTTCTGAAAATAGATCCAGAGGAAGAAAATCAGCCACAGTTTGTAAAAACAAGACTGATTATTATTAACAAAATCATGATGAAAATAATTTTTTGATGCTTTGATGACCTTGCCCTTGACCTTTGACCGATATTAAGAAACATCAATTGGCTTCAAGGGAATTTTAGTTTTCTATCAAATGTGTAAGTTTAATACGCTCTTTACACAGAGCTTTAACTACAGGCCTACTTCCTATATCGTAAGGGATATTTGTTATGACCTCGTATCCTGAATTGCTACACGAGAGGGGAGCATTGTATTTTTGTACAATCAGATTAGACCTTGTGCTGGAAGACAAAGCCAAGCAAGAAATACACGGAGCCAATCATGTTCATTTCGTTTTGAGTGACAGCTTATCGCCCCGGTAACCGTCTGAACAGGCCACAGGCTGAGAGAGGTTTGCCAAAAACTTGGTTTGCTCACCGGCCGGTGAGTTGTAATGCAAACGAAACGTAACAACAAAGGCTGCGTGCACACCTCGCTCGCTGTTTTCAGTTCTGCAGACAACAGATACATTGCTACGCTAACACATTCATAATGTCATAATCGAATCAGGATTCGATGCAAGAATACAGAGGGAACAATTAAAATTCGACCGTAAACTCTCATAAAGCGGCGCTTGAAGCGCAGCTATGGGCGGAGCCAGGGTGCATGTCGAGTGTTTGTTTATTGGCATCTGGTCGGCTGTTTGTCACATCATACGCACGGTTTTTTTTTTCAGCAGACAACGAACCGCCATCTGGTGACTAAATATTTCATTAACTGTCAAAGCTGGCAGCGAGAAAACCAGTTGCTTCTTTAGAAGCGCAAGATTTCCGCTGCCTCGGGAGCATATAAGTTTGAAAGCCATTGCTGTAAAACTGTACATTTACAAGTGGAGACCGACGAACAAATATCGTTATAAACAAACCAAAAAAAAAACAGACATACGGAACTGACCAACAAAATCGAAGACTGAAGAACGTCTCGTACCAATAGAAAAAAAATTTAACAACTTCTACAAATTAGAGGCTTCAGTGTATACGGACCTGCTGGAGAAGAACATCACAAACACCTACATGAACGTGACTCAAACACTCTATCGAGCAAGAATCAATACATATTACAGAGACTTTAAAGCTCGATGATAGAATTATCACAACAGTGGCATTCATAACACTGAAAGGCCATAAGCCAAATGTTGCCAATAATTCTACATGCCGGCTCATAAACCCATCAAAACCCGAGGTCGGGAAGATTAGGAACAGTTATCACACAAAATCAACAACAAAGTCTAAGAACGTTCGATCTTAACCAGTGCAAGAACACGGCAGCTGTTCTACCATGGTTCAACAACATCAGACAAAAGGAGAAATATTCCTTGATAACATCTGATGTTATAGATTTATATCCATCATTTACGACCAACCTGTTGGATGCAGCACTCGACTTTGCCTCGAAATATGTAGACATCACACCAGACGAACGGATAATCATCGTACATGCAAACAAGCCTGCTTATACCACTCGGAGGAACCATGGGGCAAAAGGCTACATCCGAGTTATTTGATGTCGCAATGGGCAGCTATGACGGCACCGAAAATTGTGTACTATTCGGCACATAAATAAAAAAATACAAATTTGTTCGTCCATATAAGGACGACGGCCTTAGAGTAATTAACCCCCCCCCCCCCCCCCAAATAGAAAACATACAACAGACATCCGGGCCATATTCAAGAGCCATAACGTGAGAATAACAATTAAAGCAAACAAGAAAATCGTCAACTTCCTTGACGTCACATTAAACATCTCGACTGGAAAAAAAAAACGCACGGTACAACAAGCCAAACAACACACCATTATATGTACATCGCAACCACCCGTCGAGAGTAATAAATAACATCCCAGATTCCATCAACAAGAGAAAAAGTGAAATATCACGTAATGAAGATACTTTCAAACAAGGAACACCCCCATATCAAGAAGCACTCCAACAAAGTGGAGTACCAACTGATATTCACACCAAAGTAGACAGACACACAGTCAAAATGAAAACCGACAGCGAAATATTATATCCACCATACAGAAAGAAATGTCGCCACCAACATCAGCCCAAATTTTTTAAAATGCTTGACAAAGAATTTTCCCAAACCATGTACTTCACAAGCTGTCAAACAGCAACACAATCAAAATCAGCTACATATGCATGACCAACCTAAAAAAAAGCAACTCTATGGCACTTTGCTATAAGTAAATTTAAGTATATAAAATAAATTAGGTTAATATATATGTATGTATATCAAGGAGGGAAAATATTTCTTTGATATCATTTTTTTTCAAGAGCCTTCAATTAACGAAATAGTTCGCATTAGCTAGAAAAATAAACAAGGCGTCCCCTTTCCTTATAGTATATTTATCTGATAAGAATTCTACTTTACAGGAAAGCTGATATATTATGTGAACTCTATTTCAGTGTGGTTTATAAATGCTGCTGTAAAAGACAAAGCGCCGCAGATGATAGACAATACAACTAGTGATTCCGGAAGGGCCTTGTTAGATGTAAGCATCAAAGATCCATCTATGTTGAGTCGGAACACACCTGCCGAAGGGTTTGTGGAAACGGTCGCTCTTTTCAAGATTCTGACAAAAATGTCGCCGCCATCTTGGACAAAATGTTATCAGCTGTGATCGATGTCCAGCGTTCATGCAGTGAGTTAACAGAACATACTCACTCCGTTTAGATATCAATTACCTAATCTTCCCCTGACCTATTTAGATTTTAGGTGCAGCATCAAAAAAGAGATCAAAGCGATGCACTTAAGGATGCTTATACCCGTGTGTGTGTCCGTGTGTATGCTAAATAGTCACATATTTGTTTGAGAGTGACATTTAATGGACAATAATTCTAATACCAGACAATCCAAGGACAAGCTTTTACCCATCTACTTGCCAAACTAGGGTTTGTAGAAAAAGGTTGTCCCTTTGATGATTAAAAGAAGACTTTGGTTGCCACAATGTATCACCACGGATAGATAATAACAGCCCGACGTGTGGTAAGTAATCACTTCAGGATGCAAGGTCTCTGGTTCAAACCATACCATGAGTCTCAAACATAATTATGAAATAGTATGCAAATGTGTGTATAAGTGCATTAGTTGACTATTGTATCAGAAGTACCTCCTCGTTATCTTTGCAGAGTGTCCACAAGGATTCGTTCATCCGTTTCACAGTCCTGAAAACAACGCGTTTTCTTGCTACAGGTTCGACCTGGAAATGATTATTCAATTACGGATGCCAAGAGAACTTGCAGAAAAGAACAGTCACGGCTCATCAGCATTGAAAGCGCACAGGAAAACAAGCATCTCTTTGACGTCACCCCTCTTAAGTATAAATGTAATTAAATCAATTTATCGACATCTAGTTCCGACATTCTTATACTTTTTGTTTCTGCAATATAAGTTCTCAGATTTACTTGATGCTTTATTTCCTAATTCAATATTTTCAAATGTATGTGTTACATTTAGCATTATTACTCAACATATTGAGAATATACTTATAAACCCGGGTCTCAATACTGTTATATATCAAGAATATAGGGTAAAGTGATATACGGTTACTCTCATCAAGATATTTAATGAAATCTACCTTCATTAATATATTTTTTATCTTCAAAATATTACTAATAATAAAATCTGGCAGTATGTATAGAAACAAGTAAATTCCTTCAGATATTAGTGTCCGAAAGATGTTCTGGATCTCGGCAAAGCAAGTGGAACCTGGTGTATGGGTCTCGGAGGAAACCGGAAAGAAAGTTTCCTACGAGAACTGGAGCGTATTATCTAAGAAAGGTACTTGGAGTGGCTCACACGCTACCGTATGCGCTTGGGATTACGAGTGGGCTCCGGTATCAGGATTTATGTTCCTTCATCTGGTTTGTGAGAGAAAAGTATCCTGCGCATAGGAATAACACAATAACGTGGACTGTCGTGTGACTGGTTCAGACAAATTAATTTGAACTTCGTTATTATCCGACGATTCCGGTTTGTGGTTTGACCGATTTAGAAAAGTAATATAAGTAGAAATCAACATATACTGGCGTATATTATGTTTTTTATTTTGTCATGTTAAGGCTGTTCTAATGTCGGTAATGTTTATCAGGATAATATCAATTTCAGTTGTACAACTATATTACTATTGTTTTATTTTTATGCATTCTCCTTACATACTCTTTAAATAAATTCGAATTCAAACTATTCTGCCAACCTGTAGTACTACACTGGTCCATTTATCGTTCTTTCAAGCCTAAGGGAACAGCTGTTATTTTAAAAAGGAACACCAAATGAATGTAGGCCTAAGAGCAAACAGACAGTACAGGGTACTTTTTGTCCTTCTAACTAGTTTCATTATGATGCGTGTGGAGTTGCATCCAAATACCATGTTCTTTTTACTCAACAATGCGTGGGAGACATATAGCATGGTATACTTTATATATCATACCTCTGCTATGTCATGTGAATATGGAGATTATTTTAAATGTAAAAGAAACATGTCATTGTGTTTAGCAGCTTGTCTATTTCTGTGCTGGTCGATTTGTTGTATATTTAGACGCTCTTCGATCTTAATATTTTAAAATAAATTCTAAAACCGCTTATAATGGATCTGTCTTTAGTTACGCCTTAAATATGGTGTGTATCGAAAAGATTCTGCCATTACAAGGCAGTGATGTTAGATTGACTATCATTTGATACAAAGCAAAAATAAACTTGAATTATTGGTTGCCATTTGTAATGAAACCTCAATAGACTGTACAAGAGCCAATGGTCAATAACTCTCTAATGTGTATTGGGGTGTTTGATGAAAGAAATAAAAAGAACAAATTATATATTTCCATATACAGAGAGAGAGAAAGAGAGATGGGAGTAGAAAACACAGAAAAAATCGGTTCATTGCCGATGGGAATCAAACCCATGATCTTCCGATTTCCGGTTGGCTGGTTAAAGAAAATTACATCGGAGAAATTTGACCTAGCTATTGTATTGTATATTCTAGTAGGGGAGTGCCTGCAGATATTGGCCTGATTTTTGGTGTGTTGACAGATATAGACCAGTTACAGATCGAGTTCGCGTTTCGTCCTGGTTGACCTACTTTTGACCGTTTTACGGCTCTTGAACATAGAAAATTTCATGAGAAATAGAAATATTCATGACAGATACACTTGTACGGACTTTTTTTCGCAATGCCTGCAGATATTGGCCTGATTTTTGGTGTGTGAGCAGATATAGACCAGTTACAGATCGAGTTGGCATTTCGTCCTGGTTGACCTACTTTTGACCGTTTTACGGCTCTTGAACATAGAAAATTTCATGAAAAATATGAAATTTCATGACAAATACACATGTACGGACTTTTTTTCGCAGTGCCTGCAGATATTGGCCTGATTTTTGGTGTGTTGACAGATATAGACTAGTTACAGATCGAGTTCGCGTTTCGTCCCGGTTGACCTACTTTTGACCGTTTAACAGCTCCTAAACTTAGAAATTTTCATGAAAAATAGAAATATTCATGACAAATACACATGTACGGACTTTTTTTCGCAATGCCTGCAAATATTGGTCTAATTTTTGGTGTATGGGCAGATATAGACCAGTTACAGATCGAGTTCGCGTTTCGTCCCGGTTGACTCACTTTTGACTGTTTTACAGCTCCTGAACATAGAAAATTTCATGAAAAATATGAAATTTTCATGACAAATACACATGTACAGACGTTTTTTCGCAATGCCTGCAGATATTGGCCTGATTTCAAGTGTGTCGGCAGATATTGACCAGTTACAGATCGAGTTCGCGTTTCGTCCTGGTTGACCTACTTTTGACCGTTTTACGGCTCCTGAACATAGAAATCTCATGAAAAATATGGAATTTCATGACAAATACACATGTACGGACTTTTTTTCGCAATGCCTGCAGATATTGGCCTGATTTTTGGTGTGTGAGCAGATATAGACCAGTTAGAGATCAAGTTCGCGTTTCGTCCTGGTTGACCTACTTTTGACCGTTTTACGGCTCCTGAACATAGAAAATTTCATGAAAAATATGGAATTTCATGACAAATACACATGTACGGATTTTTTTTCGCAGTGCCTGCAGATATTGGCCTGATTTTTGGTGTGTGGACAGATATAGACTAGTTACAGATCTAGTTTGCATTTCGTCCTGGTTGACCTACTTTTGACCGTTTTACGGCTCCTGAACATAGAAAATTTCATGAAAAATAGAAATATTCATGACAGATACACTTGTACGGACTTTTTTTCGCAATGCCTGCAGATATTGGCCTGATTTTTGGTGTGTGAGCAGATATAGACCAGTTACAGATCAAGTTTGCGTTTCGTCCTGGTTGACCTACTTTTGACCGTTTTACGGCTCCTGAACATAGAAAATTTCATGAAAAATATGGAATTTCATGACAAATACACATGTACGGACTTTTTTTCGCAGTGCCTGCAGATATTGGCCTGATTTTTGGTGTGTGGACAGATATAGACCAGTTACAGATCGAGTTTGCATTTCGTCCTGGTTGACCTACTTTTGACCGTTTTTACGGCTCCTGAACATAGAAAATTTCATGAAAAATATGGAATTTCATGACAAATACACATGTACGGACTTTTTTTCGCAGTGCCTGCAGATATTGGCCTGATTTTTGGTGTGTGGACAGATATAGACCAGTTACAGATGGAGTTTGCATTTCGTCCTGGTTGACCTACTTTTGACCGTTTTACGGCTCCTGAACATAGAAAATTTCATGAAAAATAGAAATATTCATGACAGATACATTTGTACGGACTTTTTTTTTCGCAATGCCTGCAGATATTGGCCTGATTTTTGGTGTGTGAGCAGATATAGACAAGTTACAGATCGAGTTCGCATTTCGTCCTGGTTGACCTACTTTTGACCGTTTTACGGCTCCTGAATAAGAAAATTTCATGAAAAATATGAAATTTCATGACAAATACACATGTACGGACTTTTTTTTCGCAGTGCCTGCAGATATTGGCCTGATTTTTGGTGTGTTGACAGATATAGACTAGTTACAGATCGAGTTCGCGTTTCGTCCCGGTTGACCTACTTTTGACCGTTTAACAGCTCCTAAACTTAGAAATTTTCATGAAAAATAGAAATATTCATGACAAATACACATGTACGGACTTTTTTTCGCAATGCCTGCAAATATTGGTCTAATTTTTGGTGTATGGGCAGATATAGACCAGTTACAGATCGAGTTCGCGTTTCGTCCCGGTTGACTCACTTTTGACTGTTTTACAGCTCCTGAACATAGAAAATTTCATGAAAAATATGAAATTTTCATGACAAATACACATGTACAGACGTTTTTTCGCAATGCCTGCAGATATTGGCCTGATTTCAGGTGTGTCGGCAGATATTGACCAGTTACAGATCGAGTTCGCGTTTCGTCCTGGTTGACCTACTTTTGACCGTTTTACGGCTCCTGAACATAGAAAATTTCATGAGAAATAGAAATATTCATGACAGATACACTTGTACGGACTTTTTTTCGCAATGCCTGCAGATATTGGCCTGATTTTTGGTGTGTGAGCAGATATAGACCAGTTACAGATCGAGTTGGCATTTCGTCCTGGTTGACCTACTTTTGACCGTTTTACGGCTCTTGAACATAGAAAATTTCATGAAAAATATGAAATTTCATGACAAATACACATGTGCGGACTTTTTTTCGCAGTGCCTGCAGATATTGGCCTGATTTTTGGTGTGTTGACAGATATAGACTAGTTACAGATCGAGTTCGCGTTTCGTCCCGGTTGACCTACTTTTGACCGTTTAACAGCTCCTAAACTTAGAAATTTTCATGAAAAATAGAAATATTCATGACAAATACACATGTACGGACTTTTTTTCGCAATGCCTGCAAATATTGGTCTAATTTTTGGTGTATGGGCAGATATAGACCAGTTACAGATCGAGTTCGCGTTTCGTCCCGGTTGACTCACTTTTGACTGTTTTACAGCTCCTGAACATAGAAAATTTCATGAAAAATATGAAATTTTCATGACAAATACACATGTACAGACGTTTTTTCGCAATGCCTGCAGATATTGGCCTGATTTCAGGTGTGTCGGCAGATATTGACCAGTTACAGATCGAGTTCGCGTTTCGTCCTGGTTGACCTACTTTTGACCGTTTTACGGCTCCTGAACTTAGAAATCTCATGAAAAATATGGAATTTCATGACAAATACACATGTACGGACTTTTTTTCGCAATGCCTGCAGATATTGGCCTGATTTTTGGTGTGTGAGCAGATATAGACCAGTTAGAGATCAAGTTCGCGTTTCGTCCTGGTTGACCTACCTTTGACCGTTTTACGGCTCCTGAACATAGAAAATTTCATGAAAAATATGGAATTTCATGACAAATACACATGTACGGACTTTTTTTCGCAGTGCCTGCAGATATTGGCCTGATTTTTGGTGTGTGGACAGATATAGACTAGTTACAGATCTAGTTTGCATTTCGTCCTGGTTGACCTACTTTTGACCGTTTTACGGCTCCTGAACATAGAAAATTTCATGAAAAATAGAAATATTCATGACAGATACACTTGTACGGACTTTTTTTCGCAATGCCTGCAGATATTGGCCTGATTTTTGGTGTGTGAGCAGATATAGACCAGTTACAAATCAAGTTTGCGTTTCGTCCTGGTTGACCTACTTTTGACCGTTTTACGGCTCCTGAACATAGAAAATTTCATGAAAAATATGGAATTTCATGACAAATACACATGTACGGACTTTTTTTCGCAGTGCCTGCAGATATTGGCCTGATTTTTGGTGTGTGGACAGATATAGACCAGTTACAGATGGAGTTTGCATTTCGTCCTGGTTGACCTACTTTTGACCGTTTTACGGCTCCTGAACATAGAAAATTTCATGAAAAATAGAAATATTCATGACAGATACATTTGTACGGACTTTTTTTTTTCGCAATGCCTGCAGATATTGGCCTGATTTTTGGTGTGTGAGCAGATATAGACAAGTTACAGATCGAGTTCGCATTTCGTCCTGGTTGACCTACTTTTGACCGTTTTACGGCTCCTGAACATAGAAAATTTCATGAAAAATATGAAATTTCATGACAAATACACATGTGCGGACTTTTTTTCGCAGTGCCTGCAGATATTGGCCTGATTTTTGGTGTGTTGACAGATATAGACTAGTTACAGATCGAGTTCGCGTTTCGTCCCGGTTGACCTACTTTTGACCGTTTAACAGCTCCTAAACTTAGAAATTTTCATGAAAAATAGAAATATTCATGACAAATACACATGTACGGACTTTTTTTCGCAATGCCTGCAAATATTGGTCTAATTTTTGGTGTATGGGCAGATATAGACCAGTTACAGATCGAGTTCGCGTTTCGTCCCGGTTGACTCACTTTTGACTGTTTTACAGCTCCTGAACATAGAAAATTTCATGAAAAATATGAAATTTTCATGACAAATACACATGTACAGACGTTTTTTCGCAATGCCTGCAGATATTGGCCTGATTTCAGGTGTGTCGGCAGATATTGACCAGTTACAGATCGAGTTCGCGTTTCGTCCTGGTTGACCTACTTTTGACCGTTTTACGGCTCCTGAACATAGAAATCTCATGAAAAATATGGAATTTCATGACAAATACACATGTACGGACTTTTTTTCGCAATGCCTGCAGATATTGGCCTGATTTTTGGTGTGTGAGCAGATATAGACCAGTTAGAGATCAAGTTCGCGTTTCGTCCTGGTTGACCTACTTTTGACCGTTTTACGGCTCCTGAACATAGAAAATTTCATGAAAAATATGGAATTTCATGACAAATACACATGTACGGACTTTTTTTCGCAGTGCCTGCAGATATTGGCCTGATTTTTGGTGTGTGGACAGATATAGACTAGTTACAGATCTAGTTTGCATTTCGTCCTGGTTGACCTACTTTTGACCGTTTTACGGCTCCTGAACATAGAAAATTTCATGAAAAATAGAAATATTCATGACAGATACACTTGTACGGACTTTTTTTCGCAATGCCTGCAGATATTGGCCTGATTTTTGGTGTGTGAGCAGATATAGACCAGTTACAGATCAAGTTCGCGTTTCGTCCTGGTTGACGTACTTTTGACCGTTTTACGGCTCCTGAACATAGAAAATTTCATGAAAAATATGGAATTTCATGACAAATACACATGTACGGACTTTTTTTTCGCAGTGCCTG
This sequence comes from Sipunculus nudus, assembly GCA_026874595.1. Taxonomy (NCBI): domain Eukaryota; kingdom Metazoa; phylum Annelida; class Sipuncula; order Golfingiida; family Sipunculidae; genus Sipunculus; species Sipunculus nudus. Next base: position 7,619,686 of record CM049317.1, read on the forward strand.
CAGATATTGGCCTGATTTTTGGTGTGTGGACAGATATAGACCAGTTATAGATCGAGTTTGCATTTCGTCCTGGTTGACCTACTTTTGACCGTTTTACGGCTCCTGAACATAGAAAATTTCATGAAAAATAGAAATATTCATGACAGATACATTTGTACGGACTTTTTTTTCCCAATGCCTGCAGATATTGGCCTGATTTTTGGTGTGTGAGCAGATATAGACAAGTTACAGATCGAGTTCGCATTTCGTCCTGGTTGACCTACTTTTGACCGTTTTACGGCTCCTGAATAAGAAAATTTCATGAAAATTTGAAATTTCATGACAAATACACATGTACGGACTTTTTTTCGCAGTGCCTGCAGATATTGGCCTGATTTTTTGGTGTGTTGACAGATATAGACCAGTTACAGATCGAGTTCGCGTTTCGTCCTGGTTGACCTACTTTTGACCGTTTTACGGCTCCTGAACATAGAAAATTTCATGAGAAATAGAAATATTCATGACAGATACACTTGTACGGACTTTTTTTCGCAATGCCTGCAGATATTGGCCTGATTTTTGGTGTGTGAGCAGATATAGACCAGTTACAGATCGAGTTGGCATTTCGTCCTGGTTGACCTACTTTTGACCGTTTTACGGCTCTTGAACATAGAAAATTTCATGAAAAATATGAAATTTCATGACAAATACACATGTGCGGACTTTTTTTTCGCAGTGCCTGCAGATATTGGCCTGATTTTTGGTGTGTTGACAGATATAGACTAGTTACAGATCGAGTTCGCGTTTCGTCCCGGTTGACCTACTTTTGACCGTTTAACAGCTCCTAAACTTAGAAATTTTCATGAAAAATAGAAATATTCATGACAAATACACATGTACGGACTTTTTTTCGCAATGCCTGCAAATATTGGTCTAATTTTTGGTGTATGGGCAGATATAGACCAGTTACAGATCGAGTTCGCGTTTCGTCCCGGTTGACTCACTTTTGACTGTTTTACAGCTCCTGAACATAGAAAATTTCATGAAAAATATGAAATTTTCATGACAAATACACATGTACAGACGTTTTTTCGCAATGCCTGCAGATATTGGCCTGATTTCAGGTGTGTCGGCAGATATTGACCAGTTACAGATCGAGTTCGCGTTTCGTCCTGGTTGACCTACTTTTGACCGTTTTACGGCTCCTGAACATAGAAATCTCATGAAAAATATGGAATTTCATGACAAATACACATGTACGGACTTTTTTTTCGCAATGCCTGCAGATATTGGCCTGATTTTTGGTGTGTGAGCAGATATAGACCAGTTAGAGATCAAGTTCGCGTTTCGTCCTGGTTGACCTACTTTTGACCGTTTTACGGCTCCTGAACATAGAAAATTTCATGAAAAATATGGAATTTCATGACAAATACACATGTACGGACTTTTTTTCGCAGTGCCTGCAGATATTGGCCTGATTTTTGGTGTGTGGACAGATATAGACTAGTTACAGATCTAGTTTGCATTTCGTCCTGGTTGACCTACTTTTGACCGTTTTACGGCTCCTGAACATAGAAAATTTCATGAAAAATAGAAATATTCATGACAGATACACTTGTACGGACTTTTTTTCGCAATGCCTGCAGATATTGGCCTGATTTTTGGTGTGTGAGCAGATATAGACCAGTTACAGATCAAGTTCGCGTTTCGTCCTGGTTGACGTACTTTTGACCGTTTTACGGCTCCTGAACATAGAAAATTTCATGAAAAATATGGAATTTCATGACAAATACACATGTACGGACTTTTTTTCGCAGTGCCTGCAGATATTGGCCTGATTTTTGGTGTGTGGACAGATATAGACCAGTTATAGATCGAGTTTGCATTTCGTCCTGGTTGACCTACTTTTGACCGTTTTACGGCTCCTGAACATAGAAAATTTCATGAAAAATAGAAATATTCATGACAGATACATTTGTACGGACTTTTTTTTCCCAATGCCTGCAGATATTGGCCTGATTTTTGGTGTGTGAGCAGATATAGACAAGTTACAGATCGAGTTCGCATTTCGTCCTGGTTGACCTACTTTTGACCGTTTTACGGCTCCTGAATAAGAAAATTTCATGAAAATTTGAAATTTCATGACAAATACACATGTACGGACTTTTTTTCGCAGTGCCTGCAGATATTGGCCTGATTTTTTGGTGTGTTGACAGATATAGACCAGTTACAGATCGAGTTCGCGTTTCGTCCTGGTTGACCTACTTTTGACCGTTTTACGGCTCCTGAACATAGAAAATTTCATGAGAAATAGAAATATTCATGACAGATACACTTGTACGGACTTTTTTTCGCAATGCCTGCAGATATTGGCCTGATTTTTGGTGTGTGAGCAGATATAGACCAGTTACAGATCGAGTTGGCATTTCGTCCTGGTTGACCTACTTTTGACCGTTTTACAGCTCTTGAACATAGAAAATTTCATGAAAAATATGAAATTTCATGACAAATACACATGTGCGGACTTTTTTTCGCAGTGCCTGCAGATATTGGCCTGATTTTTGGTGTGTTGACAGATATAGACTAGTTACAGATCGAGTTCGCGTTTCGTCCCGGTTGACCTACTTTTGACCGTTTAACAGCTCCTAAACTTAGAAATTTTCATGAAAAATAGAAATATTCATGACAAATACACATGTACGGACTTTTTTTCGCAATGCCTGCAAATATTGGTCTAATTTTTGGTGTATGGGCAGATATAGACCAGTTACAGATCGAGTTCGCGTTTCGTCCCGGTTGACTCACTTTTGACTGTTTTACAGCTCCTGAACATAGAAAATTTCATGAAAAATATGAAATTTTCATGACAAATACACATGTACAGACGTTTTTTCGCAATGCCTGCAGATATTGGCCTGATTTCAGGTGTGTCGGCAGATATTGACCAGTTACAGATCGAGTTCGCGTTTCGTCCTGGTTGACCTACTTTTGACCGTTTTACGGCTCCTGAACATAGAAATCTCATGAAAAATATGGAATTTCATGACAAATACACATGTACGGACTTTTTTTCGCAATGCCTGCAGATATTGGCCTGATTTTTGGTGTGTGAGCAGATATAGACCAGTTAGAGATCAAGTTCGCGTTTCGTCCTGGTTGACCTACCTTTGACCGTTTTACGGCTCCTGAACATAGAAAATTTCATGAAAAATATGGAATTTCATGACAAATACACATGTACGGACTTTTTTTCGCAGTGCCTGCAGATATTGGCCTGATTTTTGGTGTGTGGACAGATATAGACTAGTTACAGATCTAGTTTGCATTTCGTCCTGGTTGACCTACTTTTGACCGTTTTACGGCTCCTGAACATAGAAAATTTCATGAAAAATAGAAATATTCATGACAGATACACTTGTACGGACTTTTTTCGCAATGCCTGCAGATATTGGCCTGATTTTTGGTGTGTGAGCAGATATAGACCAGTTACAGATCAAGTTTGCGTTTCGTCCTGGTTGACCTACTTTTGACCGTTTTACGGCTCCTGAACATATAAAATTTCATGAAAAATATGGAATTTCATGACAAATACACATGTACGGACTTTTTTTCGCAGTGCCTGCAGATATTGGCCTGATTTTTGGTGTGTGGACAGATATAGACCAGTTACAGATGGAGTTTGCATTTCGTCCTGGTTGACCTACTTTTGACCGTTTTACGGCTCCTGAACATAGAAAATTTCATGAAAAATAGAAATATTCATGACAGATACATTTGTACGGACTTTTTTTTCGCAATGCCTGCAGATATTGGCCTGATTTTTGGTGTGTGAGCAGATATAGACAAGTTACAGATCGAGTTCGCATTTCGTCCTGGTTGACCTACTTTTGACCGTTTTACGGCTCCTGAATAAGAAAATTTCATGAAAAATATGAAATTTCATGACAAATACACATGTACGGACTTTTTTTCGCAGTGCCTGCAGATATTGGCCTGATTTTTTGGTGTGTTGACAGATATAGACCAGTTACAGATCGAGTTCGCGTTTCGTCCTGGTTGACCTACTTTTGACCGTTTTACGGCTCCTGAACATAGAAAATTTCATGAGAAATAGAAATATTCATGACAGATACACTTGTACGGACTTTTTTTCGCAATGCCTGCAGATATTGGCCTGATTTTTGGTGTGTGAGCAGATATAGACCAGTTACAGATCGAGTTGGCATTTCGTCCTGGTTGACCTACTTTTGACCGTTTTACGGCTCTTGAACATAGAAAATTTCATGAAAAATATGAAATTTCATGACAAATACACATGTGCGGACTTTTTTTCGCAGTGCCTGCAGATATTGGCCTGATTTTTGGTGTGTTGACAGATATAGACTAGTTACAGATCGAGTTCGCGTTTCGTCCCGGTTGACCTACTTTTGACCGTTTAACAGCTCCTAAACTTAGAAATTTTCATGAAAAATAGAAATATTCATGACAAATACACATGTACGGACTTTTTTTCGCAATGCCTGCAAATATTGGTCTAATTTTTGGTGTATGGGCAGATATAGACCAGTTACAGATCGAGTTCGCGTTTCGTCCCGGTTGACTCACTTTTGACTGTTTTACAGCTCCTGAACATAGAAAATTTCATGAAAAATATGAAATTTTCATGACAAATACACATGTACAGACGTTTTTTTCGCAATGCCTGCAGATATTGGCCTGATTTCAGGTGTGTCGGCAGATATTGACCAGTTACAGATCGAGTTCGCGTTTCGTCCTGGTTGACCTACTTTTGACCGTTTTACGGCTCCTGAACATAGAAATCTCATGAAAAATATGGAATTTCATGACAAATACACATGTACGGACTTTTTTTCGCAATGCCTGCAGATATTGGCCTGATTTTTGGTGTGTGAGCAGATATAGACCAGTTAGAGATCAAGTTCGCGTTTCGTCCTGGTTGACCTACTTTTGACCGTTTTACGGCTCCTGAACATAGAAAATTTCATGAAAAATATGGAATTTCATGACAAATACACATGTACGGACTTTTTTTCGCAGTGCCTGCAGATATTGGCCTGATTTTTGGTGTGTGGACAGATATAGACTAGTTACAGATCTAGTTTGCATTTCGTCCTGGTTGACCTACTTTTGACCGTTTTACGGCTCCTGAACATAGAAAATTTCATGAAAAATAGAAATATTCATGACAGATACACTTGTACGGACTTTTTTTCGCAATGCCTGCAGATATTGGCCTGATTTTTGGTGTGTGAGCAGATATAGACCAGTTACAGATCAAGTTCGCGTTTCGTCCTGGTTGACGTACTTTTGACCGTTTTACGGCTCCTGAACATAGAAAATTTCATGAAAAATATGGAATTTCATGACAAATACACATGTACGGACTTTTTTTCGCAGTGCCTGCAGATATTGGCCTGATTTTTGGTGTGTGGACAGATATAGACCAGTTATAGATCGAGTTTGCATTTCGTCCTGGTTGACCTACTTTTGACCGTTTTACGGCTCCTGAACATAGAAAATTTCATGAAAAATAGAAATATTCATGACAGATACATTTGTACGGACTTTTTTTTCCCAATGCCTGCAGATATTGGCCTGATTTTTGGTGTGTGAGCAGATATAGACAAGTTACAGATCGAGTTCGCATTTCGTCCTGGTTGACCTACTTTTGACCGTTTTACGGCTCCTGAATAAGAAAATTTCATGAAAATTTGAAATTTCATGACAAATACACATGTACGGACTTTTTTTCGCAGTGCCTGCAGATATTGGCCTGATTTTTTGGTGTGTTGACAGATATAGACCAGTTACAGATCGAGTTCGCGTTTCGTCCTGGTTGACCTACTTTTGACCGTTTTACGGCTCCTGAACATAGAAAATTTCATGAGAAATAGAAATATTCATGACAGATACACTTGTACGGACTTTTTTTCGCAATGCCTGCAGATATTGGCCTGATTTTTGGTGTGTGAGCAGATATAGACCAGTTACAGATCGAGTTGGCATTTCGTCCTGGTTGACCTACTTTTGACCGTTTTACAGCTCTTGAACATAGAAAATTTCATGAAAAATATGAAATTTCATGACAAATACACATGTGCGGACTTTTTTTCGCAGTGCCTGCAGATATTGGCCTGATTTTTGGTGTGTTGACAGATATAGACTAGTTACAGATCGAGTTCGCGTTTCGTCCCGGTTGACCTACTTTTGACCGTTTAACAGCTCCTAAACTTAGAAATTTTCATGAAAAATAGAAATATTCATGACAAATACACATGTACGGACTTTTTTTCGCAATGCCTGCAAATATTGGTCTAATTTTTGGTGTATGGGCAGATATAGACCAGTTACAGATCGAGTTCGCGTTTCGTCCCGGTTGACTCACTTTTGACTGTTTTACAGCTCCTGAACATAGAAAATTTCATGAAAAATATGAAATTTTCATGACAAATACACATGTACAGACGTTTTTTCGCAATGCCTGCAGATATTGGCCTGATTTCAGGTGTGTCGGCAGATATTGACCAGTTACAGATCGAGTTCGCGTTTCGTCCTGGTTGACCTACTTTTGACCGTTTTACGGCTCCTGAACATAGAAATCTCATGAAAAATATGGAATTTCATGACAAATACACATGTACGGACTTTTTTTCGCAATGCCTGCAGATATTGGCCTGATTTTTGGTGTGTGAGCAGATATAGACCAGTTAGAGATCAAGTTCGCGTTTCGTCCTGGTTGACCTACCTTTGACCGTTTTACGGCTCCTGAACATAGAAAATTTCATGAAAAATATGGAATTTCATGACAAATACACATGTACGGACTTTTTTTCGCAGTGCCTGCAGATATTGGCCTGATTTTTGGTGTGTGGACAGATATAGACTAGTTACAGATCTAGTTTGCATTTCGTCCTGGTTGACCTACTTTTGACCGTTTTACGGCTCCTGAACATAGAAAATTTCATGAAAAATAGAAATATTCATGACAGATACACTTGTACGGACTTTTTTCGCAATGCCTGCAGATATTGGCCTGATTTTTGGTGTGTGAGCAGATATAGACCAGTTACAGATCAAGTTTGCGTTTCGTCCTGGTTGACCTACTTTTGACCGTTTTACGGCTCCTGAACATATAAAATTTCATGAAAAATATGGAATTTCATGACAAATACACATGTACGGACTTTTTTTCGCAGTGCCTGCAGATATTGGCCTGATTTTTGGTGTGTGGACAGATATAGACCAGTTACAGATGGAGTTTGCATTTCGTCCTGGTTGACCTACTTTTGACCGTTTTACGGCTCCTGAACATAGAAAATTTCATGAAAAATAGAAATATTCATGACAGATACATTTGTACGGACTTTTTTTTCGCAATGCCTGCAGATATTGGCCTGATTTTTGGTGTGTGAGCAGATATAGACAAGTTACAGATCGAGTTCGCATTTCGTCCTGGTTGACCTACTTTTGACCGTTTTACGGCTCCTGAATAAGAAAATTTCATGAAAAATATGAAATTTCATGACAAATACACATGTACGGACTTTTTTCGCAGTGCCTGCAGATATTGGCCTGATTTTTTGGTGTGTTGACAGATATAGACCAGTTACAGATCGAGTTCGCGTTTCGTCCTGGTTGACCTACTTTTGACCGTTTTACGGCTCCTGAACATAGAAAATTTCATGAGAAATAGAAATATTCATGACAGATACACTTGTACGGACTTTTTTTCGCAATGCCTGCAGATATTGGCCTGATTTTTGGTGTGTGAGCAGATATAGACCAGTTACAGATCGAGTTGGCATTTCGTCCTGGTTGACCTACTTTTGACCGTTTTACGGCTCTTGAACATAGAAAATTTCATGAAAAATATGAAATTTCATGACAAATACACATGTGCGGACTTTTTTTCGCAGTGCCTGCAGATATTGGCCTGATTTTTGGTGTGTTGACAGATATAGACTAGTTACAGATCGAGTTCGCGTTTCGTCCCGGTTGACCTACTTTTGACCGTTTAACAGCTCCTAAACTTAGAAATTTTCATGAAAAATAGAAATATTCATGACAAATACACATGTACGGACTTTTTTTCGCAATGCCTGCAAATATTGGTCTAATTTTTGGTGTATGGGCAGATATAGACCAGTTACAGATCGAGTTCGCGTTTCGTCCCGGTTGACTCACTTTTGACTGTTTTACAGCTCCTGAACATAGAAAATTTCATGAAAAATATGAAATTTTCATGACAAATACACATGTACAGACGTTTTTTCGCAATGCCTGCAGATATTGGCCTGATTTCAGGTGTGTCGGCAGATATTGACCAGTTACAGATCGAGTTCGCGTTTCGTCCTGGTTGACCTACTTTTGACCGTTTTACGGCTCCTGAACATAGAAATCTCATGAAAAATATGGAATTTCATGACAAATACACATGTACGGACTTTTTTTCGCAATGCCTGCAGATATTGGCCTGATTTTTGGTGTGTGAGCAGATACAGACCAGTTAGAGATCAAGTTCGCGTTTCGTCCTGGTTGACCTACCTTTGACCGTTTTACGGCTCCTGAACATAGAAAATTTCATGAAAAATATGGAATTTTATGACAAATACACATGTACGGACTTTTTTTCGCAGTGCCTGCAGATATTGGCCTGATTTTTGGTGTGTGGACAGATATAGACTAGTTACAGATCTAGTTTGCATTTCGTCCTGGTTGACCTACTTTTGACCGTTTTACGGCTCCTGAACATAGAAAATTTCATGAAAAATAGAAATATTCATGACAGATACACTTGTACGGACTTTTTTTCGCAATGCCTGCAGATATTGGCCTGATTTTTGGTGTGTGAGCAGATATAGACCAGTTACAGATCAAGTTTGCGTTTCGTCCTGGTTGACCTACTTTTGACCGTTTTACGGCTCCTGAACATAGAAAATTTCATGAAAAATATGGAATTTCATGACAAATACACATGTACGGACTTTTTTTCGCAGTGCCTGCAGATATTGGCCTGATTTTTGGTGTGTGGACAGATATAGACCAGTTACAGATGGAGTTTGCATTTCGTCCTGGTTGACCTACTTTTGACCGTTTTACGGCTCCTGAACATAGAAAATTTCATGAGAAATAGAAATATTCATGACAGATACATTTGTACGGACTTTTTTTTTCGCAATGCCTGCAGATATTGGCCTGATTTTTGGTGTGTGAGCAGATATAGACAAGTTACAGATCGAGTTCGCATTTCGTCCTGGTTGACCTACTTTTGACCGTTTTACGGCTCCTGAACATAGAAAATTTCATGAAAAATATGAAATTTCATGACAAATACACATGTGCGGACTTTTTTTCGCAGTGCCTGCAGATATTGGCCTGATTTTTGGTGTGTTGACAGATATAGACTAGTTACAGATCGAGTTCGCGTTTCGTCCCGGTTGACCTACTTTTGACCGTTTAACAGCTCCTAAACTTAGAAATTTTCATGAAAAATAGAAATATTCATGACAAATACACATGTACGGACTTTTTTTCGCAATGCCTGCAAATATTGGTCTAATTTTTGGTGTATGGGCAGATATAGACCAGTTACAGATCGAGTTCGCGTTTCGTCCCGGTTGACTCACTTTTGACTGTTTTACAGCTCCTGAACATAGAAAATTTCATGAAAAATATGAAATTTTCATGACAAATACACATGTACAGACGTTTTTTCGCAATGCCTGCAGATATTGGCCTGATTTCAGGTGTGTCGGCAGATATTGACCAGTTACAGATCGGGTTCGCGTTTCGTCCTGGTTGACCTACTTTTGACCGTTTTACGGCTCCTGAACTTAGAAATCTCATGAAAAATATGGAATTTCATGACAAATACACATGTACGGACTTTTTTTCGCAATGCCTGCAGATATTGGCCTGATTTTTGGTGTGTGAGCAGATATAGACCAGTTAGAGATCAAGTTCGCGTTTCGTCCTGGTTGACCTACCTTTGACCGTTTTACGGCTCCTGAACATAGAAAATTTCATGAAAAATATGGAATTTCATGACAAATACACATGTACGGACTTTTTTTCGCAGTGCCTGCAGATATTGGCCTGATTTTTGGTGTGTGGACAGATATAGACTAGTTACAGATCTAGTTTGCATTTCGTCCTGGTTGACCTACTTTTGACCGTTTTACGGCTCCTGAACATAGAAAATTTCATGAAAAATAGAAATATTCATGACAGATACACTTGTACGGACTTTTTTTCGCAATGCCTGCAGATATTGGCCTGATTTTTGGTGTGTGAGCAGATATAGACCAGTTACAGATCAAGTTCGCGTTTCGTCCTGGTTGACCTACTTTTGACCGTTTTACGGCTCCTGAACATAGAAAATTTCATGAAAAATATGGAATTTCATGACAAATACACATGTACGGACTTTTTTTCGCAGTGCCTGCAGATATTGGCCTGATTTTTGGTGTGTGGACAGATATAGACCAGTTACAGATCGAGTTTGCATTTCGTCCTGGTTGACCTACTTTTGACCGTTTTACGGCTCCTGAACATAGAAAATTTCATGAAAAATAGAAATATTCATGACAGATACATTTGTACGGACTTTTTTTTTCGCAATGCCTGCAGATATTGGCCTGATTTTTGGTGTGTGAGCAGATATAGACAAGTTACAGATCGAGTTCCCATTTCGTCCTGGTTGACCTACTTTTGACCGTTTTACGGCTCCTGAATAAGAAAATTTCATGAAAAATATGAAATTTCATGACAAATACACATGTACGGACTTTTTTTCGCAGTGCCTGCAGATATTGGCCTGATTTTTGGTGTGTGGACAGATATTGACCAGTTACAGATCGAGTTCGCGTTTCGTCCTGGTTGACCTACTTTTGACCGTTTTACGGCTCCTGAACATAGAAATCTCATGAAAAATATGGAATTTCATGACAAATACACATGTACGGACTTTTTTTCGCAATGCCTGCAGATATTGGCCTGATTTTTGGTGTGTGAGCAGATACAGACCAGTTAGAGATCAAGTTCGCGTTTCGTCCTGGTTGACCTACCTTTGACCGTTTTACGGCTCCTGAACATAGAAAATTTCATGAAAAATATGGAATTTTATGACAAATACACATGTACGGACTTTTTTTCGCAGTGCCTGCAGATATTGGCCTGATTTTTGGTGTGTGGACAGATATAGACTAGTTACAGATCTAGTTTGCATTTCGTCCTGGTTGACCTACTTTTGACCGTTTTACGGCTCCTGAACATAGAAAATTTCATGAAAAATAGAAATATTCATGACAGATACACTTGTACGGACTTTTTTTCGCAATGCCTGCAGATATTGGCCTGATTTTTGGTGTGTGAGCAGATATAGACCAGTTACAGATCAAGTTTGCGTTTCGTCCTGGTTGACCTACTTTTGACCGTTTTACGGCTCCTGAACATAGAAAATTTCATGAAAAATATGGAATTTCATGACAAATACACATGTACGGACTTTTTTTCGCAGTGCCTGCAGATATTGGCCTGATTTTTGGTGTGTGGACAGATATAGACCAGTTACAGATGGAGTTTGCATTTCGTCCTGGTTGACCTACTTTGACCGTTTTACGGCTCCTGAACATAGAAAATTTCATGAGAAATAGAAATATTCATGACAGATACATTTGTACGGACTTTTTTTTTCGCAATGCCTGCAGATATTGGCCTGATTTTTGGTGTGTGAGCAGATATAGACAAGTTACAGATCGAGTTCGCATTTCGTCCTGGTTGACCTACTTTTGACCGTTTTACGGCTCCTGAACATAGAAAATTTCATGAAAAATATGAAATTTCATGACAAATACACATGTGCGGACTTTTTTCGCAGTGCCTGCAGATATTGGCCTGATTTTTGGTGTGTTGACAGATATAGACTAGTTACAGATCGAGTTCGCGTTTCGTCCCGGTTGACCTACTTTTGACCGTTTAACAGCTCCTAAACTTAGAAATTTTCATGAAAAATAGAAATATTCATGACAAATACACATGTACGGACTTTTTTTCGCAATGCCTGCAAATATTGGTCTAATTTTTGGTGTATGGGCAGATATAGACCAGTTACAGATCGAGTTCGCGTTTCGTCCCGGTTGACTCACTTTTGACTGTTTTACAGCTCCTGAACATAGAAAATTTCATGAAAAATATGAAAAATATGAAATTTTCATGACAAATACACATGTACAGACGTTTTTTCGCAATGCCTGCAGATATTGGCCTGATTTCAGGTGTGTCGGCAGATATTGACCAGTTACAGATCGGGTTCGCGTTTCGTCCTGGTTGACCTACTTTTGACCGTTTTACGGCTCCTGAACTTAGAAATCTCATGAAAAATATGGAATTTCATGACAAATACACATGTACGGACTTTTTTTCGCAATGCCTGCAGATATTGGCCTGATTTTTGGTGTGTGAGCAGATATAGACCAGTTAGAGATCAAGTTCGCGTTTCGTCCTGGTTGACCTACCTTTGACCGTTTTACGGCTCCTGAACATAGAAAATTTCATGAAAAATATGGAATTTCATGACAAATACACATGTACGGACTTTTTTTCGCAGTGCCTGCAGATATTGGCCTGATTTTTGGTGTGTGGACAGATATAGACTAGTTACAGATCTAGTTTGCATTTCGTCCTGGTTGACCTACTTTTGACCGTTTTACGGCTCCTGAACATAGAAAATTTCATGAAAAATAGAAATATTCATGACAGATACACTTGTACGGACTTTTTTTCGCAATGCCTGCAGATATTGGCCTGATTTTTAGTGTGTGAGCAGATATAGACCAGTTACAGATCAAGTTCGCGTTTCGTCCTGGTTGACCTACTTTTGACCGTTTTACGGCTCCTGAACATAGAAAATTTCATGAAAAATATGGAATTTCATGACAAATACACATGTACGGACTTTTTTTCGCAGTGCCTGCAGATATTGGCCTGATTTTTGGTGTGTGGACAGATATAGACCAGTTACAGATCGAGTTTGCATTTCGTCCTGGTTGACCTACTTTTGACCGTTTTACGGCTCCTGAACATAGAAAATTTCATGAAAAATAGAAATATTCATGACAGATACATTTGTACGGACTTTTTTTTTCGCAATGCCTGCAGATATTGGCCTGATTTTTGGTGTGTGAGCAGATATAGACAAGTTACAGATCGAGTTCCCATTTCGTCCTGGTTGACCTACTTTTGACCGTTTTACGGCTCCTGAATAAGAAAATTTCATGAAAAATATGAAATTTCATGACAAATACACATGTACGGACTTTTTTTCGCAGTGCCTGCAGATATTGGCCTGATTTTTGGTGTGTGGACAGATATTGACCAGTTACAGATCGAGTTCGCGTTTCGTCCTGGTTGACCTACTTTTGACCGTTTTACGGCTCCTGAACATAGAAATCTCATGAAAAATATGGAATTTCATGACAAATACACATGTACGGACTTTTTTTCGCAATGCCTGCAGATATTGGCCTGATTTTTGGTGTGTGAGCAGATACAGACCAGTTAGAGATCAAGTTCGCGTTTCGTCCTGGTTGACCTACCTTTGACCGTTTTACGGCTCCTGAACATAGAAAATTTCATGAAAAATATGGAATTTTATGACAAATACACATGTACGGACTTTTTTTCGCAGTGCCTGCAGATATTGGCCTGATTTTTGGTGTGTGGACAGATATAGACTAGTTACAGATCTAGTTTGCATTTCGTCCTGGTTGACCTACTTTTGACCGTTTTACGGCTCCTGAACATAGAAAATTTCATGAAAAATAGAAATATTCATGACAGATACACTTGTACGGACTTTTTTTCGCAATGCCTGCAGATATTGGCCTGATTTTTGGTGTGTGAGCAGATATAGACCAGTTACAGATCAAGTTTGCGTTTCGTCCTGGTTGACCTACTTTTGACCGTTTTACGGCTCCTGAACATAGAAAATTTCATGAAAAATATGGAATTTCATGACAAATACACATGTACGGACTTTTTTTCGCAGTGCCTGCAGATATTGGCCTGATTTTTGGTGTGTGGACAGATATAGACCAGTTACAGATGGAGTTTGCATTTCGTCCTGGTTGACCTACTTTTGACCGTTTTACGGCTCCTGAACATAGAAAATTTCATGAGAAATAGAAATATTCATGACAGATACATTTGTACGGACTTTTTTTTTCGCAATGCCTGCAGATATTGGCCTGATTTTTGGTGTGTGAGCAGATATAGACAAGTTACAGATCGAGTTCGCATTTCGTCCTGGTTGACCTACTTTTGACCGTTTTACGGCTCCTGAACATAGAAAATTTCATGAAAAATATGAAATTTCATGACAAATACACATGTGCGGACTATTTTTCGCAGTGCCTGCAGATATTGGCCTGATTTTTGGTGTGTTGACAGATATAGACTAGTTACAGATCGAGTTCGCGTTTCTTCCCGGTTGACCTACTTTTGACCGTTTAACAGCTCCTAAACTTAGAAATTTTCATGAAAAATAGAAATATTCATGACAAATACACATGTACGGACTTTTTTTCGCAATGCCTGCAAATATTGGTCTAATTTTTGGTGTATGGGCAGATATAGACCAGTTACAGATCGAGTTCGCGTTTCGTCCCGGTTGACTCACTTTTGACTGTTTTACAGCTCCTGAACATAGAAAATTTCATGAAAAATATGAAATTTTCATGACAAATACACATGTACAGACGTTTTTTTCGCAATGCCTGCAGATATTGGCCTGATTTCAGGTGTGTCGGCAGATATTGACCAGTTACAGATCGGGTTCGCGTTTCGTCCTGGTTGACCTACTTTTGACCGTTTTACGGCTCCTGAACTTAGAAATCTCATGAAAAATATGGAATTTCATGACAAATACACATGTACGGACTTTTTTTCGCAATGCCTGCAGATATTGGCCTGATTTTTGGTGTGTGAGCAGATATAGACCAGTTAGAGATCAAGTTCGCGTTTCGTCCTGGTTGACCTACCTTTGACCGTTTTACGGCTCCTGAACATAGAAAATTTCATGAAAAATATGGAATTTCATGACAAATACACATGTACGGACTTTTTTTCGCAGTGCCTGCAGATATTGGCCTGATTTTTGGTGTGTGGACAGATATAGACTAGTTACAGATCTAGTTTGCATTTCGTCCTGGTTGACCTACTTTTGACCGTTTTACGGCTCCTGAACATAGAAAATTTCATGAAAAATAGAAATATTCATGACAGATACACTTGTACGGACTTTTTTTCGCAATGCCTGCAGATATTGGCCTGATTTTTGGTGTGTGAGCAGATATAGACCAGTTACAGATCAAGTTCGCGTTTCGTCCTGGTTGACCTACTTTTGACCGTTTTTACGGCTCCTGAACATAGAAAATTTCATGAAAAATATGGAATTTCATGACAAATACACATGTACGGACTTTTTTTCGCAGTGCCTGCAGATATTGGCCTGATTTTTGGTGTGTGGACAGATATAGACCAGTTACAGATCGAGTTTGCATTTCGTCCTGGTTGACCTACTTTTGACCGTTTTACGGCTCCTGAACATAGAAAATTTCATGAAAAATAGAAATATTCATGACAGATACATTTGTACGGACTTTTTTTTCGCAATGCCTGCAGATATTGGCCTGATTTTTGGTGTGTGAGCAGATATAGACAAGTTACAGATCAAGTTCGCATTTCGTCCTGGTTGACCTACTTTTGACCGTTTTACGGCTCCTGAATAAGAAAATTTCATGAAAAATATGAAATTTCATGACAAATACACATGTACGGACTTTTTTTCGCAGTGCCTGCAGATATTGGCCTGATTTTTTGGTGTGTTGACAGATATAGACCAGTTACAGATCGAGTTCGCGTTTCGTCCTGGTTGACCTACTTTTGACCGTTTTACGGCTCCTGAACATAGAAAATTTCATGAAAAATATGGAATTTCATGACAAATACACATGTACGGACTTTTTTTTCGCAGTGCCTGCAGATATTGGCCTGATTTTTGGTGTGTGGACAGATATAGACCAGTTACAGATGGAGTTTGCATTTCGTCCTGGTTGACCTACTTTTGACCGTTTTACGGCTCCTGAACATAGAAAATTTCATGAAAAATAGAAATATTCATGACAGATACATTTGTACGGACTTTTTTTTTCGCAATGCCTGCAGATATTGGCCTGATTTTTGGTGTGTGAGCAGATATAGACAAGTTACAGATCGAGTTCCCATTTCGTCCTGGTTGACCTACTTTTGACCGTTTTACGGCTCCTGAATAAGAAAATTTCATGAAAAATATGAAATTTCATGACAAATACACATGTACGGACTTTTTTTCGCAGTGCCTGCAGATATTGGCCTGATTTTTGGTGTGTTGACAGATATAGACTAGTTACAGATCGAGTTCGCGTTTCGTCCCGGTTGACCTACTTTTGACCGTTTAACAGCTCCTAAACTTAGAAATTTTCATGAAAAATAGAAATATTCATGACAAATACACATGTACGGACTTTTTTTCGCAATGCCTGCAAATATTGGTCTAATTTTTGGTGTATGGGCAGATATAGACCAGTTACAGATCGAGTTTGCGTTTCGTCCCGGTTGACTCACTTTTGACTGTTTTACAGCTCCTGAACATAGAAAATTTCATGAAAAATATGAAATTTTCATGACAAATACACATGTACAGACGTTTTTTCGCAATGCCTGCAGATATTGGCCTGATTTCAGGTGTGTCGGCAGATATTGACCAGTTACAGATCGAGTTCGCGTTTCGTCCTGGTTGACCTACTTTTGACCGTTTTACGGCTCCTGAACATAGAAATCTCATGAAAAATATGGAATTTCATGACAAATACACATGTACGGACTTTTTTTCGCAGTGCCTGCAGATATTGGCCTGATTTTTGGTGTGTGGACAGATATAGACTAGTTACAGATCTAGTTTGCATTTCGTCCTGGTTGACCTACTTTTGACCGTTTTACGGCTCCTGAACATAGAAAATTTCATGAAAAATAGAAATATTCATGACAGATACACTTGTACGGACTTTTTTCGCAATGCCTGCAGATATTGGCCTGATTTTTGGTGTGTGAGCAGATATAGACCAGTTACAGATCAAGTTCGCGTTTCGTCCTGGTTGACCTACTTTTGACCGTTTTACGGCTCCTGAACATAGAAAATTTCATGAAAAATATGGAATTTCATGACAAATACACATGTACGGACTTTTTTTCGCAGTGCCTGCAGATATTGGCCTGATTTTTGGTGTGTGGACAGATATAGACCAGTTACAGATCGAGTTTGCATTTCGTCCTGGTTGACCTACTTTTGACCGTTTTACGGCTCCTGAACATAGAAAATTTCATGAAAAATAGAAATATTCATGACAGATACATTTGTACGGACTTTTTTTCGCAATGCCTGCAAATATTGGTCTAATTTTTGGTGTATGGGCAGATATAGACCAGTTACAGATCGAGTTCGCGTTTCGTCCCGGTTGACTCACTTTTGACTGTTTTACAGCTCCTGAACATAGAAAATTTCATGAAAAATATGAAATTTTCATGACAAATACACATGTACAGACGTTTTTTCGCAATGCCTGCAGATATTGGCCTGATTTCAGGTGTGTCGGCAGATATTGACCAGTTACAGATCGAGTTCGCGTTTCGTCCTGGTTGACCTACTTTTGACCGTTTTACGGCTCCTGAACATAGAAATCTCATGAAAAATATGGAATTTCATGACAAATACACATGTACGGACTTTTTTTCGCAATGCCTGCAGATATTGGCCTGATTTTTGGTGTGTGAGCAGATACAGACCAGTTAGAGATCAAGTTCGCGTTTCGTCCTGGTTGACCTACCTTTGACCGTTTTACGGCTCCTGAACATAGAAAATTTCATGAAAAATATGGAATTTTATGACAAATACACATGTACGGACTTTTTTTCGCAGTGCCTGCAGATATTGGCCTGATTTTTGGTGTGTGGACAGATATAGACTAGTTACAGATCTAGTTTGCATTTCGTCCTGGTTGACCTACTTTTGACCGTTTTACGGCTCCTGAACATAGAAAATTTCATGAAAAATAGAAATATTCATGACAGATACACTTGTACGGACTTTTTTTCGCAATGCCTGCAGATATTGGCCTGATTTTTGGTGTGTGAGCAGATATAGACCAGTTACAGATCAAGTTTGCGTTTCGTCCTGGTTGACCTACTTTTGACCGTTTTACGGCTCCTGAACATAGAAAATTTCATGAAAAATATGGAATTTCATGACAAATACACATGTACGGACTTTTTTTCGCAGTGCCTGCAGATATTGGCCTGATTTTTGGTGTGTGGACAGATATAGACCAGTTACAGATGGAGTTTGCATTTCGTCCTGGTTGACCTACTTTTGACCGTTTTACGGCTCCTGAACATAGAAAATTTCATGAGAAATAGAAATATTCATGACAGATACATTTGTACGGACTTTTTTTTTCGCAATGCCTGCAGATATTGGCCTGATTTTTGGTGTGTGAGCAGATATAGACAAGTTACAGATCGAGTTCGCATTTCGTCCTGGTTGACCTACTTTTGACCGTTTTACGGCTCCTGAACATAGAAAATTTCATGAAAAATATGAAATTTCATGACAAATACACATGTGCGGACTTTTTTTCGCAGTGCCTGCAGATATTGGCCTGATTTTTGGTGTGTTGACAGATATAGACTAGTTACAGATCGAGTTCGCGTTTCGTCCCGGTTGACCTACTTTTGACCGTTTAACAGCTCCTAAACTTAGAAATTTTCATGAAAAATAGAAATATTCATGACAAATACACATGTACGGACTTTTTTTCGCAATGCCTGCAAATATTGGTCTAATTTTTGGTGTATGGGCAGATATAGACCAGTTACAGATCGAGTTCGCGTTTCGTCCCGGTTGACTCACTTTTGACTGTTTTACAGCTCCTGAACATAGAAAATTTCATGAAAAATATGAAATTTTCATGACAAATACACATGTACAGACGTTTTTTCGCAATGCCTGCAGATATTGGCCTGATTTCAGGTGTGTCGGCAGATATTGACCAGTTACAGATCGAGTTCGCGTTTCGTCCTGGTTGACCTACTTTTGACCGTTTTACGGCTCCTGAACTTAGAAATCTCATGAAAAATATGGAATTTCATGACAAATACACATGTACGGACTTTTTTTCGCAATGCCTGCAGATATTGGCCTGATTTTTGGTGTGTGAGCAGATATAGACCAGTTAGAGATCAAGTTCGCGTTTCGTCCTGGTTGACCTACCTTTGACCGTTTTACGGCTCCTGAACATAGAAAATTTCATGAAAAATATGGAATTTCATGACAAATACACATGTACGGACTTTTTTTCGCAGTACCTGCAGATATTGGCCTGATTTTTGGTGTGTGGACAGATATAGACTAGTTACAGATCTAGTTTGCATTTCGTCCTGGTTGACCTACTTTTGACCGTTTTACGGCTCCTGAACATAGAAAATTTCATGAAAAATAGAAATATTCATGACAGATACACTTGTACGGACTTTTTTCGCAATGCCTGCAGATATTGGCCTGATTTTTGGTGTGTGAGCAGATATAGACCAGTTACAGATCAAGTTCGCGTTTCGTCCTGGTTGACCTACTTTTGACCGTTTTACGGCTCCTGAACATATAAAATTTCATGAAAAATATGGAATTTCATGACAAATACACATGTACGGACTTTTTTTCGCAGTGCCTGCAGATATTGGCCTGATTTTTGGTGTGTGGACAGATATAGACCAGTTACAGATGGAGTTTGCATTTCGTCCTGGTTGACCTACTTTTGACCGTTTTACGGCTCCTGAACATAGAAAATTTCATGAGAAATAGAAATATTCATGACAGATACATTTGTACGGACTTTTTTTTTCGCAATGCCTGCAGATATTGGCCTGATTTTTGGTGTGTGAGCAGATATAGACAAGTTACAGATCGAGTTCGCATTTCGTCCTGGTTGACCTACTTTTGACCGTTTTACGGCTCCTGAACATAGAAAATTTCATGAAAAATATGAAATTTCATGACAAATACACATGTGCGGACTTTTTTTCGCAGTGCCTGCAGATATTGGCCTGATTTTTGGTGTGTTGACAGATATAGACTAGTTACAGATCGAGTTCGCGTTTCGTCCCGGTTGACCTACTTTTGACCGTTTAACAGCTCCTAAACTTAGAAATTTTCATGAAAAATAGAAATATTCATGACAAATACACATGTACGGACTTTTTTTCGCAATGCCTGCAAATATTGGTCTAATTTTTGGTGTATGGGCAGATATAGACCAGTTACAGATCGAGTTCGCGTTTCGTCCCGGTTGACTCACTTTTGACTGTTTTACAGCTCCTGAACATAGAAAATTTCATGAAAAATATGAAATTTTCATGACAAATACACATGTACAGACGTTTTTTCGCAATGCCTGCAGATATTGGCCTGATTTCAGGTGTGTCGGCAGATATTGACCAGTTACAGATCGAGTTCGCGTTTCGTCCTGGTTGACCTACTTTTGACCGTTTTACGGCTCCTGAACTTAGAAATCTCATGAAAAATATGGAATTTCATGACAAATACACATGTACGGACTTTTTTTCGCAATGCCTGCAGATATTGGCCTGATTTTTGGTGTGTGAGCAGATATAGACCAGTTAGAGATCAAGTTCGCGTTTCGTCCTGGTTGACCTACCTTTGACCGTTTTACGGCTCCTGAACATAGAAAATTTCATGAAAAATATGGAATTTCATGACAAATACACATGTACGGACTTTTTTTCGCAGTGCCTGCAGATATTGGCCTGATTTTTGGTGTGTGGACAGATATAGACTAGTTACAGATCTAGTTTGCATTTCGTCCTGGTTGACCTACTTTTGACCGTTTTACGGCTCCTGAACATAGAAAATTTCATGAAAAATAGAAATATTCATGACAGATACACTTGTACGGACTTTTTTCGCAATGCCTGCAGATATTGGCCTGATTTTTGGTGTGTGAGCAGATATAGACCAGTTACAGATCAAGTTCGCGTTTCGTCCTGGTTGACCTACTTTTGACCGTTTTACGGCTCCTGAACATATAAAATTTCATGAAAAATATGGAATTTCATGACAAATACACATGTACGGACTTTTTTTCGCAGTGCCTGCAGATATTGGCCTGATTTTTGGTGTGTGGACAGATATAGACCAGTTACAGATGGAGTTTGCATTTCGTCCTGGTTGACCTACTTTTGACCGTTTTACGGCTCCTGAACATAGAAAATTTCATGAAAAATAGAAATATTCATGACAGATACATTTGTACGGACTTTTTTTTTCGCAATGCCTGCAGATATTGGCCTGATTTTTGGTGTGTGGACAGATATAGACTAGTTACAGATCTAGTTTGCATTTCGTCCTGGTTGACCTACTTTTGACCGTTTTACGGCTCCTGAACATAGAAAATTTCATGAAAAATAGAAATATTCATGACAGATACACTTGTACGGACTTTTTTTCGCAATGCCTGCAGATATTGGCCTGATTTTTGGTGTGTGAGCAGATATAGACCAGTTACAGATCAAGTTTGCGTTTCGTCCTGGTTGACCTACTTTTGACCGTTTTACGGCTCCTGAACATAGAAAATTTCATGAAAAATATGGAATTTCATGACAAATACACATGTACGGACTTTTTTTCGCAGTGCCTGCAGATATTGGCCTGATTTTTGGTGTGTGGACAGATATAGACTAGTTACAGATTTAGTTTGCATTTCGTCCTGGTTGACCTACTTTTGACCGTTTTACGGCTCCTGATCTTAGAAAATTTCATGAAAAATAGAAATATTCATGACAGATACACTTGTACGGACTTTTTTTCGCAATGCCTGCAGATATTGGCCTGATTTTTGGTGTGTGAGCAGATATAGACCAGTTACAGATCAAGTTCGCGTTTCGTCCTGGTTGACCTACTTTTGACCGTTTTACGGCTCCTGAACATAGAAAATTTCATGAAAAATATGGAATTTCATGACAAATACACATGTACGGACTTTTTTTCGCAGTGCCTGCAGATATTGGCCTGATTTTTGGTGTGTGGACAGATATAGACCAGTTACAGATCGAGTTTGCATTTCGTCCTGGTTGACCTACTTTTGACCGTTTTACGGCTCCTGAACATAGAAAATTTCATGAAAAATAGAAATATTCATGACAGATACATTTGTACGGACTTTTTTTTCGCAATGCCTGCAGATATTGGCCTGATTTTTGGTGTGTGAGCAGATATAGACAAGTTACAGATCGAGTTCGCATTTCGTCCTGGTTGACCTACTTTTGACCGTTTTACGGCTCCTGAATAAGAAAATTTCATGAAAAATATGAAATTTCATGACAAATACACATGTACGGACTTTTTTTCGCAGTGCCTGCAGATATTGGCCTGATTTTTTGGTGTGTTGACAGATATAGACCAGTTACAGATCGAGTTCGCGTTTCGTCCTGGTTGACCTACTTTTGACCGTTTTTACGGCTCCTGAACATAGAAAATTTCATGAAAAATATGGAATTTCATGACAAATACACATGTACGGACTTTTTTTCGCAGTGCCTGCAGATATTGGCCTGATTTTTGGTGTGTGGACAGATATAGACCAGTTACAGATGGAGTTTGCATTTCGTCCTGGTTGACCTACTTTTGACCGTTTTACGGCTCCTGAACATAGAAAATTTCATGAAAAATAGAAATATTCATGACAGATACATTTGTACGGACTTTTTTTTTCGCAATGCCTGCAGATATTGGCCTGATTTTTGGTGTGTGAGCAGATATAGACAAGTTACAGATCGAGTTCCCATTTCGTCCTGGTTGACCTACTTTTGACCGTTTTACGGCTCCTGAATAAGAAAATTTCATGAAAAATATGAAATTTCATGACAAATACACATGTACGGACTTTTTTTCGCAGTGCCTGCAGATATTGGCCTGATTTTTGGTGTGTTGACAGATATAGACTAGTTACAGATCGAGTTCGCGTTTCGTCCCGGTTGACCTACTTTTGACCGTTTAACAGCTCCTAAACTTAGAAATTTTCATGAAAAATAGAAATATTCATGACAAATACACATGTACGGACTTTTTTTTCGCAATGCCTGCAAATATTGGTCTAATTTTTGGTGTATGGGCAGATATAGACCAGTTACAGATCGAGTTTGCGTTTCGTCCCGGTTGACTCACTTTTGACTGTTTTACAGCTCCTGAACATAGAAAATTTCATGAAAAATATGAAATTTTCATGACAAATACACATGTACAGACGTTTTTTCGCAATGCCTGCAGATATTGGCCTGATTTCAGGTGTGTCGGCAGATATTGACCAGTTACAGATCGAGTTCGCGTTTCGTCCTGGTTGACCTACTTTTGACCGTTTTACGGCTCCTGAACATAGAAATCTCATGAAAAATATGGAATTTCATGACAAATACACATGTACGGACTTTTTTTCGCAATGCCTGCAGATATTGGCCTGATTTTTGGTGTGTGAGCAGATATAGACCAGTTAGAGATCAAGTTCGCGTTTCGTCCTGGTTGACCTACTTTTGACCGTTTTACGGCTCCTGAACATAGAAAATTTCATGAAAAATATGGAATTTCATGACAAATACACATGTACGGACTTTTTTTCGCAGTGCCTGCAGATATTGGCCTGATTTTTGGTGTGTGGACAGATATAGACTAGTTACAGATCTAGTTTGCATTTCGTCCTGGTTGACCTACTTTTGACCGTTTTACGGCTCCTGAACATAGAAAATTTCATGAAAAATAGAAATATTCATGACAGATACACTTGTACGGACTTTTTTACGCAATGCCTGCAGATATTGGCCTGATTTTTGGTGTGTGAGCAGATATAGACCAGTTACAGATCAAGTTCGCGTTTCGTCCTGGTTGACCTACTTTTGACCGTTTTACGGCTCCTGAACATAGAAAATTTCATGAAAAATATGGAATTTCATGACAAATACACATGTACGGACTTTTTTTCGCAGTGCCTGCAGATATTGGCCTGATTTTTGGTGTGTGGACAGATATAGACCAGTTACAGATCGAGTTTGCATTTCGTCCTGGTTGACCTACTTTTGACCGTTTTACGGCTCCTGAACATAGAAAATTTCATGAAAAATAGAAATATTCATGACAGATACATTTGTACGGACTTTTTTTTCGCAATGCCTGCAGATATTGGCCTGATTTTTGGTGTGTGAGCAGATATAGACAAGTTACAGATCGAGTTCGCATTTCGTCCTGGTTGACCTACTTTTGACCGTTTTACGGCTCCTGAATAAGAAAATTTCATGAAAAATATGAAATTTCATGACAAATACACATGTACGGACTTTTTTTCGCAGTGCCTGCAGATATTGGCCTGATTTTTTGGTGTGTTGACAGATATAGACCAGTTACAGATCGAGTTCGCGTTTCGTCCTGGTTGACCTACTTTTGACCGTTTTACGGCTCCTGAACATAGAAAATTTCATGAGAAATAGAAATATTCATGACAGATACACTTGTACGGACTTTTTTTCGCAATGCCTGCATATATTGGCCTGATTTTTGGTGTGTGAGCAGATATAGACCAGTTACAGATCGAGTTGGCATTTCGTCCTGGTTGACCTACTTTTGACCGTTTTACGGCTCTTGAACATAGAAAATTTCATGAAAAATATGAAATTTCATGACAAATACACATGTGCGGACTTTTTTTCGCAGTGCCTGCAGATATTGGCCTGATTTTTGGTGTGTTGACAGATATAGACTAGTTACAGATCGAGTTCGCGTTTCGTCCCGGTTGACCTACTTTTGACCGTTTAACAGCTCCTAAACTTAGAAATTTTCATGAAAAATAGAAATATTCATGACAAATACACATGTACGGACTTTTTTTCGCAATGCCTGCAAATATTGGTCTAATTTTTGGTGTATGGGCAGATATAGACCAGTTACAGATCGAGTTCGCGTTTCGTCCCGGTTGACTCACTTTTGACTGTTTTACAGCTCCTGAACATAGAAAATTTCATGAAAAATATGAAATTTTCATGACAAATACACATGTACAGACGTTTTTTTCGCAATGCCTGCAGATATTGGCCTGATTTCAGGTGTGTCGGCAGATATTGACCAGTTACAGATCGAGTTCGCGTTTCGTCCTGGTTGACCTACTTTTGACCGTTTTACGGCTCCTGAACATAGAAATCTCATGAAAAATATGGAATTTCATGACAAATACACATGTACGGACTTTTTTTCGCAATGCCTGCAGATATTGGCCTGATTTTTGGTGTGTGAGCAGATATAGACCAGTTAGAGATCAAGTTCGCGTTTCGTCCTGGTTGACCTACCTTTGACCGTTTTACGGCTCCTGAACATAGAAAATTTCATGAAAAATATGGAATTTCATGACAAATACACATGTACGGACTTTTTTTCGCAGTGCCTGCAGATATTGGCCTGATTTTTGGTGTGTGGACAGATATAGACTAGTTACAGATCTAGTTTGCATTTCGTCCTGGTTGACCTACTTTTGACCGTTTTACGGCTCCTGAACATAGAAAATTTCATGAAAAATAGAAATATTCATGACAGATACACTTGTACGGACTTTTTTTCGCAATGCCTGCAGATATTGGCCTGATTTTTGGTGTGTGAGCAGATATAGACCAGTTACAGATCAAGTTTGCGTTTCGTCCTGGTTGACCTACTTTTGACCGTTTTACGGCTCCTGAACATAGAAAATTTCATGAAAAATATGGAATTTCATGACAAATACACATGTACGGACTTTTTTTCGCAGTGCCTGCAGATATTGGCCTGATTTTTGGTGTGTGGACAGATATAGACCAGTTACAGATGGAGTTTGCATTTCGTCCTGGTTGACCTACTTTTGACCGTTTTACGGCTCCTGAACATAGAAAATTTCATGAAAAATAGAAATATTCATGACAGATACATTTGTACGGACTTTTTTTTTCGCAATGCCTGCAGATATTGGCCTGATTTTTGGTGTGTGAGCAGATATAGACAAGTTACAGATCGAGTTCGCATTTCGTCCTGGTTGACCTACTTTTGACCGTTTTACGGCTCCTGAACATAGAAAATTTCATGAAAAATATGAAATTTCATGACAAATACACATGTGCGGACTTTTTTTCGCAGTGCCTGCAGATATTGGCCTGATTTTTGGTGTGTTGACAGATATAGACCAGTTACAGATCGAGTTCGCGTTTCGTCCTGGTTGACCTACTTTTGACCGTTTTACGGCTCCTGAACATAGAAAATTTCATGAGAAATAGAAATATTCATGACAGATACACTTGTACGGACTTTTTTTCGCAATGCCTGCAGATATTGGCCTGATTTTTGGTGTGTGAGCAGATATAGACCAGTTACGGATCGAGTTGGCATTTCGTCCTGGTTGACCTACTTTTGACCGTTTTACGGCTCTTGAACATAGAAAATTTCATGAAAAATATGAAATTTCATGACAAATACACATGTGCGGACTTTTTTTCGCAGTGCCTGCAGATATTGGCCTGATTTTTGGTGTGTGTTGACAGATATAGACTAGTTACAGATCGAGTTCGCGTTTCGTCCCGGTTGACCTACTTTTGACCGTTTAACAGCTCCTAAACTTAGAAATTTTCATGAAAAATAGAAATATTCATGACAAATACACATGTACGGACTTTTTTTCGCAATGCCTGCAAATATTGGTCTAATTTTCGGTGTATGGGCAGATATAGACCAGTTACAGATCGAGTTCGCGTTTCGTCCCGGTTGACTCACTTTTGACTGTTTTACAGCTCCTGAACATAGAAAATTTCGTGAAAAATATGAAATTTTCATGACAAATACACATGTACAGACGTTTTTTCGCAATGCCTGCAGATATTGGCCTGATTTCAGGTGTGTCGGCAGATATTGACCAGTTACAGATCGAGTTCGCGTTTCGTCCTGGTTGACCTACTTTTGACCGTTTTACGGCTCCTGAACATAGAAATCTCATGAAAAATATGGAATTTCATGACAAATACACATGTACGGACTTTTTTTCGCAATGCCTGCAGATATTGGCCTGATTTTTGGTGTGTGAGCAGATATAGACCAGTTAGAGATCAAGTTCGCGTTTCGTCCTGGTTGACCTACCTTTGACCGTTTTACGGCTCCTGAACATAGAAAATTTCATGAAAAATATGGAATTTCATGACAAATACATTTGTACGGACTTTTTTTTCGCAATGCCTGCAGATATTGGCCTGATTTTTGGTGTGTGAGCAGATATAGACAAGTACAGATCGAGTTCCAATTTCGTCCTGGTTGACCTACTTTTGACCGTTTTACGGCTCCTGAATAAGAAAATTTCATGAAAAATATGAAATTTCATGACAAATACACATGTACGGACTTTTTTTTCGCAGTGCCTGCAGATATTGGCCTGATTTTTGGTGTGTTGACAGATATAGACTAGTTACAGATCGAGTTCGCGTTTCGTCCCGGTTGACCTACTTTTGACCGTTTAACAGCTCCTAAACTTAGAAATTTTCATGAAAAATAGAAATATTCATGACAAATACACATGTACGGACTTTTTTTCGCAATGCCTGCAAATATTGGTCTAATTTTTGGTGTATGGGCAGATATAGACCAGTTACAGATCGAGTTTGCGTTTCGTCCCGGTTTTGACTCACTTTTGACTGTTTTACAGCTCCTGAACATAGAAAATTTCATGAAAAATATGAAATTTTCATGACAAATACACATGTACAGACGTTTTTTCGCAATGCCTGCAGATATTGGCCTGATTTCAGGTGTGTCGGCAGATATTGACCAGTTACAGATCGAGTTCGCGTTTCGTCCTGGTTGACCTACTTTTGACCGTTTTACGGCTCCTGAACATAGAAATCTCATGAAAAATATGGAATTTCATGACAAATACACATGTACGGACTTTTTTTCGCAATGCCTGCAGATATTGGCCTGATTTTTGGTGTGTGAGCAGATATAGACCAGTTAGAGATCAAGTTCGCGTTTCGTCCTGGTTGACCTACTTTTGACCGTTTTACGGCTCCTGAACATAGAAAATTTCATGAAAAATATGGAATTTCATGACAAATACACATGTACGGACTTTTTTTCGCAGTGCCTGCAGATATTGGCCTGATTTTTGGTGTGTGGACAGATATAGACTAGTTACAGATCTAGTTTGCATTTCGTCCTGGTTGACCTACTTTTGACCGTTTTACGGCTCCTGAACATAGAAAATTTCATGAAAAATAGAAATATTCATGACAGATACACTTGTACGGACTTTTTTACGCAATGCCTGCAGATATTGGCCTGATTTTTGGTGTGTGAGCAGATATAGACCAGTTACAGATCAAGTTCGCGTTTCGTCCTGGTTGACCTACTTTTGACCGTTTTACGGCTCCTGAACATAGAAAATTTCATGAAAAATATGGAATTTCATGACAAATACACATGTACGGACTTTTTTTCGCAGTGCCTGCAGATATTGGCCTGATTTTTGGTGTGTGGACAGATATAGACTAGTTACAGATCTAGTTTGCATTTCGTCCTGGTTGACCTACTTTTGACCGTTTTACGGCTCCTGAACATAGAAAATTTCATGAAAAATAGAAATATTCATGACAGATACACTTGTACGGACTTTTTTTCGCAATGCCTGCAGATATTGGCCTGATTTTTGGTGTGTGAGCAGATATAGACCAGTTACAGATCAAGTTCGCGTTTCGTCCTGGTTGACGTACTTTTGACCGTTTTACGGCTCCTGAACATAGAAAATTTCATGAAAAATATGGAATTTCATGACAAATACACATGTACGGACTTTTTTTCGCAGTGCCTGCAGATATTGGCCTGATTTTTGGGTGTGTGGACAGATATTGACCAGTTATAGATCGAGTTTGCATTTCGTCCTGGTTGACCTACTTTTGACCGTTTTTACGGCTCCTGAACATAGAAAATTTCATGAAAAATAGAAATATTCATGACAGATACATTTGTACGGACTTTTTTTTCCCAATGCCTGCAGATATTGGCCTGATTTTTGGTGTGTGAGCAGATATAGACAAGTTACAGATCGAGTTCGCATTTCGTCCTGGTTGACCTACTTTTGACCGTTTTACGGCTCCTGAATAAGAAAATTTCATGAAAATTTGAAATTTCATGACAAATACACATGTACGGACTTTTTTTCGCAGTGCCTGCAGATATTGGCCTGATTTTTTTGGTGTGTTGACAGATATAGACCAGTTACAGATCGAGTTCGCGTTTCGTCCTGGTTGACCTACTTTTGACCGTTTTACGGCTCCTGAACATAGAAAATTTCATGAGAAATAGAAATATTCATGACAGATACACTTGTACGGACTTTTTTTCGCAATGCCTGCAGATATTGGCCTGATTTTTGGTGTGTGAGCAGATATAGACCAGTTACAGATCGAGTTGGCATTTCGTCCTGGTTGACCTACTTTTGACCGTTTTACGGCTCTTGAACATAGAAAATTTCATGAAAAATATGAAATTTCATGACAAATACACATGTGCGGACTTTTTTTCGCAGTGCCTGCAGATATTGGCCTGATTTTTGGTGTGTTGACAGATATAGACTAGTTACAGATCGAGTTCGCGTTTCGTCCCGGTTGACCTACTTTTGACCGTTTAACAGCTCCTAAACTTAGAAATTTTCATGAAAAATAGAAATATTCATGACAAATACACATGTACGGACTTTTTTTCGCAATGCCTGCAAATATTGGTCTAATTTTTGGTGTATGGGCAGATATAGACCAGTTACAGATCGAGTTCGCGTTTCGTCCCGGTTGACTCACTTTTGACTGTTTTACAGCTCCTGAACATAGAAAATTTCATGAAAAATATGAAATTTTCATGACAAATACACATGTACAGACGTTTTTTCGCAATGCCTGCAGATATTGGCCTGATTTCAGGTGTGTCGGCAGATATTGACCAGTTACAGATCGAGTTCGCGTTTCGTCCTGGTTGACCTACTTTTGACCGTTTTACGGCTCCCGAACATAGAAATCTCATGAAAAATATGGAATTTCATGACAAATACACATGTACGGACTTTTTTTTCGCAATGCCTGCAGATATTGGCCTGATTTTTGGTGTGTGAGCAGATATAGACCAGTTAGAGATCAAGTTCGCGTTTCGTCCTGGTTGACCTACCTTTGACCGTTTTACGGCTCCTGAACATAGAAAATTTCATGAAAAATATGGAATTTCATGACAAATACACATGTACGGACTTTTTTTCGCAGTGCCTGCAGATATTGGCCTGATTTTTGGTGTGTGGACAGATATAGACTAGTTACAGATCTAGTTTGCATTTCGTCCTGGTTGACCTACTTTTGACCGTTTTACGGCTCCTGAACATAGAAAATTTCATGAAAAATAGAAATATTCATGACAGATACACTTGTACGGACTTTTTTCGCAATGCCTGCAGATATTGGCCTGATTTTTGGTGTGTGAGCAGATATAGACCAGTTACAGATCAAGTTTGCGTTTCGTCCTGGTTGACCTACTTTTGACCGTTTTACGGCTCCTGAACATATAAAATTTCATGAAAAATATGGAATTTCATGACAAATACACATGTACGGACTTTTTTTCGCAGTGCCTGCAGATATTGGCCTGATTTTTGGTGTGTGGACAGATATAGACCAGTTACAGATGGAGTTTGCATTTCGTCCTGGTTGACCTACTTTTGACCGTTTTACGGCTCCTGAACATAGAAAATTTCATGAAAAATAGAAATATTCATGACAGATACATTTGTACGGACTTTTTTTCGCAATGCCTGCAGATATTGGCCTGATTTTTGGTGTGTGAGCAGATATAGACCAGTTACAGATCAAGTTCGCGTTTCGTCCTGGTTGACGTACTTTTGACCGTTTTACGGCTCCTGAACATAGAAAATTTCATGAAAAATATGGAATTTCATGACAAATACACATGTACGGACTTTTTTTCGCAGTGCCTGCAGATATTGGCCTGATTTTTGGTGTGTGGACAGATATAGACCAGTTATAGATCGAGTTTGCATTTCGTCCTGGTTGACCTACTTTTGACCGTTTTACGGCTCCTGAACATAGAAAATTTCATGAAAAATAGAAATATTCATGACAGATACATTTGTACGGACTTTTTTTTCCCAATGCCTGCAGATATTGGCCTGATTTTTGGTGTGTGAGCAGATATAGACAAGTTACAGATCGAGTTCGCATTTCGTCCTGGTTGACCTACTTTTGACCGTTTTACGGCTCCTGAATAAGAAAATTTCATGAAAATTTGAAATTTCATGACAAATACACATGTACGGACTTTTTTTCGCAGTGCCTGCAGATATTGGCCTGATTTTTTGGTGTGTTGACAGATATAGACCAGTTACAGATCGAGTTCGCGTTTCGTCCTGGTTGACCTACTTTTGACCGTTTTACGGCTCCTGAACATAGAAAATTTCATGAGAAATAGAAATATTCATGACAGATACACTTGTACGGACTTTTTTTCGCAATGCCTGCAGATATTGGCCTGATTTTTGGTGTGTGAGCAGATATAGACCAGTTACAGATCGAGTTGGCATTTCGTCCTGGTTGACCTACTTTTGACCGTTTTACGGCTCTTGAACATAGAAAATTTCATGAAAAATATGAAATTTCATGACAAATACACATGTGCGGACTTTTTTTCGCAGTGCCTGCAGATATTGGCCTGATTTTTGGTGTGTTGACAGATATAGACTAGTTACAGATCGAGTTCGCGTTTCGTCCCGGTTGACCTACTTTTGACCGTTTAACAGCTCCTAAACTTAGAAATTTTCATGAAAAATAGAAATATTCATGACAAATACACATGTACGGACTTTTTTTCGCAATGCCTGCAAATATTGGTCTAATTTTTGGTGTATGGGCAGATATAGACCAGTTACAGATCGAGTTCGCGTTTCGTCCCGGTTGACTCACTTTTGACTGTTTTACAGCTCCTGAACATAGAAAATTTCATGAAAAATATGAAATTTTCATGACAAATACACATGTACAGACGTTTTTTCGCAATGCCTGCAGATATTGGCCTGATTTCAGGTGTGTCGGCAGATATTGACCAGTTACAGATCGAGTTCGCGTTTCGTCCTGGTTGACCTACTTTTGACCGTTTTACGGCTCCCGAACATAGAAATCTCATGAAAAATATGGAATTTCATGACAAATACACATGTACGGACTTTTTTTCGCAATGCCTGCAGATATTGGCCTGATTTTTGGTGTGTGAGCAGATATAGACCAGTTAGAGATCAAGTTCGCGTTTCGTCCTGGTTGACCTACCTTTGACCGTTTTACGGCTCCTGAACATAGAAAATTTCATGAAAAATATGGAATTTCATGACAAATACACATGTACGGACTTTTTTTCGCAGTGCCTGCAGATATTGGCCTGATTTTTGGTGTGTGGACAGATATAGACTAGTTACAGATCTAGTTTGCATTTCGTCCTGGTTGACCTACTTTTGACCGTTTTACGGCTCCTGAACATAGAAAATTTCATGAAAAATAGAAATATTCATGACAGATACACTTGTACGGACTTTTTTCGCAATGCCTGCAGATATTGGCCTGATTTTTGGTGTGTGAGCAGATATAGACCAGTTACAGATCAAGTTTGCGTTTCGTCCTGGTTGACCTACTTTTGACCGTTTTACGGCTCCTGAACATATAAAATTTCATGAAAAATATGGAATTTCATGACAAATACACATGTACGGACTTTTTTTCGCAGTGCCTGCAGATATTGGCCTGATTTTTGGTGTGTGGACAGATATAGACCAGTTACAGATGGAGTTTGCATTTCGTCCTGGTTGACCTACTTTTGACCGTTTTACGGCTCCTGAACATAGAAAATTTCATGAAAAATAGAAATATTCATGACAGATACATTTGTACGGACTTTTTTTTCGCAATGCCTGCAGATATTGGCCTGATTTTTGGTGTGTGAGCAGATATAGACAAGTTACAGATCGAGTTCGCATTTCGTCCTGGTTGACCTACTTTTGACCGTTTTACGGCTCCTGAATAAGAAAATTTCATGAAAAATATGAAATTTCATGACAAATACACATGTACGGACTTTTTTTCGCAGTGCCTGCAGATATTGGCCTGATTTTTTGGTGTGTTGACAGATATAGACCAGTTACAGATCGAGTTCGCGTTTCGTCCTGGTTGACCTACTTTTGACCGTTTTACGGCTCCTGAACATAGAAAATTTCATGAGAAATAGAAATATTCATGACAGATACACTTGTACGGACTTTTTTTCGCAATGCCTGCAGATATTGGCCTGATTTTTGGTGTGTGAGCAGATATAGACCAGTTACAGATCGAGTTGGCATTTCGTCCTGGTTGACCTACTTTTGACCGTTTTTACGGCTCTTGAACATAGAAAATTTCATGAAAAATATGAAATTTCATGACAAATACACATGTGCGGACTTTTTTTCGCAGTGCCTGCAGATATTGGCCTGATTTTTGGTGTGTTGACAGATATAGACTAGTTACAGATCGAGTTCGCGTTTCGTCCCGGTTGACCTACTTTTGACCGTTTAACAGCTCCTAAACTTAGAAATTTTCATGAAAAATAGAAATATTCATGACAAATACACATGTACGGACTTTTTTTCGCAATGCCTGCAAATATTGGTCTAATTTTTGGTGTATGGGCAGATATAGACCAGTTACAGATCGAGTTCGCGTTTCGTCCCGGTTGACTCACTTTTGACTGTTTTACAGCTCCTGAACATAGAAAATTTCATGAAAAATATGAAATTTTCATGACAAATACACATGTACAGACGTTTTTTCGCAATGCCTGCAGATATTGGCCTGATTTCAGGTGTGTCGGCAGATATTGACCAGTTACAGATCGAGTTCGCGTTTCGTCCTGGTTGACCTACTTTTGACCGTTTTACGGCTCCTGAACATAGAAATCTCATGAAAAATATGGAATTTCATGACAAATACACATGTACGGACTTTTTTTCGCAATGCCTGCAGATATTGGCCTGATTTTTGGTGTGTGAGCAGATACAGACCAGTTAGAGATCAAGTTCGCGTTTCGTCCTGGTTGACCTACCTTTGACCGTTTTACGGCTCCTGAACATAGAAAATTTCATGAAAAATATGGAATTTTATGACAAATACACATGTACGGACTTTTTTTCGCAGTGCCTGCAGATATTGGCCTGATTTTTGGTGTGTGGACAGATATAGACTAGTTACAGATCTAGTTTGCATTTCGTCCTGGTTGACCTACTTTTGACCGTTTTACGGCTCCTGAACATAGAAAATTTCATGAAAAATAGAAATATTCATGACAGATACACTTGTACGGACTTTTTTTCGCAATGCCTGCAGATATTGGCCTGATTTTTGGTGTGTGAGCAGATATAGACCAGTTACAGATCAAGTTTGCGTTTCGTCCTGGTTGACCTACTTTTGACCGTTTTACGGCTCCTGAACATAGAAAATTTCATGAAAAATATGGAATTTCATGACAAATACACATGTACGGACTTTTTTTCGCAGTGCCTGCAGATATTGGCCTGATTTTTGGTGTGTGGACAGATATAGACCAGTTACAGATGGAGTTTGCATTTCGTCCTGGTTGACCTACTTTTGACCGTTTTACGGCTCCTGAACATAGAAAATTTCATGAAAAATAGAAATATTCATGACAGATACATTTGTACGGACTTTTTTTTTCGCAATGCCTGCAGATATTGGCCTGATTTTTGGTGTGTGAGCAGATATAGACAAGTTACAGATCGAGTTCGCATTTCGTCCTGGTTGACCTACTTTTGACCGTTTTACGGCTCCTGAACATAGAAAATTTCATGAAAAATATGAAATTTCATGACAAATACACATGTGCGGACTTTTTTTCGCAGTGCCTGCAGATATTGGCCTGATTTTTGGTGTGTTGACAGATATAGACCAGTTACAGATCGAGTTCGCGTTTCGTCCTGGTTGACCTACTTTTGACCGTTTTACGGCTCCTGAACATAGAAAATTTCATGAGAAATAGAAATATTCATGACAGATACACTTGTACGGACTTTTTTTCGCAATGCCTGCAGATATTGGCCTGATTTTTGGTGTGTGAGCAGATATAGACCAGTTACGGATCGAGTTGGCATTTCGTCCTGGTTGACCTACTTTTGACCGTTTTACGGCTCTTGAACATAGAAAATTTCATGAAAAATATGAAATTTCATGACAAATACACATGTGCGGACTTTTTTTCGCAGTGCCTGCAGATATTGGCCTGATTTTTGGTGTGTTGACAGATATAGACTAGTTACAGATCGAGTTCGCGTTTCGTCCCGGTTGACCTACTTTTGACCGTTTAACAGCTCCTAAACTTAGAAATTTTCATGAAAAATAGAAATATTCATGACAAATACACATGTACGGACTTTTTTTCGCAATGCCTGCAAATATTGGTCTAATTTTCGGTGTATGGGCAGATATAGACCAGTTACAGATCGAGTTCGCGTTTCGTCCCGGTTGACTCACTTTTGACTGTTTTACAGCTCCTGAACATAGAAAATTTCATGAAAAATATGAAATTTTCATGACAAATACACATGTACAGACGTTTTTTCGCAATGCCTGCAGATATTGGCCTGATTTCAGGTGTGTCGGCAGATATTGACCAGTTACAGATCGAGTTCGCGTTTCGTCCTGGTTGACCTACTTTTGACCGTTTTACGGCTCCTGAACATAGAAATCTCATGAAAAATATGGAATTTCATGACAAATACACATGTACGGACTTTTTTTCGCAATGCCTGCAGATATTGGCCTGATTTTTGGTGTGTGAGCAGATATAGACCAGTTAGAGATCAAGTTCGCGTTTCGTCCTGGTTGACCTACCTTTGACCGTTTTACGGCTCCTGAACATAGAAAATTTCATGAAAAATATGGAATTTCATGACAAATACATTTGTACGGACTTTTTTTTCGCAATGCCTGCAGATATTGGCCTGATTTTTGGTGTGTGAGCAGATATAGACAAGTTACAGATCGAGTTCCAATTTCGTCCTGGTTGACCTACTTTTGACCGTTTTACGGCTCCTGAATAAGAAAATTTCATGAAAAATATGAAATTTCATGACAAATACACATGTACGGACTTTTTTTCGCAGTGCCTGCAGATATTGGCCTGATTTTTGGTGTGTTGACAGATATAGACTAGTTACAGATCGAGTTCGCGTTTCGTCCCGGTTGACCTACTTTTGACCGTTTAACAGCTCCTAAACTTAGAAATTTTCATGAAAAATAGAAATATTCATGACAAATACACATGTACGGACTTTTTTTCGCAATGCCTGCAAATATTGGTCTAATTTTTGGTGTATGGGCAGATATAGACCAGTTACAGATCGAGTTTGCGTTTCGTCCCGGTTGACTCACTTTTGACTGTTTTACAGCTCCTGAACATAGAAAATTTCATGAAAAATATGAAATTTTCATGACAAATACACATGTACAGACGTTTTTTCGCAATGCCTGCAGATATTGGCCTGATTTCAGGTGTGTCGGCAGATATTGACCAGTTACAGATCGAGTTTGCGTTTCGTCCTGGTTGACCTACTTTTGACCGTTTTACGGCTCCTGAACATAGAAATCTCATGAAAAATATGGAATTTCATGACAAATACACATGTACGGACTTTTTTTCGCAATGCCTGCAGATATTGGCCTGATTTTTGGTGTGTGAGCAGATATAGACCAGTTAGAGATCAAGTTCGCGTTTCGTCCTGGTTGACCTACTTTTGACCGTTTTACGGCTCCTGAACATAGAAAATTTCATGAAAAATATGGAATTTCATGACAAATACACATGTACGGACTTTTTTTCGCAGTGCCTGCAGATATTGGCCTGATTTTTGGTGTGTGGACAGATATAGACTAGTTACAGATCTAGTTTGCATTTCGTCCTGGTTGACCTACTTTTGACCGTTTTACGGCTCCTGAACATAGAAAATTTCATGAAAAATAGAAATATTCATGACAGATACACTTGTACGGACTTTTTTACGCAATGCCTGCAGATATTGGCCTGATTTTTGGTGTGTGAGCAGATATAGACCAGTTACAGATCAAGTTCGCGTTTCGTCCTGGTTGACCTACTTTTGACCGTTTTACGGCTCCTGAACATAGAAAATTTCATGAAAAATATGGAATTTCATGACAAATACACATGTACGGACTTTTTTTCGCAGTGCCTGCAGATATTGGCCTGATTTTTGGTGTGTGGACAGATATAGACTAGTTACAGATCTAGTTTGCATTTCGTCCTGGTTGACCTACTTTTGACCGTTTTACGGCTCCTGAACATAGAAAATTTCATGAAAAATAGAAATATTCATGACAGATACACTTGTACGGACTTTTTTTCGCAATGCCTGCAGATATTGGCCTGATTTTTGGTGTGTGAGCAGATATAGACCAGTTACAGATCAAGTTCGCGTTTCGTCCTGGTTGACGTACTTTTGACCGTTTTACGGCTCCTGAACATAGAAAATTTCATGAAAAATATGGAATTTCATGACAAATACACATGTACGGACTTTTTTTCGCAGTGCCTGCAGATATTGGCCTGATTTTTGGTGTGTGGACAGATATAGACCAGTTATAGATCGAGTTTGCATTTCGTCCTGGTTGACCTACTTTTGACCGTTTTACGGCTCCTGAACATAGAAAATTTCATGAAAAATAGAAATATTCATGACAGATACATTTGTACGGACTTTTTTTTCCCAATGCCTGCAGATATTGGCCTGATTTTTGGTGTGTGAGCAGATATAGACAAGTTACAGATCGAGTTCGCATTTCGTCCTGGTTGACCTACTTTTGACCGTTTTACGGCTCCTGAATAAGAAAATTTCATGAAAATTTGAAATTTCATGACAAATACACATGTACGGACTTTTTTTCGCAGTGCCTGCAGATATTGGCCTGATTTTTTGGTGTGTTGACAGATATAGACCAGTTACAGATCGAGTTCGCGTTTCGTCCTGGTTGACCTACTTTTGACCGTTTTACGGCTCCTGAACATAGAAAATTTCATGAGAAATAGAAATATTCATGACAGATACACTTGTACGGACTTTTTTTCGCAATGCCTGCAGATATTGGCCTGATTTTTGGTGTGTGAGCAGATATAGACCAGTTACAGATCGAGTTGGCATTTCGTCCTGGTTGACCTACTTTTGACCGTTTTACGGCTCTTGAACATAGAAAATTTCATGAAAAATATGAAATTTCATGACAAATACACATGTGCGGACTTTTTTTCGCAGTGCCTGCAGATATTGGCCTGATTTTTGGTGTGTTGACAGATATAGACTAGTTACAGATCGAGTTCGCGTTTCGTCCCGGTTGACCTACTTTTGACCGTTTAACAGCTCCTAAACTTAGAAATTTTCATGAAAAATAGAAATATTCATGACAAATACACATGTACGGACTTTTTTTCGCAATGCCTGCAAATATTGGTCTAATTTTTGGTGTATGGGCAGATATAGACCAGTTACAGATCGAGTTCGCGTTTCGTCCCGGTTGACTCACTTTTGACTGTTTTACAGCTCCTGAACATAGAAAATTTCATGAAAAATATGAAATTTTCATGACAAATACACATGTACAGACGTTTTTTCGCAATGCCTGCAGATATTGGCCTGATTTCAGGTGTGTCGGCAGATATTGACCAGTTACAGATCGAGTTCGCGTTTCGTCCTGGTTGACCTACTTTTGACCGTTTTACGGCTCCCGAACATAGAAATCTCATGAAAAATATGGAATTTCATGACAAATACACATGTACGGACTTTTTTTCGCAATGCCTGCAGATATTGGCCTGATTTTTGGTGTGTGAGCAGATATAGACCAGTTAGAGATCAAGTTCGCGTTTCGTCCTGGTTGACCTACCTTTGACCGTTTTACGGCTCCTGAACATAGAAAATTTCATGAAAAATATGGAATTTCATGACAAATACACATGTACGGACTTTTTTTCGCAGTGCCTGCAGATATTGGCCTGATTTTTGGTGTGTGGACAGATATAGACTAGTTACAGATCTAGTTTGCATTTCGTCCTGGTTGACCTACTTTTGACCGTTTTACGGCTCCTGAACATAGAAAATTTCATGAAAAATAGAAATATTCATGACAGATACACTTGTACGGACTTTTTTCGCAATGCCTGCAGATATTGGCCTGATTTTTGGTGTGTGAGCAGATATAGACCAGTTACAGATCAAGTTTGCGTTTCGTCCTGGTTGACCTACTTTTGACCGTTTTACGGCTCCTGAACATATAAAATTTCATGAAAAATATGGAATTTCATGACAAATACACATGTACGGACTTTTTTTCGCAGTGCCTGCAGATATTGGCCTGATTTTTGGTGTGTGGACAGATATAGACCAGTTACAGATGGAGTTTGCATTTCGTCCTGGTTGACCTACTTTTGACCGTTTTACGGCTCCTGAACATAGAAAATTTCATGAAAAATAGAAATATTCATGACAGATACATTTGTACGGACTTTTTTTTCGCAATGCCTGCAGATATTGGCCTGATTTTTGGTGTGTGAGCAGATATAGACAAGTTACAGATCGAGTTCGCATTTCGTCCTGGTTGACCTACTTTTGACCGTTTTACGGCTCCTGAATAAGAAAATTTCATGAAAAATATGAAATTTCATGACAAATACACATGTACGGACTTTTTTTCGCAGTGCCTGCAGATATTGGCCTGATTTTTTGGTGTGTTGACAGATATAGACCAGTTACAGATCGAGTTCGCGTTTCGTCCTGGTTGACCTACTTTTGACCGTTTTACGGCTCCTGAACATAGAAAATTTCATGAGAAATAGAAATATTCATGACAGATACACTTGTACGGACTTTTTTTCGCAATGCCTGCAGATATTGGCCTGATTTTTGGTGTGTGAGCAGATATAGACCAGTTACAGATCGAGTTGGCATTTCGTCCTGGTTGACCTACTTTTGACCGTTTTACGGCTCTTGAACATAGAAAATTTCATGAAAAATATGAAATTTCATGACAAATACACATGTGCGGACTTTTTTTCGCAGTGCCTGCAGATATTGGCCTGATTTTTGGTGTGTTGACAGATATAGACTAGTTACAGATCGAGTTCGCGTTTCGTCCCGGTTGACCTACTTTTGACCGTTTAACAGCTCCTAAACTTAGAAATTTTCATGAAAAATAGAAATATTCATGACAAATACACATGTACGGACTTTTTTTCGCAATGCCTGCAAATATTGGTCTAATTTTTGGTGTATGGGCAGATATAGACCAGTTACAGATCGAGTTCGCGTTTCGTCCCGGTTGACTCACTTTTGACTGTTTTACAGCTCCTGAACATAGAAAATTTCATGAAAAATATGAAATTTTCATGACAAATACACATGTACAGACGTTTTTTCGCAATGCCTGCAGATATTGGCCTGATTTCAGGTGTGTCGGCAGATATTGACCAGTTACAGATCGAGTTCGCGTTTCGTCCTGGTTGACCTACTTTTGACCGTTTTACGGCTCCTGAACATAGAAATCTCATGAAAAATATGGAATTTCATGACAAATACACATGTACGGACTTTTTTTCGCAATGCCTGCAGATATTGGCCTGATTTTTGGTGTGTGAGCAGATACAGACCAGTTAGAGATCAAGTTCGCGTTTCGTCCTGGTTGACCTACCTTTGACCGTTTTACGGCTCCTGAACATAGAAAATTTCATGAAAAATATGGAATTTTATGACAAATACACATGTACGGACTTTTTTTCGCAGTGCCTGCAGATATTGGCCTGATTTTTGGTGTGTGGACAGATATAGACTAGTTACAGATCTAGTTTGCATTTCGTCCTGGTTGACCTACTTTTGACCGTTTTACGGCTCCTGAACATAGAAAATTTCATGAAAAATAGAAATATTCATGACAGATACACTTGTACGGACTTTTTTTCGCAATGCCTGCAGATATTGGCCTGATTTTTGGTGTGTGAGCAGATATAGACCAGTTACAGATCAAGTTTGCGTTTCGTCCTGGTTGACCTACTTTTGACCGTTTTACGGCTCCTGAACATAGAAAATTTCATGAAAAATATGGAATTTCATGACAAATACACATGTACGGACTTTTTTTCGCAGTGCCTGCAGATATTGGCCTGATTTTTGGTGTGTGGACAGATATAGACCAGTTACAGATGGAGTTTGCATTTCGTCCTGGTTGACCTACTTTTGACCGTTTTACGGCTCCTGAACATAGAAAATTTCATGAGAAATAGAAATATTCATGACAGATACATTTGTACGGACTTTTTTTTTCGCAATGCCTGCAGATATTGGCCTGATTTTTGGTGTGTGAGCAGATATAGACAAGTTACAGATCGAGTTCGCATTTCGTCCTGGTTGACCTACTTTTGACCGTTTTACGGCTCCTGAACATAGAAAATTTCATGAAAAATATGAAATTTCATGACAAATACACATGTGCGGACTTTTTTTCGCAGTGCCTGCAGATATTGGCCTGATTTTTGGTGTGTTGACAGATATAGACTAGTTACAGATCGAGTTCGCGTTTCGTCCCGGTTGACCTACTTTTGACCGTTTAACAGCTCCTAAACTTAGAAATTTTCATGAAAAATAGAAATATTCATGACAAATACACATGTACGGACTTTTTTTCGCAATGCCTGCAAATATTGGTCTAATTTTTGGTGTATGGGCAGATATAGACCAGTTACAGATCGAGTTCGCGTTTCGTCCCGGTTGACTCACTTTTGACTGTTTTACAGCTCCTGAACATAGAAAATTTCATGAAAAATATGAAATTTTCATGACAAATACACATGTACAGACGTTTTTTCGCAATGCCTGCAGATATTGGCCTGATTTCAGGTGTGTCGGCAGATATTGACCAGTTACAGATCGGGTTCGCGTTTCGTCCTGGTTGACCTACTTTTGACCGTTTTACGGCTCCTGAACTTAGAAATCTCATGAAAAATATGGAATTTCATGACAAATACACATGTACGGACTTTTTTTCGCAATGCCTGCAGATATTGGCCTGATTTTTGGTGTGTGAGCAGATATAGACCAGTTAGAGATCAAGTTCGCGTTTCGTCCTGGTTGACCTACCTTTGACCGTTTTACGGCTCCTGAACATAGAAAATTTCATGAAAAATATGGAATTTCATGACAAACACATGTACGGACTTTTTTTCGCAGTGCCTGCAGATATTGGCCTGATTTTTGGTGTGTGGACAGATATAGACTAGTTACAGATCTAGTTTGCATTTCGTCCTGGTTGACCTACTTTTGACCGTTTTACGGCTCCTGAACATAGAAAATTTCATGAAAAATAGAAATATTCATGACAGATACACTTGTACGGACTTTTTTCGCAATGCCTGCAGATATTGGCCTGATTTTTGGTGTGTGAGCAGATATAGACCAGTTACAGATCAAGTTCGCGTTTCGTCCTGGTTGACCTACTTTTGACCGTTTTACGGCTCCTGAACATATAAAATTTCATGAAAAATATGGAATTTCATGACAAATACACATGTACGGACTTTTTTTCGCAGTGCCTGCAGATATTGGCCTGATTTTTGGTGTGTGGACAGATATAGACCAGTTACAGATGGAGTTTGCATTTCGTCCTGGTTGACCTACTTTTGACCGTTTTACGGCTCCTGAACCTAGAAAATTTCATGAAAAATAGAAATATTCATGACAGATACATTTGTACGGACTTTTTTTTTCGCAATGCCTGCAGATATTGGCCTGATTTTTGGTGTGTGGACAGATATAGACTAGTTACAGATCTAGTTTGCATTTCGTCCTGGTTGACCTACTTTTGACCGTTTTACGGCTCCTGAACATAGAAAATTTCATGAAAAATAGAAATATTCATGACAGATACACTTGTACGGACTTTTTTTCGCAATGCCTGCAGATATTGGCCTGATTTTTGGTGTGTGAGCAGATATAGACCAGTTACAGATCAAGTTTGCGTTTCGTCCTGGTTGACCTACTTTTGACCGTTTTACGGCTCCTGAACATAGAAAATTTCATGAAAAATATGGAATTTCATGACAAATACACATGTACGGACTTTTTTTCGCAGTGCCTGCAGATATTGGCCTGATTTTTGGTGTGTGGACAGATATAGACTAGTTACAGATCTAGTTTGCATTTCGTCCTGGTTGACCTACTTTTGACCGTTTTACGGCTCCTGAACATAGAAAATTTCATGAAAAATAGAAATATTCATGACAGATACACTTGTACGGACTTTTTTTCGCAATGCCTGCAGATATTGGCCTGATTTTTGGTGTGTTAGCAGATATAGACCAGTTACAGATCAAGTTCGCGTTTCGTCCTGGTTGACCTACTTTTGACCGTTTTACGGCTCCTGAACATAGAAAATTTCATGAAAAATATGGAATTTCATGACAAATACACATGTACGGACTTTTTTTCGCAGTGCCTGCAGATATTGGCCTGATTTTTGGTGTGTGGACAGATATAGACCAGTTACAGATCGAGTTTGCATTTCGTCCTGGTTGACCTACTTTTGACCGTTTTACAGCTCCTGAACATAGAAAATTTCATGAAAAATATGAAATTTTCATGACAAATACACATGTACAGACGTTTTTTCGCAATGCCTGCAGATATTGGCCTGATTTCAGGTGTGTCGGCAGATATTGACCAGTTACAGATCGAGTTCGCGTTTCGTCCTGGTTGACCTACTTTTGACCGTTTTACGGCTCCTGAACATAGAAATCTCATGAAAAATATGGAATTTCATGACAAATACACATGTACGGACTTTTTTTCGCAATGCCTGCAGATATTGGCCTGATTTTTGGTGTGTGAGCAGATACAGACCAGTTAGAGATCAAGTTCGCGTTTCGTCCTGGTTGACCTACCTTTGACCGTTTTACGGCTCCTGAACATAGAAAAT
The DNA here is from genome assembly GCA_026874595.1 of Sipunculus nudus. NCBI lineage: Eukaryota > Metazoa > Annelida > Sipuncula > Golfingiida > Sipunculidae > Sipunculus > Sipunculus nudus. The sequence continues at coordinate 7,663,945 of CM049317.1, forward strand.
TTCATGAAAAATATGGAATTTTATGACAAATACACATGTACGGACTTTTTTTCGCAGTGCCTGCAGATATTGGCCTGATTTTTGGTGTGTGGACAGATATAGACTAGTTACAGATCTAGTTTGCATTTCGTCCTGGTTGACCTACTTTTGACCGTTTTACGGCTCCTGAACATAGAAAATTTCATGAAAAATAGAAATATTCATGACAGATACACTTGTACGGACTTTTTTTCGCAATGCCTGCAGATATTGGCCTGATTTTTGGTGTGTGAGCAGATATAGACCAGTTACAGATCAAGTTTGCGTTTCGTCCTGGTTGACCTACTTTTGACCGTTTTACGGCTCCTGAACATAGAAAATTTCATGAAAAATATGGAATTTCATGACAAATACACATGTACGGACTTTTTTTCGCAGTGCCTGCAGATATTGGCCTGATTTTTGGTGTGTGGACAGATATAGACCAGTTACAGATGGAGTTTGCATTTCGTCCTGGTTGACCTACTTTTGACCGTTTTACGGCTCCTGAACATAGAAAATTTCATGAGAAATAGAAATATTCATGACAGATACATTTGTACGGACTTTTTTTTTCGCAATGCCTGCAGATATTGGCCTGATTTTTGGTGTGTGAGCAGATATAGACAAGTTACAGATCGAGTTCGCATTTCGTCCTGGTTGACCTACTTTTGACCGTTTTACGGCTCCTGAACATAGAAAATTTCATGAAAAATATGAAATTTCATGACAAATACACATGTGCGGACTTTTTTTCGCAGTGCCTGCAGATATTGGCCTGATTTTTGGTGTGTTGACAGATATAGACTAGTTACAGATCGAGTTCGCGTTTCGTCCCGGTTGACCTACTTTTGACCGTTTAACAGCTCCTAAACTTAGAAATTTTCATGAAAAATAGAAATATTCATGACAAATACACATGTACGGACTTTTTTTCGCAATGCCTGCAAATATTGGTCTAATTTTTGGTGTATGGGCAGATATAGACCAGTTACAGATCGAGTTCGCGTTTCGTCCCGGTTGACTCACTTTTGACTGTTTTACAGCTCCTGAACATAGAAAATTTCATGAAAAATATGAAATTTTCATGACAAATACACATGTACAGACGTTTTTTCGCAATGCCTGCAGATATTGGCCTGATTTCAGGTGTGTCGGCAGATATTGACCAGTTACAGATCGGGTTCGCGTTTCGTCCTGGTTGACCTACTTTTGACCGTTTTACGGCTCCTGAACTTAGAAATCTCATGAAAAATATGGAATTTCATGACAAATACACATGTACGGACTTTTTTTCGCAATGCCTGCAGATATTGGCCTGATTTTTGGTGTGTGAGCAGATATAGACCAGTTAGAGATCAAGTTCGCGTTTCGTCCTGGTTGACCTACCTTTGACCGTTTTACGGCTCCTGAACATAGAAAATTTCATGAAAAATATGGAATTTCATGACAAATACACATGTACGGACTTTTTTTCGCAGTGCCTGCAGATATTGGCCTGATTTTTGGTGTGTGGACAGATATAGACTAGTTACAGATCTAGTTTGCATTTCGTCCTGGTTGACCTACTTTTGACCGTTTTACGGCTCCTGAACATAGAAAATTTCATGAAAAATAGAAATATTCATGACAGATACACTTGTACGGACTTTTTTCGCAATGCCTGCAGATATTGGCCTGATTTTTGGTGTGTGAGCAGATATAGACCAGTTACAGATCAAGTTCGCGTTTCGTCCTGGTTGACCTACTTTTGACCGTTTTACGGCTCCTGAACATATAAAATTTCATGAAAAATATGGAATTTCATGACAAATACACATGTACGGACTTTTTTTCGCAGTGCCTGCAGATATTGGCCTGATTTTTGGTGTGTGGACAGATATAGACCAGTTACAGATGGAGTTTGCATTTCGTCCTGGTTGACCTACTTTTGACCGTTTTACGGCTCCTGAACATAGAAAATTTCATGAAAAATAGAAATATTCATGACAGATACATTTGTACGGACTTTTTTTTTCGCAATGCCTGCAGATATTGGCCTGATTTTTGGTGTGTGGACAGATATAGACTAGTTACAGATCTAGTTTGCATTTCGTCCTGGTTGACCTACTTTTGACCGTTTTACGGCTCCTGAACATAGAAAATTTCATGAAAAATAGAAATATTCATGACAGATACACTTGTACGGACTTTTTTTCGCAATGCCTGCAGATATTGGCCTGATTTTTGGTGTGTGAGCAGATATAGACCAGTTACAGATCAAGTTTGCGTTTCGTCCTGGTTGACCTACTTTTGACCGTTTTACGGCTCCTGAACATAGAAAATTTCATGAAAAATATGGAATTTCATGACAAATACACATGTACGGACTTTTTTTCGCAGTGCCTGCAGATATTGGCCTGATTTTTGGTGTGTGGACAGATATAGACTAGTTACAGATCTAGTTTGCATTTCGTCCTGGTTGACCTACTTTTGACCGTTTTACGGCTCCTGAACATAGAAAATTTCATGAAAAATAGAAATATTCATGACAGATACACTTGTACGGACTTTTTTTCGCAATGCCTGCAGATATTGGCCTGATTTTTGGTGTGTTAGCAGATATAGACCAGTTACAGATCAAGTTCGCGTTTCGTCCTGGTTGACCTACTTTTGACCGTTTTACGGCTCCTGAACATAGAAAATTTCATGAAAAATATGGAATTTCATGACAAATACACATGTACGGACTTTTTTTCGCAGTGCCTGCAGATATTGGCCTGATTTTTGGTGTGTGGACAGATATAGACCAGTTACAGATCGAGTTTGCATTTCGTCCTGGTTGACCTACTTTTGACCGTTTTACGGCTCCTGAACATAGAAAATTTCATGAAAAATAGAAATATTCATGACAGATACATTTGTACGGACTTTTTTTTCGCAATGCCTGCAGATATTGGCCTGATTTTTGGTGTGTGAGCAGATATAGACCAGTTACAGATCAAGTTCGCGTTTCGTCCTGGTTGACGTACTTTTGACCGTTTTACGGCTCCTGAACATAGAAAATTTCATGAAAAATATGGAATTTCATGACAAATACACATGTACGGACTTTTTTTCGCAGTGCCTGCAGATATTGGCCTGATTTTTGGTGTGTGGACAGATATAGACCAGTTATAGATCGAGTTTGCATTTCGTCCTGGTTGACCTACTTTTGACCGTTTTACGGCTCCTGAACATAGAAAATTTCATGAAAAATAGAAATATTCATGACAGATACATTTGTACGGACTTTTTTTTCCCAATGCCTGCAGATATTGGCCTGATTTTTGGTGTGTGAGCAGATATAGACAAGTTACAGATCGAGTTCGCATTTCGTCCTGGTTGACCTACTTTTGACCGTTTTACGGCTCCTGAATAAGAAAATTTCATGAAAATTTGAAATTTCATGACAAATACACATGTACGGACTTTTTTTCGCAGTGCCTGCAGATATTGGCCTGATTTTTTGGTGTGTTGACAGATATAGACCAGTTACAGATCGAGTTCGCGTTTCGTCCTGGTTGACCTACTTTTGACCGTTTTACGGCTCCTGAACATAGAAAATTTCATGAGAAATAGAAATATTCATGACAGATACACTTGTACGGACTTTTTTTCGCAATGCCTGCAGATATTGGCCTGATTTTTGGTGTGTGAGCAGATATAGACCAGTTACAGATCGAGTTGGCATTTCGTCCTGGTTGACCTACTTTTGACCGTTTTACGGCTCTTGAACATAGAAAATTTCATGAAAAATATGAAATTTCATGACAAATACACATGTGCGGACTTTTTTTCGCAGTGCCTGCAGATATTGGCCTGATTTTTGGTGTGTTGACAGATATAGACTAGTTACAGATCGAGTTCGCGTTTCGTCCCGGTTGACCTACTTTTGACCGTTTAACAGCTCCTAAACTTAGAAATTTTCATGAAAAATAGAAATATTCATGACAAATACACATGTACGGACTTTTTTTCGCAATGCCTGCAAATATTGGTCTAATTTTTGGTGTATGGGCAGATATAGACCAGTTACAGATCGAGTTCGCGTTTCGTCCCGGTTGACTCACTTTTGACTGTTTTACAGCTCCTGAACATAGAAAATTTCATGAAAAATATGAAATTTTCATGACAAATACACATGTACAGACGTTTTTTCGCAATGCCTGCAGATATTGGCCTGATTTCAGGTGTGTCGGCAGATATTGACCAGTTACAGATCGAGTTCGCGTTTCGTCCTGGTTGACCTACTTTTGACCGTTTTACGGCTCCCGAACATAGAAATCTCATGAAAAATATGGAATTTCATGACAAATACACATGTACGGACTTTTTTTCGCAATGCCTGCAGATATTGGCCTGATTTTTGGTGTGTGAGCAGATATAGACCAGTTAGAGATCAAGTTCGCGTTTCGTCCTGGTTGACCTACCTTTGACCGTTTTACGGCTCCTGAACATAGAAAATTTCATGAAAAATATGGAATTTCATGACAAATACACATGTACGGACTTTTTTTCGCAGTGCCTGCAGATATTGGCCTGATTTTTGGTGTGTGGACAGATATAGACTAGTTACAGATCTAGTTTGCATTTCGTCCTGGTTGACCTACTTTTGACCGTTTTACGGCTCCTGAACATAGAAAATTTCATGAAAAATAGAAATATTCATGACAGATACACTTGTACGGACTTTTTTCGCAATGCCTGCAGATATTGGCCTGATTTTTGGTGTGTGAGCAGATATAGACCAGTTACAGATCAAGTTTGCGTTTCGTCCTGGTTGACCTACTTTTGACCGTTTTACGGCTCCTGAACATATAAAATTTCATGAAAAATATGGAATTTCATGACAAATACACATGTACGGACTTTTTTTCGCAGTGCCTGCAGATATTGGCCTGATTTTTGGTGTGTGGACAGATATAGACCAGTTACAGATGGAGTTTGCATTTCGTCCTGGTTGACCTACTTTTGACCGTTTTACGGCTCCTGAACATAGAAAATTTCATGAAAAATAGAAATATTCATGACAGATACATTTGTACGGACTTTTTTTTCGCAATGCCTGCAGATATTGGCCTGATTTTTGGTGTGTGAGCAGATATAGACAAGTTACAGATCGAGTTCGCATTTCGTCCTGGTTGACCTACTTTTGACCGTTTTACGGCTCCTGAATAAGAAAATTTCATGAAAAATATGAAATTTCATGACAAATACACATGTACGGACTTTTTTTCGCAGTGCCTGCAGATATTGGCCTGATTTTTTGGTGTGTTGACAGATATAGACCAGTTACAGATCGAGTTCGCGTTTCGTCCTGGTTGACCTACTTTTGACCGTTTTACGGCTCCTGAACATAGAAAATTTCATGAGAAATAGAAATATTCATGACAGATACACTTGTACGGACTTTTTTTCGCAATGCCTGCAGATATTGGCCTGATTTTTGGTGTGTGAGCAGATATAGACCAGTTACAGATCGAGTTGGCATTTCGTCCTGGTTGACCTACTTTTGACCGTTTTACGGCTCTTGAACATAGAAAATTTCATGAAAAATATGAAATTTCATGACAAATACACATGTGCGGACTTTTTTTCGCAGTGCCTGCAGATATTGGCCTGATTTTTGGTGTGTTGACAGATATAGACTAGTTACAGATCGAGTTCGCGTTTCGTCCCGGTTGACCTACTTTTGACCGTTTAACAGCTCCTAAACTTAGAAATTTTCATGAAAAATAGAAATATTCATGACAAATACACATGTACGGACTTTTTTTCGCAATGCCTGCAAATATTGGTCTAATTTTTGGTGTATGGGCAGATATAGACCAGTTACAGATCGAGTTCGCGTTTCGTCCCGGTTGACTCACTTTTGACTGTTTTACAGCTCCTGAACATAGAAAATTTCATGAAAAATATGAAATTTTCATGACAAATACACATGTACAGACGTTTTTTCGCAATGCCTGCAGATATTGGCCTGATTTCAGGTGTGTCGGCAGATATTGACCAGTTACAGATCGAGTTCGCGTTTCGTCCTGGTTGACCTACTTTTGACCGTTTTACGGCTCCTGAACATAGAAATCTCATGAAAAATATGGAATTTCATGACAAATACACATGTACGGACTTTTTTTCGCAATGCCTGCAGATATTGGCCTGATTTTTGGTGTGTGAGCAGATACAGACCAGTTAGAGATCAAGTTCGCGTTTCGTCCTGGTTGACCTACCTTTGACCGTTTTACGGCTCCTGAACATAGAAAATTTCATGAAAAATATGGAATTTTATGACAAATACACATGTACGGACTTTTTTTCGCAGTGCCTGCAGATATTGGCCTGATTTTTGGTGTGTGGACAGATATAGACTAGTTACAGATCTAGTTTGCATTTCGTCCTGGTTGACCTACTTTTGACCGTTTTACGGCTCCTGAACATAGAAAATTTCATGAAAAATAGAAATATTCATGACAGATACACTTGTACGGACTTTTTTTCGCAATGCCTGCAGATATTGGCCTGATTTTTGGTGTGTGAGCAGATATAGACCAGTTACAGATCAAGTTTGCGTTTCGTCCTGGTTGACCTACTTTTGACCGTTTTACGGCTCCTGAACATAGAAAATTTCATGAAAAATATGGAATTTCATGACAAATACACATGTACGGACTTTTTTTCGCAGTGCCTGCAGATATTGGCCTGATTTTTGGTGTGTGGACAGATATAGACCAGTTACAGATGGAGTTTGCATTTCGTCCTGGTTGACCTACTTTTGACCGTTTTACGGCTCCTGAACATAGAAAATTTCATGAGAAATAGAAATATTCATGACAGATACATTTGTACGGACTTTTTTTTTCGCAATGCCTGCAGATATTGGCCTGATTTTTGGTGTGTGAGCAGATATAGACAAGTTACAGATCGAGTTCGCATTTCGTCCTGGTTGACCTACTTTTGACCGTTTTACGGCTCCTGAACATAGAAAATTTCATGAAAAATATGAAATTTCATGACAAATACACATGTGCGGACTTTTTTTCGCAGTGCCTGCAGATATTGGCCTGATTTTTGGTGTGTTGACAGATATAGACTAGTTACAGATCGAGTTCGCGTTTCGTCCCGGTTGACCTACTTTTGACCGTTTAACAGCTCCTAAACTTAGAAATTTTCATGAAAAATAGAAATATTCATGACAAATACACATGTACGGACTTTTTTTCGCAATGCCTGCAAATATTGGTCTAATTTTTGGTGTATGGGCAGATATAGACCAGTTACAGATCGAGTTCGCGTTTCGTCCCGGTTGACTCACTTTTGACTGTTTTACAGCTCCTGAACATAGAAAATTTCATGAAAAATATGAAATTTTCATGACAAATACACATGTACAGACGTTTTTTCGCAATGCCTGCAGATATTGGCCTGATTTCAGGTGTGTCGGCAGATATTGACCAGTTACAGATCGGGTTCGCGTTTCGTCCTGGTTGACCTACTTTTGACCGTTTTACGGCTCCTGAACTTAGAAATCTCATGAAAAATATGGAATTTCATGACAAATACACATGTACGGACTTTTTTTCGCAATGCCTGCAGATATTGGCCTGATTTTTGGTGTGTGAGCAGATATAGACCAGTTAGAGATCAAGTTCGCGTTTCGTCCTGGTTGACCTACCTTTGACCGTTTTACGGCTCCTGAACATAGAAAATTTCATGAAAAATATGGAATTTCATGACAAATACACATGTACGGACTTTTTTTCGCAGTGCCTGCAGATATTGGCCTGATTTTTGGTGTGTGGACAGATATAGACTAGTTACAGATCTAGTTTGCATTTCGTCCTGGTTGACCTACTTTTGACCGTTTTACGGCTCCTGAACATAGAAAATTTCATGAAAAATAGAAATATTCATGACAGATACACTTGTACGGACTTTTTTCGCAATGCCTGCAGATATTGGCCTGATTTTTGGTGTGTGAGCAGATATAGACCAGTTACAGATCAAGTTCGCGTTTCGTCCTGGTTGACCTACTTTTGACCGTTTTACGGCTCCTGAACATATAAAATTTCATGAAAAATATGGAATTTCATGACAAATACACATGTACGGACTTTTTTTCGCAGTGCCTGCAGATATTGGCCTGATTTTTGGTGTGTGGACAGATATAGACCAGTTACAGATGGAGTTTGCATTTCGTCCTGGTTGACCTACTTTTGACCGTTTTACGGCTCCTGAACATAGAAAATTTCATGAAAAATAGAAATATTCATGACAGATACATTTGTACGGACTTTTTTTTTCGCAATGCCTGCAGATATTGGCCTGATTTTTGGTGTGTGGACAGATATAGACTAGTTACAGATCTAGTTTGCATTTCGTCCTGGTTGACCTACTTTTGACCGTTTTACGGCTCCTGAACATAGAAAATTTCATGAAAAATAGAAATATTCATGACAGATACACTTGTACGGACTTTTTTTCGCAATGCCTGCAGATATTGGCCTGATTTTTGGTGTGTGAGCAGATATAGACCAGTTACAGATCAAGTTTGCGTTTCGTCCTGGTTGACCTACTTTTGACCGTTTTACGGCTCCTGAACATAGAAAATTTCATGAAAAATATGGAATTTCATGACAAATACACATGTACGGACTTTTTTTCGCAGTGCCTGCAGATATTGGCCTGATTTTTGGTGTGTGGACAGATATAGACTAGTTACAGATCTAGTTTGCATTTCGTCCTGGTTGACCTACTTTTGACCGTTTTACGGCTCCTGAACATAGAAAATTTCATGAAAAATAGAAATATTCATGACAGATACACTTGTACGGACTTTTTTTCGCAATGCCTGCAGATATTGGCCTGATTTTTGGTGTGTTAGCAGATATAGACCAGTTACAGATCAAGTTCGCGTTTCGTCCTGGTTGACCTACTTTTGACCGTTTTACGGCTCCTGAACATAGAAAATTTCATGAAAAATATGGAATTTCATGACAAATACACATGTACGGACTTTTTTTCGCAGTGCCTGCAGATATTGGCCTGATTTTTGGTGTGTGGACAGATATAGACCAGTTACAGATCGAGTTTGCATTTCGTCCTGGTTGACCTACTTTTGACCGTTTTACAGCTCCTGAACATAGAAAATTTCATGAAAAATATGAAATTTTCATGACAAATACACATGTACAGACGTTTTTTCGCAATGCCTGCAGATATTGGCCTGATTTCAGGTGTGTCGGCAGATATTGACCAGTTACAGATCGAGTTCGCGTTTCGTCCTGGTTGACCTACTTTTGACCGTTTTACGGCTCCTGAACATAGAAATCTCATGAAAAATATGGAATTTCATGACAAATACACATGTACGGACTTTTTTTCGCAATGCCTGCAGATATTGGCCTGATTTTTGGTGTGTGAGCAGATACAGACCAGTTAGAGATCAAGTTCGCGTTTCGTCCTGGTTGACCTACCTTTGACCGTTTTACGGCTCCTGAACATAGAAAATTTCATGAAAAATATGGAATTTTATGACAAATACACATGTACGGACTTTTTTTCGCAGTGCCTGCAGATATTGGCCTGATTTTTGGTGTGTGGACAGATATAGACCAGTTACAGATCTAGTTTGCATTTCGTCCTGGTTGACCTACTTTTGACCGTTTTACGGCTCCTGAACATAGAAAATTTCATGAAAAATAGAAATATTCATGACAGATACACTTGTACGGACTTTTTTTCGCAATGCCTGCAGATATTGGCCTGATTTTTGGTGTGTGAGCAGATATAGACCAGTTACAGATCAAGTTTGCGTTTCGTCCTGGTTGACCTACTTTTGACCGTTTTACGGCTCCTGAACATAGAAAATTTCATGAAAAATATGGAATTTCATGACAAATACACATGTACGGACTTTTTTTCGCAGTGCCTGCAGATATTGGCCTGATTTTTGGTGTGTGGACAGATATAGACCAGTTACAGATGGAGTTTGCATTTCGTCCTGGTTGACCTACTTTTGACCGTTTTACGGCTCCTGAACATAGAAAATTTCATGAGAAATAGAAATATTCATGACAGATACATTTGTACGGACTTTTTTTTTCGCAATGCCTGCAGATATTGGCCTGATTTTTGGTGTGTGAGCAGATATAGACAAGTTACAGATCGAGTTCGCATTTCGTCCTGGTTGACCTACTTTTGACCGTTTTACGGCTCCTGAACATAGAAAATTTCATGAAAAATATGAAATTTCATGACAAATACACATGTGCGGACTTTTTTTCGCAGTGCCTGCAGATATTGGCCTGATTTTTGGTGTGTTGACAGATATAGACTAGTTACAGATCGAGTTCGCGTTTCGTCCCGGTTGACCTACTTTTGACCGTTTAACAGCTCCTAAACTTAGAAATTTTCATGAAAAATAGAAATATTCATGACAAATACACATGTACGGACTTTTTTTCGCAATGCCTGCAAATATTGGTCTAATTTTTGGTGTATGGGCAGATATAGACCAGTTACAGATCGAGTTCGCGTTTCGTCCCGGTTGACTCACTTTTGACTGTTTTACAGCTCCTGAACATAGAAAATTTCATGAAAAATATGAAATTTTCATGACAAATACACATGTACAGACGTTTTTTCGCAATGCCTGCAGATATTGGCCTGATTTCAGGTGTGTCGGCAGATATTGACCAGTTACAGATCGGGTTCGCGTTTCGTCCTGGTTGACCTACTTTTGACCGTTTTACGGCTCCTGAACTTAGAAATCTCATGAAAAATATGGAATTTCATGACAAATACACATGTACGGACTTTTTTTCGCAATGCCTGCAGATATTGGCCTGATTTTTGGTGTGTGAGCAGATATAGACCAGTTAGAGATCAAGTTCGCGTTTCGTCCTGGTTGACCTACCTTTGACCGTTTTACGGCTCCTGAACATAGAAAATTTCATGAAAAATATGGAATTTCATGACAAATACACATGTACGGACTTTTTTTCGCAGTGCCTGCAGATATTGGCCTGATTTTTGGTGTGTGGACAGATATAGACTAGTTACAGATCTAGTTTGCATTTCGTCCTGGTTGACCTACTTTTGACCGTTTTACGGCTCCTGAACATAGAAAATTTCATGAAAAATAGAAATATTCATGACAGATACACTTGTACGGACTTTTTTCGCAATGCCTGCAGATATTGGCCTGATTTTTGGTGTGTGAGCAGATATAGACCAGTTACAGATCAAGTTCGCGTTTCGTCCTGGTTGACCTACTTTTGACCGTTTTACGGCTCCTGAACATATAAAATTTCATGAAAAATATGGAATTTCATGACAAATACACATGTACGGACTTTTTTTCGCAGTGCCTGCAGATATTGGCCTGATTTTTGGTGTGTGGACAGATATAGACCAGTTACAGATGGAGTTTGCATTTCGTCCTGGTTGACCTACTTTTGACCGTTTTACGGCTCCTGAACATAGAAAATTTCATGAAAAATAGAAATATTCATGACAGATACATTTGTACGGACTTTTTTTTTCGCAATGCCTGCAGATATTGGCCTGATTTTTGGTGTGTGGACAGATATAGACTAGTTACAGATCTAGTTTGCATTTCGTCCTGGTTGACCTACTTTTGACCGTTTTACGGCTCCTGAACATAGAAAATTTCATGAAAAATAGAAATATTCATGACAGATACACTTGTACGGACTTTTTTTCGCAATGCCTGCAGATATTGGCCTGATTTTTGGTGTGTGAGCAGATATAGACCAGTTACAGATCAAGTTTGCGTTTCGTCCTGGTTGACCTACTTTTGACCGTTTTACGGCTCCTGAACATAGAAAATTTCATGAAAAATATGGAATTTCATGACAAATACACATGTACGGACTTTTTTTCGCAGTGCCTGCAGATATTGGCCTGATTTTTGGTGTGTGGACAGATATAGACTAGTTACAGATCTAGTTTGCATTTCGTCCTGGTTGACCTACTTTTGACCGTTTTACGGCTCCTGAACATAGAAAATTTCATGAAAAATAGAAATATTCATGACAGATACACTTGTACGGACTTTTTTTCGCAATGCCTGCAGATATTGGCCTGATTTTTGGTGTGTGAGCAGATATAGACCAGTTACAGATCAAGTTCGCGTTTCGTCCTGGTTGACCTACTTTTGACCGTTTTACGGCTCCTGAACATAGAAAATTTCATGAAAAATATGGAATTTCATGACAAATACACATGTACGGACTTTTTTTCGCAGTGCCTGCAGATATTGGCCTGATTTTTGGTGTGTGGACAGATATAGACCAGTTACAGATCGAGTTTGCATTTCGTCCTGGTTGACCTACTTTTGACCGTTTTACGGCTCCTGAACATAGAAAATTTCATGAAAAATAGAAATATTCATGACAGATACATTTGTACGGACTTTTTTTTCGCAATGCCTGCAGATATTGGCCTGATTTTTGGTGTGTGAGCAGATATAGACAAGTTACAGATCGAGTTCGCATTTCGTCCTGGTTGACCTACTTTTGACCGTTTTACGGCTCCTGAATAAGAAAATTTCATGAAAAATATGAAATTTCATGACAAATACACATGTACGGACTTTTTTTCGCAGTGCCTGCAGATATTGGCCTGATTTTTTGGTGTGTTGACAGATATAGACCAGTTACAGATCGAGTTCGCGTTTCGTCCTGGTTGACCTACTTTTGACCGTTTTACGGCTCCTGAACATAGAAAATTTCATGAAAAATATGGAATTTCATGACAAATACACATGTACGGACTTTTTTTCGCAGTGCCTGCAGATATTGGCCTGATTTTTGGTGTGTGGACAGATATAGACCAGTTACAGATGGAGTTTGCATTTCGTCCTGGTTGACCTACTTTTGACCGTTTTACGGCTCCTGAACATAGAAAATTTCATGAAAAATAGAAATATTCATGACAGATACATTTGTACGGACTTTTTTTTTCGCAATGCCTGCAGATATTGGCCTGATTTTTGGTGTGTGAGCAGATATAGACAAGTTACAGATCGAGTTCCCATTTCGTCCTGGTTGACCTATTTTGACCGTTTTACGGCTCCTGAATAAGAAAATTTCATGAAAAATATGAAATTTCATGACAAATACACATGTACGGACTTTTTTTCGCAGTGCCTGCAGATATTGGCCTGATTTTTGGTGTGTTGACAGATATAGACTAGTTACAGATCGAGTTCGCGTTTCGTCCCGGTTGACCTACTTTTGACCGTTTAACAGCTCCTAAACTTAGAAATTTTCATGAAAAATAGAAATATTCATGACAAATACACATGTACGGACTTTTTTTCGCAATGCCTGCAAATATTGGTCTAATTTTTGGTGTATGGGCAGATATAGACCAGTTACAGATCGAGTTTGCGTTTCGTCCCGGTTGACTCACTTTTGACTGTTTTACAGCTCCTGAACATAGAAAATTTCATGAAAAATATGAAATTTTCATGACAAATACACATGTACAGACGTTTTTTCGCAATGCCTGCAGATATTGGCCTGATTTCAGGTGTGTCGGCAGATATTGACCAGTTACAGATCGAGTTCGCGTTTCGTCCTGGTTGACCTACTTTTGACCGTTTTACGGCTCCTGAACATAGAAATCTCATGAAAAATATGGAATTTCATGACAAATACACATGTACGGACTTTTTTTCGCAATGCCTGCAGATATTGGCCTGATTTTTGGTGTGTGAGCAGATATAGACCAGTTAGAGATCAAGTTCGCGTTTCGTCCTGGTTGACCTACTTTTGACCGTTTTACGGCTCCTGAACATAGAAAATTTCATGAAAAATATGGAATTTCATGACAAATACACATGTACGGACTTTTTTTCGCAGTGCCTGCAGATATTGGCCTGATTTTTGGTGTGTGGACAGATATAGACTAGTTACAGATCTAGTTTGCATTTCGTCCTGGTTGACCTACTTTTGACCGTTTTACGGCTCCTGAACATAGAAAATTTCATGAAAAATAGAAATATTCATGACAGATACACTTGTACGGACTTTTTTACGCAATGCCTGCAGATATTGGCCTGATTTTTGGTGTGTGAGCAGATATAGACCAGTTACAGATCAAGTTCGCGTTTCGTCCTGGTTGACCTACTTTTGACCGTTTTACGGCTCCTGAACATAGAAAATTTCATGAAAAATATGGAATTTCATGACAAATACACATGTACGGACTTTTTTTCGCAGTGCCTGCAGATATTGGCCTGATTTTTGGTGTGTTGACAGATATAGACCAGTTACAGATCGAGTTTGCATTTCGTCCTGGTTGACCTACTTTTGACCGTTTTACGGCTCCTGAACATAGAAAATTTCATGAAAAATAGAAATATTCATGACAGATACATTTGTACGGACTTTTTTTTCGCAATGCCTGCAGATATTGGCCTGATTTTTGGTGTGTGAGCAGATATAGACAAGTTACAGATCGAGTTCGCATTTCGTCCTGGTTGACCTACTTTTGACCGTTTTTACGGCTCCTGAATAAGAAAATTTCATGAAAAATATGAAATTTCATGACAAATACACATGTACGGACTTTTTTTCGCAGTGCCTGCAGATATTGGCCTGATTTTTTGGTGTGTTGACAGATATAGACCAGTTACAGATCGAGTTCGCGTTTCGTCCTGGTTGACCTACTTTTGACCGTTTTACGGCTCCTGAACATAGAAAATTTCATGAGAAATAGAAATATTCATGACAGATACACTTGTACGGACTTTTTTTCGCAATGCCTGCAGATATTGGCCTGATTTTTGGTGTGTGAGCAGATATAGACCAGTTACAGATCGAGTTGGCATTTCGTCCTGGTTGACCTACTTTTGACCGTTTTACGGCTCTTGAACATAGAAAATTTCATGAAAAATATGAAATTTCATGACAAATACACATGTGCGGACTTTTTTTCGCAGTGCCTGCAGATATTGGCCTGATTTTTGGTGTGTTGACAGATATAGACTAGTTACAGATCGAGTTCGCGTTTCGTCCCGGTTGACCTACTTTTGACCGTTTAACAGCTCCTAAACTTAGAAATTTTCATGAAAAATAGAAATATTCATGACAAATACACATGTACGGACTTTTTTTCGCAATGCCTGCAAATATTGGTCTAATTTTTGGTGTATGGGCAGATATAGACCAGTTACAGATCGAGTTCGCGTTTCGTCCCGGTTGACTCACTTTTGACTGTTTTACAGCTCCTGAACATAGAAAATTTCATGAAAAATATGAAATTTTCATGACAAATACACATGTACAGACGTTTTTTCGCAATGCCTGCAGATATTGGCCTGATTTCAGGTGTGTCGGCAGATATTGACCAGTTACAGATCGAGTTCGCGTTTCGTCCTGGTTGACCTACTTTTGACCGTTTTACGGCTCCTGAACATAGAAATCTCATGAAAAATATGGAATTTCATGACAAATACACATGTACGGACTTTTTTTCGCAATGCCTGCAGATATTGGCCTGATTTTTGGTGTGTGAGCAGATATAGACCAGTTAGAGATCAAGTTCGCGTTTCGTCCTGGTTGACCTACCTTTGACCGTTTTACGGCTCCTGAACATAGAAAATTTCATGAAAAATATGGAATTTCATGACAAATACACATGTACGGACTTTTTTTCGCAGTGCCTGCAGATATTGGCCTGATTTTTGGTGTGTGGACAGATATAGACTAGTTACAGATCTAGTTTGCATTTCGTCCTGGTTGACCTACTTTTGACCGTTTTACGGCTCCTGAACATAGAAAATTTCATGAAAAATAGAAATATTCATGACAGATACACTTGTACGGACTTTTTTTCGCAATGCCTGCAGATATTGGCCTGATTTTTGGTGTGTGAGCAGATATAGACCAGTTACAGATCAAGTTTGCGTTTCGTCCTGGTTGACCTACTTTTGACCGTTTTACGGCTCCTGAACATAGAAAATTTCATGAAAAATATGGAATTTCATGACAAATACACATGTACGGACTTTTTTTCGCAGTGCCTGCAGATATTGGCCTGATTTTTGGTGTGTGGACAGATATAGACCAGTTACAGATGGAGTTTGCATTTCGTCCTGGTTGACCTACTTTTGACCGTTTTCCGGCTCCTGAACATAGAAAATTTCATGAAAAATAGAAATATTCATGACAGATACATTTGTACGGACTTTTTTTTTCGCAATGCCTGCAGATATTGGCCTGATTTTTGGTGTGTGAGCAGATATAGACAAGTTACAGATCGAGTTCGCATTTCGTCCTGGTTGACCTACTTTTGACCGTTTTACGGCTCCTGAACATAGAAAATTTCATGAAAAATATGAAATTTCATGACAAATACACATGTGCGGACTTTTTTTCGCAGTGCCTGCAGATATTGGCCTGATTTTTGGTGTGTTGACAGATATAGACCAGTTACAGATCGAGTTCGCGTTTCGTCCTGGTTGACCTACTTTTGACCGTTTTACGGCTCCTGAACATAGAAAATTTCATGAGAAATAGAAATATTCATGACAGATACACTTGTACGGACTTTTTTTCGCAATGCCTGCAGATATTGGCCTGATTTTTGGTGTGTGAGCAGATATAGACCAGTTACGGATCGAGTTGGCATTTCGTCCTGGTTGACCTACTTTTGACCGTTTTACGGCTCTTGAACATAGAAAATTTCATGAAAAATATGAAATTTCATGACAAATACACATGTGCGGACTTTTTTTCGCAGTGCCTGCAGATATTGGCCTGATTTTTGGTGTGTTGACAGATATAGACTAGTTACAGATCGAGTTCGCGTTTCGTCCCGGTTGACCTACTTTTGACCGTTTAACAGCTCCTAAACTTAGAAATTTTCATGAAAAATAGAAATATTCATGACAAATACACATGTACGGACTTTTTTTCGCAATGCCTGCAAATATTGGTCTAATTTTCGGTGTATGGGC
This sequence comes from Sipunculus nudus, assembly GCA_026874595.1. Taxonomy (NCBI): domain Eukaryota; kingdom Metazoa; phylum Annelida; class Sipuncula; order Golfingiida; family Sipunculidae; genus Sipunculus; species Sipunculus nudus. The sequence goes on from CM049317.1 coordinate 7,680,974, forward strand.
AGATATAGACCAGTTACAGATCGAGTTCGCGTTTCGTCCCGGTTGACTCACTTTTGACTGTTTTACAGCTCCTGAACATAGAAAATTTCATGAAAAATATGAAATTTTCATGACAAATACACATGTACAGACGTTTTTTTCGCAATGCCTGCAGATATTGGCCTGATTTCAGGTGTGTCGGCAGATATTGACCAGTTACAGATCGAGTTCGCGTTTCGTCCTGGTTGACCTACTTTTGACCGTTTTACGGCTCCTGAACATAGAAATCTCATGAAAAATATGGAATTTCATGACAAATACACATGTACGGACTTTTTTTCGCAATGCCTGCAGATATTGGCCTGATTTTTGGTGTGTGAGCAGATATAGACCAGTTAGAGATCAAGTTCGCGTTTCGTCCTGGTTGACCTACCTTTGACCGTTTTACGGCTCCTGAACATAGAAAATTTCATGAAAAATATGGAATTTCATGACAAATACATTTGTACGGACTTTTTTTTCGCAATGCCTGCAGATATTGGCCTGATTTTTGGTGTGTGAGCAGATATAGACAAGTTACAGATCGAGTTCCAATTTCGTCCTGGTTGACCTACTTTTGACCGTTTTACGGCTCCTGAATAAGAAAATTTCATGAAAAATATGAAATTTCATGACAAATACACATGTACGGCCTTTTTTCGCAGTGCCTGCAGATATTGGCCTGATTTTTGGTGTGTTGACAGATATAGACTAGTTACAGATCGAGTTCGCGTTTCGTCCCGGTTGACCTACTTTTGACCGTTTAACAGCTCCTAAACTTAGAAATTTTCATGAAAAATAGAAATATTCATGACAAATACACATGTACGGACTTTTTTTCGCAATGCCTGCAAATATTGGTCTAATTTTTGGTGTATGGGCAGATATAGACCAGTTACAGATCGAGTTTGCGTTTCGTCCCGGTTGACTCACTTTTGACTGTTTTACAGCTCCTGAACATAGAAAATTTCATGAAAAATATGAAATTTTCATGACAAATACACATGTACAGACGTTTTTTCGCAATGCCTGCAGATATTGGCCTGATTTCAGGTGTGTCGGCAGATATTGACCAGTTACAGATCGAGTTCGCGTTTCGTCCTGGTTGACCTACTTTTGACCGTTTTACGGCTCCTGAACATAGAAATCTCATGAAAAATATGGAATTTCATGACAAATACACATGTACGGACTTTTTTTCGCAATGCCTGCAGATATTGGCCTGATTTTTGGTGTGTGAGCAGATATAGACCAGTTAGAGATCAAGTTCGCGTTTCGTCCTGGTTGACCTACTTTTGACCGTTTTACGGCTCCTGAACATAGAAAATTTCATGAAAAATATGGAATTTCATGACAAATACACATGTACGGACTTTTTTTCGCAGTGCCTGCAGATATTGGCCTGATTTTTGGTGTGTGGACAGATATAGACTAGTTACAGATCTAGTTTGCATTTCGTCCTGGTTGACCTACTTTTGACCGTTTTACGGCTCCTGAACATAGAAAATTTCATGAAAAATAGAAATATTCATGACAGATACACTTGTACGGACTTTTTTACGCAATGCCTGCAGATATTGGCCTGATTTTTGGTGTGTGAGCAGATATAGACCAGTTACAGATCAAGTTCGCGTTTCGTCCTGGTTGACCTACTTTTGACCGTTTTACGGCTCCTGAACATAGAAAATTTCATGAAAAATATGGAATTTCATGACAAATACACATGTACGGACTTTTTTTCGCAGTGCCTGCAGATATTGGCCTGATTTTTGGTGTGTGGACAGATATAGACCAGTTACAGATCGAGTTTGCATTTCGTCCTGGTTGACCTACTTTTGACCGTTTTACGGCTCCTGAACATAGAAAATTTCATGAAAAATAGAAATATTCATGACAGATACATTTGTACGGACTTTTTTTTCGCAATGCCTGCAGATATTGGCCTGATTTTTGGTGTGTGAGCAGATATAGACAAGTTACAGATCGAGTTCGCATTTCGTCCTGGTTGACCTACTTTTGACCGTTTTACGGCTCCTGAATAAGAAAATTTCATGAAAAATATGAAATTTCATGACAAATACACATGTACGGACTTTTTTTTGCAGTGCCTGCAGATATTGGCCTGATTTTTTGGTGTGTTGACAGATATAGACCAGTTACAGATCGAGTTCGCGTTTCGTCCTGGTTGACCTACTTTTGACCGTTTTACGGCTCCTGAACATAGAAAATTTCATGAGAAATAGAAATATTCATGACAGATACACTTGTACGGACTTTTTTTCGCAATGCCTGCAGATATTGGCCTGATTTTGGTGTGTGAGCAGATATAGACCAGTTACGGATCGAGTTGGCATTTCGTCCTGGTTGACCTACTTTTGACCGTTTTACGGCTCTTGAACATAGAAAATTTCATGAAAAATATGAAATTTCATGACAAATACACATGTGCGGACTTTTTTTCGCAGTGCCTGCAGATATTGGCCTGATTTTTGGTGTGTTGACAGATATAGACTAGTTACAGATCGAGTTCGCGTTTCGTCCCGGTTGACCTACTTTTGACCGTTTAACAGCTCCTAAACTTAGAAATTTTCATGAAAAATAGAAATATTCATGACAAATACACATGTACGGACTTTTTTTCGCAATGCCTGCAAATATTGGTCTAATTTTCGGTGTATGGGCAGATATAGACCAGTTACAGATCGAGTTCGCGTTTCGTCCCGGTTGACTCACTTTTGACTGTTTTACAGCTCCTGAACATAGAAAATTTCATGAAAAATATGAAATTTTCATGACAAATACACATGTACAGACGTTTTTTTCGCAATGCCTGCAGATATTGGCCTGATTTCAGGTGTGTCGGCAGATATTGACCAGTTACAGATCGAGTTCGCGTTTCGTCCTGGTTGACCTACTTTTGACCGTTTTACGGCTCCTGAACATAGAAATCTCATGAAAAATATGGAATTTCATGACAAATACACATGTACGGACTTTTTTTCGCAATGCCTGCAGATATTGGCCTGATTTTTGGTGTGTGAGCAGATATAGACCAGTTAGAGATCAAGTTCGCGTTTCGTCCTGGTTGACCTACCTTTGACCGTTTTACGGCTCCTGAACATAGAAAATTTCATGAAAAAATATGGAATTTCATGACAAATACATTTGTACGGACTTTTTTTTCGCAAATGCCTGCAGATATTGGCCTGATTTTTGGTGTGTGAGCAGATATAGACAAGTTACAGATCGAGTTCCCATTTCGTCCTGGTTGACCTACTTTTGACCGTTTTACGGCTCCTGAATAAGAAAATTTCATGAAAAATATGAAATTTCATGACAAATACACATGTACGGACTTTTTTTCGCAGTGCCTGCAGATATTGGCCTGATTTTTGGTGTGTTGACAGATATAGACTAGTTACAGATCGAGTTCGCGTTTCGTCCCGGTTGACCTACTTTTGACCGTTTAACAGCTCCTAAACTTAGAAATTTTCATGAAAAATAGAAATATTCATGACAAATACACATGTACGGACTTTTTTTCGCAATGCCTGCAAATATTGGTCTAATTTTTGGTGTATGGGCAGATATAGACCAGTTACAGATCGAGTTTGCGTTTCGTCCCGGTTGACTCACTTTTGACTGTTTTACAGCTCCTGAACATAGAAAATTTCATGAAAAATATGAAATTTTCATGACAAATACACATGTACAGACGTTTTTTCGCAATGCCTGCAGATATTGGCCTGATTTCAGGTGTGTCGGCAGATATTGACCAGTTACAGATCGAGTTCGCGTTTCGTCCTGGTTGACCTACTTTTGACCGTTTTACGGCTCCTGAACATAGAAATCTCATGAAAAATATGGAATTTCATGACAAATACACATGTACGGACTTTTTTTCGCAATGCCTGCAGATATTGGCCTGATTTTTGGTGTGTGAGCAGATATAGACCAGTTAGAGATCAAGTTCGCGTTTCGTCCTGGTTGACCTACTTTTGACCGTTTTACGGCTCCTGAACATAGAAAATTTCATGAAAAATATGGAATTTCATGACAAATACACATGTACGGACTTTTTTTCGCAGTGCCTGCAGATATTGGCCTGATTTTTGGTGTGTGGACAGATATAGACTAGTTACAGATCTAGTTTGCATTTCGTCCTGGTTGACCTACTTTTGACCGTTTTACGGCTCCTGAACATAGAAAATTTCATGAAAAATAGAAATATTCATGACAGATACACTTGTACGGACTTTTTTACGCAATGCCTGCAGATATTGGCCTGATTTTTGGTGTGTGAGCAGATATAGACCAGTTACAGATCAAGTTCGCGTTTCGTCCTGGTTGACCTACTTTTGACCGTTTTACGGCTCCTGAACATAGAAAATTTCATGAAAAATATGGAATTTCATGACAAATACACATGTACGGACTTTTTTTCGCAGTGCCTGCAGATATTGGCCTGATTTTTGGTGTGTGGACAGATATAGACCAGTTACAGATCGAGTTTGCATTTCGTCCTGGTTGACCTACTTTTGACCGTTTTACGGCTCCTGAACATAGAAAATTTCATGAAAAATAGAAATATTCATGACAGATACATTTGTACGGACTTTTTTTTCGCAATGCCTGCAGATATTGGCCTGATTTTTTGGTGTGTGAGCAGATATAGACAAGTTACAGATCGAGTTCGCATTTCGTCCTGGTTGACCTACTTTTGGACCGTTTTACGGCTCCTGAATAAGAAAATTTCATGAAAAATATGAAATTTCATGACAAATACACATGTACGGACTTTTTTTTGCAGTGCCTGCAGATATTGGCCTGATTTTTTGGTGTGTTGACAGATATAGACCAGTTACAGATCGAGTTCGCGTTTCGTCCTGGTTGACCTACTTTTGACCGTTTTTACGGCTCCTGAACATAGAAAATTTCATGAGAAATAGAAATATTCATGACAGATACACTTGTACGGACTTTTTTTCGCAATGCCTGCAGATATTGGCCTGATTTTTGGTGTGTGAGCAGATATAGACCAGTTACAGATCGAGTTGGCATTTCGTCCTGGTTGACCTACTTTTGACCGTTTTTACGGCTCTTGAACATAGAAAATTTCATGAAAAATATGAAATTTCATGACAAATACACATGTGCGGACTTTTTTTCGCAGTGCCTGCAGATATTGGCCTGATTTTTGGTGTGTTGACAGATATAGACTAGTTACAGATCGAGTTCGCGTTTCGTCCCGGTTGACCTACTTTTGACCGTTTAACAGCTCCTAAACTTAGAAATTTTCATGAAAAATAGAAATATTCATGACAAATACACATGTACGGACTTTTTTTTCGCAATGCCTGCAAATATTGGTCTAATTTTTGGTGTATGGGCCAGATATAGACCAGTTACAGATCGAGTTCGCGTTTCGTCCCGGTTGACTCACTTTTGACTGTTTTACAGCTCCTGAACATAGAAAATTTCATGAAAAATATGAAATTTTCATGACAAATACACATGTACAGACGTTTTTTCGCAATGCCTGCAGATATTGGCCTGATTTCAGGTGTGTCGGCAGATATTGACCAGTTACAGATCGAGTTCGCGTTTCGTCCTGGTTGACCTACTTTTGACCGTTTTACGGCTCCTGAACATAGAAATCTCATGAAAAATATGGAATTTCATGACAAATACACATGTACGGACTTTTTTTCGCAATGCCTGCAGATATTGGCCTGATTTTTGGTGTGTGAGCAGATATAGACCAGTTAGAGATCAAGTTCGCGTTTCGTCCCTGGTTGACCTACCTTTGACCGTTTTACGGCTCCTGAACATAGAAAATTTCATGAAAAATATGGAATTTCATGACAAATACACATGTACAGACTTTTTTTTCGCAGTGCCTGCAGATATTGGCCTGATTTTTGGTGTGTGGACAGATATAGACTAGTTACAGATCTAGTTTGCATTTCGTCCTGGTTGACCTACTTTTGACCGTTTTTACGGCTCCTGAACATAGAAAATTTCATGAAAAATAGAAATATTCATGACAGATACACTTGTACGGACTTTTTTCGCAATGCCTGCAGATATTGGCCTGATTTTTGGTGTGTGAGCAGATATAGACCAGTTACAGATCAAGTTTGCGTTTCGTCCTGGTTGACCTACTTTTGACCGTTTTACGGCTCCTGAACATAGAAAATTTCATGAAAAATATGGAATTTCATGACAAATACACATGTACGGACTTTTTTTCGCAGTGCCTGCAGATATTGGCCTGATTTTTGGTGTGTGGACAGATATAGACCAGTTACAGATGGAGTTTGCATTTCGTCCTGGTTGACCTACTTTTGACCGTTTTACGGCTCCTGAACATAGAAAATTTCATGAAAAATAGAAATATTCATGACAGATACATTTGTACGGACTTTTTTTTTCGCAATGCCTGCAGATATTGGCCCTGATTTTTGGTGTGTGAGCAGATATAGACAAGTTACAGATCGAGTTCGCATTTCGTCCTGGTTGACCTACTTTTGACCGTTTTACGGCTCCTGAACATAGAAAATTTCATGAAAAATATGAAATTTCATGACAAATACACATGTGCGGACTTTTTTTCGCAGTGCCTGCAGATATTGGCCTGATTTTTGGTGTGTTGACAGATATAGACCAGTTACAGATCGAGTTCGCGTTTCGTCCTGGTTTGACCTACTTTTGACCGTTTTACAACATAGAAAATTTCATGAGAAATAGAAATATTCATGACAGATACACTTGTACGGACTTTTTTTCGCAATGCCTGCAGATATTGGCCTGATTTTTGGTGTGTGAGCAGATATAGACCAGTTACGGATCGAGTTGGCATTTCGTCCTGGTTGACCTACTTTTGACCGTTTTACGGCTCTTGAACATAGAAAATTTCATGAAAAATATGAAATTTCATGACAAATACACATGTGCGGACTTTTTTTCGCAGTGCCTGCAGATATTGGCCTGATTTTTGGTGTGTTGACAGATATAGACTAGTTACAGATCGAGTTCGCGTTTCGTCCCGGTTGACCTACTTTTGACCGTTTAACAGCTCCTAAACTTAGAAATTTTCATGAAAAATAGAAATATTCATGACAAATACACATGTACGGACTTTTTTTCGCAATGCCTGCAAATATTGGTCTAATTTTCGGTGTATGGGCAGATATAGACCAGTTACAGATCGAGTTCGCGTTTCGTCCCGGTTGACTCACTTTTGACTGTTTTACAGCTCCTGAACATAGAAAATTTCATGAAAAATATGAAATTTTCATGACAAATACACATGTACAGACGTTTTTTCGCAATGCCTGCAGATATTGGCCTGATTTCAGGTGTGTCGGCAGATATTGACCAGTTACAGATCGAGTTCGCGTTTCGTCCTGGTTGACCTACTTTTGACCGTTTTACGGCTCCTGAACATAGAAATCTCATGAAAAATATGGAATTTCATGACAAATACACATGTACGGACTTTTTTTCGCAATGCCTGCAGATATTGGCCTGATTTTTGGTGTGTGAGCAGATATAGACCAGTTAGAGATCAAGTTCGCGTTTCGTCCTGGTTGACCTACCTTTGACCGTTTTACGGCTCCTGAACATAGAAAATTTCATGAAAAATATGGAATTTCATGACAAATACATTTGTACGGACTTTTTTTTCGCAATGCCTGCAGATATTGGCCTGATTTTTGGTGTGTGAGCAGATATAGACAAGTTACAGATCGAGTTCCCATTTCGTCCTGGTTGACCTACTTTTGACCGTTTTACGGCTCCTGAATAAGAAAATTTCATGAAAAATATGAAATTTCATGACAAATACACATGTACGGACTTTTTTTCGCAGTGCCTGCAGATATTGGCCTGATTTTTGGTGTGTTGACAGATATAGACTAGTTACAGATCGAGTTCGCGTTTCGTCCCGGTTGACCTACTTTTGACCGTTTAACAGCTCCTAAACTTAGAAATTTTCATGAAAAATAGAAATATTCATGACAAATACACATGTACGGACTTTTTTTCGCAATGCCTGCAAATATTGGTCTAATTTTTGGTGTATGGGCAGATATAGACCAGTTACAGATCGAGTTTGCGTTTCGTCCCGGTTGACTCACTTTTGACTGTTTTACAGCTCCTGAACATAGAAAATTTCATGAAAAATATGAAATTTTCATGACAAATACACATGTACAGACGTTTTTTTCGCAATGCCTGCAGATATTGGCCTGATTTCAGGTGTGTCGGCAGATATTGACCAGTTACAGATCGAGTTCGCGTTTCGTCCTGGTTGACCTACTTTTGACCGTTTTACGGCTCCTGAACATAGAAATCTCATGAAAAATATGGAATTTCATGACAAATACACATGTACGGACTTTTTTTCGCAATGCCTGCAGATATTGGCCTGATTTTTGGTGTGTGAGCAGATATAGACCAGTTAGAGATCAAGTTCGCGTTTCGTCCTGGTTGACCTACTTTTGACCGTTTTACGGCTCCTGAACATAGAAAATTTCATGAAAAATATGGAATTTCATGACAAATACACATGTACGGACTTTTTTTCGCAGTGCCTGCAGATATTGGCCTGATTTTTGGTGTGTGGACAGATATAGACTAGTTACAGATCTAGTTTGCATTTCGTCCTGGTTGACCTACTTTTGACCGTTTTACGGCTCCTGAACATAGAAAATTTCATGAAAAATAGAAATATTCATGACAGATACACTTGTACGGACTTTTTTACGCAATGCCTGCAGATATTGGCCTGATTTTTGGTGTGTGAGCAGATATAGACCAGTTACAGATCAAGTTCGCGTTTCGTCCTGGTTGACCTACTTTTGACCGTTTTACGGCTCCTGAACATAGAAAATTTCATGAAAAATATGGAATTTCATGACAAATACACATGTACGGACTTTTTTTCGCAGTGCCTGCAGATATTGGCCTGATTTTTGGTGTGTGGACAGATATAGACCAGTTACAGATCGAGTTTGCATTTCGTCCTGGTTGACCTACTTTTGACCGTTTTACGGCTCCTGAACATAGAAAATTCCATGAAAAATAGAAATATTCATGACAGATACATTTGTACGGACTTTTTTTTCGCAATGCCTGCAGATATTGGCCTGATTTTTGGTGTGTGAGCAGATATAGACAAGTTACAGATCGAGTTCGCATTTCGTTCTGGTTGACCTACTTTTGACCGTTTTACGGCTCCTGAATAAGAAAATTTCATGAAAAATATGAAATTTCATGACAAATACACATGTACGGACTTTTTTTTGCAGTGCCTGCAGATATTGGCCTGATTTTTCGGTGTGTTGACAGATATAGACCAGTTACAGATCGAGTTCGCGTTTCGTCCTGGTTGACCTACTTTTGACCGTTTTACGGCTCCTGAACATAGAAAATTTCATGAGAAATAGAAATATTCATGACAGATACACTTGTACGGACTTTTTTTCGCAATGCCTGCAGATATTGGCCTGATTTTTGGTGTGTGAGCAGATATAGACCAGTTACAGATCGAGTTGGCATTTCGTCCTGGTTGACCTACTTTTGACCGTTTTACGGCTCTTGAACATAGAAAATTTCATGAAAAATATGAAATTTCATGACAAATACACATGTGCGGACTTTTTTTCGCAGTGCCTGCAGATATTGGCCTGATTTTTGGTGTGTTGACAGATATAGACTAGTTACAGATCGAGTTCGCGTTTCGTCCCGGTTGACCTACTTTTGACCGTTTAACAGCTCCTAAACTTAGAAATTTTCATGAAAAATAGAAATATTCATGACAAATACACATGTACGGACTTTTTTTCGCAATGCCTGCAAATATTGGTCTAATTTTTGGTGTATGGGCAGATATAGACCAGTTACAGATCGAGTTCGCGTTTCGTCCCGGTTGACTCACTTTTGACTGTTTTACAGCTCCTGAACATAGAAAATTTCATGAAAAATATGAAATTTTCATGACAAATACACATGTACAGACGTTTTTTCGCAATGCCTGCAGATATTGGCCTGATTTCAGGTGTGTCGGCAGATATTGACCAGTTACAGATCGAGTTCGCGTTTCGTCCTGGTTGACCTACTTTTGACCGTTTTACGGCTCCTGAACATAGAAATCTCATGAAAAATATGGAATTTCATGACAAATACACATGTACGGACTTTTTTTCGCAATGCCTGCAGATATTGGCCTGATTTTTGGTGTGTGAGCAGATATAGACCAGTTAGAGATCAAGTTCGCGTTTCGTCCTGGTTGACCTACCTTTGACCGTTTTACGGCTCCTGAACATAGAAAATTTCATGAAAAATATGGAATTTCATGACAAATACACATGTACGGACTTTTTTTCGCAGTGCCTGCAGATATTGGCCTGATTTTTGGTGTGTGGACAGATATAGACTAGTTACAGATCTAGTTTGCATTTCGTCCTGGTTGACCTACTTTTGACCGTTTTACGGCTCCTGAACATAGAAAATTTCATGAAAAATAGAAATATTCATGACAGATACACTTGTACGGACTTTTTTTCGCAATGCCTGCAGATATTGGCCTGATTTTTGGTGTGTGAGCAGATATAGACCAGTTACAGATCAAGTTTGCGTTTCGTCCTGGTTGACCTACTTTTGACCGTTTTACGGCTCCTGAACATAGAAAATTTCATGAAAAATATGGAATTTCATGACAAATACACATGTACGGACTTTTTTTCGCAGTGCCTGCAGATATTGGCCTGATTTTTGGTGTGTGGACAGATATAGACCAGTTACAGATGGAGTTTGCATTTCGTCCTGGTTGACCTACTTTTGACCGTTTTACGGCTCCTGAACATAGAAAATTTCATGAAAAATAGAAATATTCATGACAGATACATTTGTACGGACTTTTTTTTTCGCAATGCCTGCAGATATTGGCCTGATTTTTGGTGTGTGAGCAGATATAGACAAGTTACAGATCGAGTTCGCATTTCGTCCTGGTTGACCTACTTTTGACCGTTTTACGGCTCCTGAACATAGAAAATTTCATGAAAAATATGAAATTTCATGACAAATACACATGTGCGGACTTTTTTTCGCAGTGCCTGCAGATATTGGCCTGATTTTTGGTGTGTTGACAGATATAGACCAGTTACAGATCGAGTTCGCGTTTCGTCCTGGTTGACCTACTTTTGACCGTTTTACGGCTCCTGAACATAGAAAATTTCATGAGAAATAGAAATATTCATGACAGATACACTTGTACGGACTTTTTTTCGCAATGCCTGCAGATATTGGCCTGATTTTTGGTGTGTGAGCAGATATAGACCAGTTACGGATCGAGTTGGCATTTCGTCCTGGTTGACCTACTTTTGACCGTTTTACGGCTCTTGAACATAGAAAATTTCATGAAAAATATGAAATTTCATGACAAATACACATGTGCGGACTTTTTTTCGCAGTGCCTGCAGATATTGGCCTGATTTTTGGTGTGTTGACAGATATAGACTAGTTACAGATCGAGTTCGCGTTTCGTCCCGGTTGACCTACTTTTGACCGTTTAACAGCTCCTAAACTTAGAAATTTTCATGAAAAATAGAAATATTCATGACAAATACACATGTACGGACTTTTTTTCGCAATGCCTGCAAATATTGGTCTAATTTTCGGTGTATGGGCAGATATAGACCAGTTACAGATCGAGTTCGCGTTTCGTCCCGGTTGACTCACTTTTGACTGTTTTACAGCTCCTGAACATAGAAAATTTCATGAAAAATATGAAATTTTCATGACAAATACACATGTACAGACGTTTTTTTCGCAATGCCTGCAGATATTGGCCTGATTTCAGGTGTGTCGGCAGATATTGACCAGTTACAGATCGAGTTCGCGTTTCGTCCTGGTTGACCTACTTTTGACCGTTTTACGGCTCCTGAACATAGAAATCTCATGAAAAATATGGAATTTCATGACAAATACACATGTACGGACTTTTTTTCGCAATGCCTGCAGATATTGGCCTGATTTTTGGTGTGTGAGCAGATATAGACAAGTTACAGATCGAGTTCGCATTTCGTCCTGGTTGACCTACTTTTGACCGTTTTACGGCTCCTGAATAAGAAAATTTCATGAAAAATATGAAATTTCATGACAAATACACATGTACGGACTTTTTTTTGCAGTGCCTGCAGATATTGGCCTGATTTTTTGGTGTGTTGACAGATATAGACCAGTTACAGATCGAGTTCGCGTTTCGTCCTGGTTGACCTACTTTTGACCGTTTTACGGCTCCTGAACATAGAAAATTTCATGAGAAATAGAAATATTCATGACAGATACACTTGTACGGACTTTTTTTCGCAATGCCTGCAGATATTGGCCTGATTTTTGGTGTGTGAGCAGATATAGACCAGTTACAGATCGAGTTGGCATTTCGTCCTGGTTGACCTACTTTTGACCGTTTTACGGCTCTTGAACATAGAAAATTTCATGAAAAATATGAAATTTCATGACAAATACACATGTGCGGACTTTTTTTCGCAGTGCCTGCAGATATTGGCCTGATTTTTGGTGTGTTGACAGATATAGACTAGTTACAGATCGAGTTCGCGTTTCGTCCCGGTTGACCTACTTTTGACCGTTTAACAGCTCCTAAACTTAGAAATTTTCATGAAAAATAGAAATATTCATGACAAATACACATGTACGGACTTTTTTTCGCAATGCCTGCAAATATTGGTCTAATTTTTGGTGTATGGGCAGATATAGACCAGTTACAGATCGAGTTCGCGTTTCGTCCCGGTTGACTCACTTTTGACTGTTTTACAGCTCCTGAACATAGAAAATTTCATGAAAAATATGAAATTTTCATGACAAATACACATGTACAGACGTTTTTTTCGCAATGCCTGCAGATATTGGCCTGATTTCAGGTGTGTCGGCAGATATTGACCAGTTACAGATCGAGTTCGCGTTTCGTCCTGGTTGACCTACTTTTGACCGTTTTACGGCTCCTGAACATAGAAATCTCATGAAAAATATGGAATTTCATGACAAATACACATGTACGGACTTTTTTTCGCAATGCCTGCAGATATTGGCCTGATTTTTGGTGTGTGAGCAGATATAGACCAGTTAGAGATCAAGTTCGCGTTTCGTCCTGGTTGACCTACCTTTGACCGTTTTACGGCTCCTGAACATAGAAAATTTCATGAAAAATATGGAATTTCATGACAAATACACATGTACGGACTTTTTTTCGCAGTGCCTGCAGATATTGGCCTGATTTTTGGTGTGTGGACAGATATAGACTAGTTACAGATCTAGTTTGCATTTCGTCCTGGTTGACCTACTTTTGACCGTTTTACGGCTCCTGAACATAGAAAATTTCATGAAAAATAGAAATATTCATGACAGATACACTTGTACGGACTTTTTTTCGCAATGCCTGCAGATATTGGCCTGATTTTTGGTGTGTGAGCAGATATAGACCAGTTACAGATCAAGTTTGCGTTTCGTCCTGGTTGACCTACTTTTGACCGTTTTACGGCTCCTGAACATAGAAAATTTCATGAAAAATATGGAATTTCATGACAAATACACATGTACGGACTTTTTTTCGCAGTGCCTGCAGATATTGGCCTGATTTTTGGTGTGTGGACAGATATAGACCAGTTACAGATGGAGTTTGCATTTCGTCCTGGTTGACCTACTTTTGACCGTTTTACGGCTCCTGAACATAGAAAATTTCATGAAAAATAGAAATATTCATGACAGATACACTTGTACGGACTTTTTTTCGCAATGCCTGCAGATATTGGCCTGATTTTTGGTGTGTGAGCAGATATAGACCAGTTACAGATCAAGTTTGCGTTTCGTCCTGGTTGACCTACTTTTGACCGTTTTACGGCTCCTGAACATAGAAAATTTCATGAAAAATATGGAATTTCATGACAAATACACATGTACGGACTTTTTTTCGCAGTGCCTGCAGATATTGGCCTGATTTTTGGTGTGTGGACAGATATAGACCAGTTACAGATGGAGTTTGCATTTCGTCCTGGTTGACCTACTTTTGACCGTTTTACGGCTCCTGAACATAGAAAATTTCATGAAAAATAGAAATATTCATGACAGATACATTTGTACGGACTTTTTTTTTCGCAATGCCTGCAGATATTGGCCTGATTTTTGGTGTGTGAGCAGATATAGACAAGTTACAGATCGAGTTCGCATTTCGTCCTGGTTGACCTACTTTTGACCGTTTTACGGCTCCTGAACATAGAAAATTTCATGAAAAATATGAAATTTCATGACAAATACACATGTGCGGACTTTTTTTCGCAGTGCCTGCAGATATTGGCCTGATTTTTGGTGTGTTGACAGATATAGACCAGTTACAGATCGAGTTCGCGTTTCGTCCTGGTTGACCTACTTTTGACCGTTTTACGGCTCCTGAACATAGAAAATTTCATGAGAAATAGAAATATTCATGACAGATACACTTGTACGGACTTTTTTTCGCAATGCCTGCAGATATTGGCCTGATTTTTGGTGTGTGAGCAGATATAGACCAGTTACGGATCGAGTTGGCATTTCGTCCTGGTTGACCTACTTTTGACCGTTTTACGGCTCTTGAACATAGAAAATTTCATTAAAAATATGAAATTTCATGACAAATACACATGTGCGGACTTTTTTTCGCAGTGCCTGCAGATATTGGCCTGATTTTTGGTGTGTTGACAGATATAGACTAGTTACAGATCGAGTTCGCGTTTCGTCCCGGTTGACCTACTTTTGACCGTTTAACAGCTCCTAAACTTAGAAATTTTCATGAAAAATAGAAATATTCATGACAAATACACATGTACGGACTTTTTTTCGCAATGCCTGCAAATATTGGTCTAATTTTCGGTGTATGGGCAGATATAGACCAGTTACAGATCGAGTTCGCGTTTCGTCCCGGTTGACTCACTTTTGACTGTTTTACAGCTCCTGAACATAGAAAATTTCATGAAAAATATGAAATTTTCATGACAAATACACATGTACAGACGTTTTTTCGCAATGCCTGCAGATATTGGCCTGATTTCAGGTGTGTCGGCAGATATTGACCAGTTACAGATCGAGTTCGCGTTTCGTCCTGGTTGACCTACTTTTGACCGTTTTACGGCTCCTGAACATAGAAATCTCATGAAAAATATGGAATTTCATGACAAATACACATGTACGGACTTTTTTTCGCAATGCCTGCAGATATTGGCCTGATTTTTGGTGTGTGAGCAGATATAGACCAGTTAGAGATCAAGTTCGCGTTTCGTCCTGGTTGACCTACCTTTGACCGTTTTACGGCTCCTGAACATAGAAAATTTCATGAAAAATATGGAATTTCATGACAAATACATTTGTACGGACTTTTTTTTCGCAATGCCTGCAGATATTGGCCTGATTTTTGGTGTGTGAGCAGATATAGACAAGTTACAGATCGAGTTCCCATTTCGTCCTGGTTGACCTACTTTTGACCGTTTTTACGGCTCCTGAATAAGAAAATTTCATGAAAAATATGAAATTTCATGACAAATACACATGTACGGACTTTTTTTCGCAGTGCCTGCAGATATTGGCCTGATTTTTGGTGTGTTGACAGATATAGACTAGTTACAGATCGAGTTCGCGTTTCGTCCCGGTTGACCTACTTTTGACCGTTTAACAGCTCCTAAACTTAGAAATTTTCATGAAAAATAGAAATATTCATGACAAATACACATGTACGGACTTTTTTTCGCAATGCCTGCAAATATTGGTCTAATTTTTGGTGTATGGGCAGATATAGACCAGTTACAGATCGAGTTTGCGTTTCGTCCCGGTTGACTCACTTTTGACTGTTTTACAGCTCCTGAACATAGAAAATTTCATGAAAAATATGAAATTTTCATGACAAATACACATGTACAGACGTTTTTTCGCAATGCCTGCAGATATTGGCCTGATTTCAGGTGTGTCGGCAGATATTGACCAGTTACAGATCGAGTTCGCGTTTCGTCCTGGTTGACCTACTTTTGACCGTTTTACGGCTCCTGAACATAGAAATCTCATGAAAAATATGGAATTTCATGACAAATACACATGTACGGACTTTTTTTCGCAATGCCTGCAGATATTGGCCTGATTTTTGGTGTGTGAGCAGATATAGACCAGTTAGAGATCAAGTTCGCGTTTCGTCCTGGTTGACCTACCTTTGACCGTTTTACGGCTCCTGAACATAGAAAATTTCATGAAAAATATGGAATTTCATGACAAATACACATGTACGGACTTTTTTTCGCAGTGCCTGCAGATATTGGCCTGATTTTTGGTGTGTGGACAGATATAGACTAGTTACAGATCTAGTTTGCATTTCGTCCTGGTTGACCTACTTTTGACCGTTTTACGGCTCCTGAACATAGAAAATTTCATGAAAAATAGAAATATTCATGACAGATACACTTGTACGGACTTTTTTACGCAATGCCTGCAGATATTGGCCTGATTTTTGGTGTGTGAGCAGATATAGACCAGTTACAGATCAAGTTCGCGTTTCGTCCTGGTTGACCTACTTTTGACCGTTTTACGGCTCCTGAACATAGAAAATTTCATGAAAAATATGGAATTTCATGACAAATACACATGTACGGACTTTTTTTCGCAGTGCCTGCAGATATTGGCCTGATTTTTGGTGTGTGGACAGATATAGACCAGTTACAGATCGAGTTTGCATTTCGTCCTGGTTGACCTACTTTTGACCGTTTTACGGCTCCTGAACATAGAAAATTTCATGAAAAATAGAAATATTCATGACAGATACATTTGTACGGACTTTTTTTTCGCAATGCCTGCAGATATTGGCCTGATTTTTGGTGTGTGAGCAGATATAGACAAGTTACAGATCGAGTTCGCATTTCGTCCTGGTTGACCTACTTTTGACCGTTTTACGGCTCCTGAATAAGAAAATTTCATGAAAAATATGAAATTTCATGACAAATACACATGTACGGACTTTTTTTTGCAGTGCCTGCAGATATTGGCCTGATTTTTTGGTGTGTTGACAGATATAGACCAGTTACAGATCGAGTTCGCGTTTCGTCCTGGTTGACCTACTTTTGACCGTTTTACGGCTCCTGAACATAGAAAATTTCATGAGAAATAGAAATATTCATGACAGATACACTTGTACGGACTTTTTTTCGCAATGCCTGCAGATATTGGCCTGATTTTTGGTGTGTGAGCAGATATAGACCAGTTACGGATCGAGTTGGCATTTCGTCCTGGTTGACCTACTTTTGACCGTTTTACGGCTCTTGAACATAGAAAATTTCATGAAAAATATGAAATTTCATGACAAATACACATGTGCGGACTTTTTTTCGCAGTGCCTGCAGATATTGGCCTGATTTTTGGTGTGTTGACAGATATAGACTAGTTACAGATCGAGTTCGCGTTTCGTCCCGGTTGACCTACTTTTGACCGTTTAACAGCTCCTAAACTTAGAAATTTTCATGAAAAATAGAAATATTCATGACAAATACACATGTACGGACTTTTTTTCGCAATGCCTGCAAATATTGGTCTAATTTTCGGTGTATGGGCAGATATAGACCAGTTACAGATCGAGTTCGCGTTTCGTCCCGGTTGACTCACTTTTGACTGTTTTACAGCTCCTGAACATAGAAAATTTCATGAAAAATATGAAATTTTCATGACAAATACACATGTACAGACGTTTTTTCGCAATGCCTGCAGATATTGGCCTGATTTCAGGTGTGTCGGCAGATATTGACCAGTTACAGATCGAGTTCGCGTTTCGTCCTGGTTGACCTACTTTTGACCGTTTTACGGCTCCTGAACATAGAAATCTCATGAAAAATATGGAATTTCATGACAAATACACATGTACGGACTTTTTTTCGCAATGCCTGCAGATATTGGCCTGATTTTTGGTGTGTGAGCAGATATAGACAAGTTACAGATCGAGTTCGCATTTCGTCCTGGTTGACCTACTTTTGACCGTTTTACGGCTCCTGAATAAGAAAATTTCATGAAAAATATGAAATTTCATGACAAATACACATGTACGGACTTTTTTTTGCAGTGCCTGCAGATATTGGCCTGATTTTTTGGTGTGTTGACAGATATAGACCAGTTACAGATCGAGTTCGCGTTTCGTCCTGGTTGACCTACTTTTGACCGTTTTACGGCTCCTGAACATAGAAAATTTCATGAGAAATAGAAATATTCATGACAGATACACTTGTACGGACTTTTTTTCGCAATGCCTGCAGATATTGGCCTGATTTTTGGTGTGTGAGCAGATATAGACCAGTTACAGATCGAGTTGGCATTTCGTCCTGGTTGACCTACTTTTGACCGTTTTACGGCTCTTGAACATAGAAAATTTCATGAAAAATATGAAATTTCATGACAAATACACATGTGCGGACTTTTTTTCGCAGTGCCTGCAGATATTGGCCTGATTTTTGGTGTGTTGACAGATATAGACTAGTTACAGATCGAGTTCGCGTTTCGTCCCGGTTGACCTACTTTTGACCGTTTAACAGCTCCTAAACTTAGAAATTTTCATGAAAAATAGAAATATTCATGACAAATACACATGTACGGACTTTTTTTCGCAATGCCTGCAAATATTGGTCTAATTTTTGGTGTATGGGCAGATATAGACCAGTTACAGATCGAGTTCGCGTTTCGTCCCGGTTGACTCACTTTTGACTGTTTTACAGCTCCTGAACATAGAAAATTTCATGAAAAATATGAAATTTTCATGACAAATACACATGTACAGACGTTTTTTCGCAATGCCTGCAGATATTGGCCTGATTTCAGGTGTGTCGGCAGATATTGACCAGTTACAGATCGAGTTCGCGTTTCGTCCTGGTTGACCTACTTTTGACCGTTTTTACGGCTCCTGAACATAGAAATCTCATGAAAAATATGGAATTTCATGACAAATACACATGTACGGACTTTTTTTCGCAATGCCTGCAGATATTGGCCTGATTTTTGGTGTGTGAGCAGATATAGACCAGTTAGAGATCAAGTTCGCGTTTCGTCCTGGTTGACCTACCTTTGACCGTTTTACGGCTCCTGAACATAGAAAATTTCATGAAAAATATGGAATTTCATGACAAATACACATGTACGGACTTTTTTTCGCAGTGCCTGCAGATATTGGCCTGATTTTTGGTGTGTGGACAGATATAGACTAGTTACAGATCTAGTTTGCATTTCGTCCTGGTTGACCTACTTTTGACCGTTTTACGGCTCCTGAACATAGAAAATTTCATGAAAAATAGAAATATTCATGACAGATACACTTGTACGGACTTTTTTTTCGCAATGCCTGCAGATATTGGCCTGATTTTTGGTGTGTGAGCAGATATAGACCAGTTACAGATCAAGTTTGCGTTTCGTCCTGGTTGACCTACTTTTGACCGTTTTACGGCTCCTGAACATAGAAAATTTCATGAAAAATATGGAATTTCATGACAAATACACATGTACGGACTTTTTTTCGCAGTGCCTGCAGATATTGGCCTGATTTTTGGTGTGTGGACAGATATAGACCAGTTACAGATGGAGTTTGCATTTCGTCCTGGTTGACCTACTTTTGACCGTTTTACGGCTCCTGAACATAGAAAATTTCATGAAAAATAGAAATATTCATGACAGATACATTTGTACGGACTTTTTTTTTCGCAATGCCTGCAGATATTGGCCTGATTTTTGGTGTGTGAGCAGATATAGACAAGTTACAGATCGAGTTCGCATTTCGTCCTGGTTGACCTACTTTTGACCGTTTTACGGCTCCTGAACATAGAAAATTTCATGAAAAATATGAAATTTCATGACAAATACACATGTGCGGACTTTTTTTCGCAGTGCCTGCAGATATTGGCCTGATTTTTGGTGTGTTGACAGATATAGACCAGTTACAGATCGAGTTCGCGTTTCGTCCTGGTTGACCTACTTTTGACCGTTTTACGGCTCCTGAACATAGAAAATTTCATGAGAAATAGAAATATTCATGACAGATACACTTGTACGGACTTTTTTTCGCAATGCCTGCAGATATTGGCCTGATTTTTGGTGTGTGAGCAGATATAGACCAGTTACGGATCGAGTTGGCATTTCGTCCTGGTTGACCTACTTTTGACCGTTTTACGGCTCTTGAACATAGAAAATTTCATGAAAAATATGAAATTTCATGACAAATACACATGTGCGGACTTTTTTTCGCAGTGCCTGCAGATATTGGCCTGATTTTTGGTGTGTTGACAGATATAGACTAGTTACAGATCGAGTTCGCGTTTCGTCCCGGTTGACCTACTTTTGACCGTTTAACAGCTCCTAAACTTAGAAATTTTCATGAAAAATAGAAATATTCATGACAAATACACATGTACGGACTTTTTTTCGCAATGCCTGCAAATATTGGTCTAATTTTCGGTGTATGGGCAGATATAGACCAGTTACAGATCGAGTTCGCGTTTCGTCCCGGTTGACTCACTTTTGACTGTTTTACAGCTCCTGAACATAGAAAATTTCATGAAAAATATGAAATTTTCATGACAAATACACATGTACAGACGTTTTTTTCGCAATGCCTGCAGATATTGGCCTGATTTCAGGTGTGTCGGCAGATATTGACCAGTTACAGATCGAGTTCGCGTTTCGTCCTGGTTGACCTACTTTTGACCGTTTTACGGCTCCTGAACATAGAAATCTCATGAAAAATATGGAATTTCATGACAAATACACATGTACGGACTTTTTTTCGCAATGCCTGCAGATATTGGCCTGATTTTTGGTGTGTGAGCAGATATAGACAAGTTACAGATCGAGTTCGCATTTCGTCCTGGTTGACCTACTTTTGACCGTTTTACGGCTCCTGAATAAGAAAATTTCATGAAAAATATGAAATTTCATGACAAATACACATGTACGGACTTTTTTTTGCAGTGCCTGCAGATATTGGCCTGATTTTTTGGTGTGTTGACAGATATAGACCAGTTACAGATCGAGTTCGCGTTTCGTCCTGGTTGACCTACTTTTGACCGTTTTACGGCTCCTGAACATAGAAAATTTCATGAGAAATAGAAATATTCATGACAGATACACTTGTACGGACTTTTTTTCGCAATGCCTGCAGATATTGGCCTGATTTTTGGTGTGTGAGCAGATATAGACCAGTTACAGATCGAGTTGGCATTTCGTCCTGGTTGACCTACTTTTGACCGTTTTACGGCTCTTGAACATAGAAAATTTCATGAAAAATATGAAATTTCATGACAAATACACATGTGCGGACTTTTTTTTCGCAGTGCCTGCAGATATTGGCCTGATTTTTGGTGTGTTGACAGATATAGACTAGTTACAGATCGAGTTCGCGTTTCGTCCCGGTTGACCTACTTTTGACCGTTTAACAGCTCCTAAACTTAGAAATTTTCATGAAAAATAGAAATATTCATGACAAATACACATGTACGGACTTTTCTTCGCAATGCCTGCAAATATTGGTCTAATTTTTGGTGTATGGGCAGATATAGACCAGTTACAGATCGAGTTCGCGTTTCGTCCCGGTTGACTCACTTTTGACTGTTTTACAGCTCCTGAACATAGAAAATTTCATGAAAAATATGAAATTTTCATGACAAATACACATGTACAGACGTTTTTTCGCAATGCCTGCAGATATTGGCCTGATTTCAGGTGTGTCGGCAGATATTGACCAGTTACAGATCGAGTTCGCGTTTCGTCCTGGTTGACCTACTTTTGACCGTTTTACGGCTCCTGAACATAGAAATCTCATGAAAAATATGGAATTTCATGACAAATACACATGTACGGACTTTTTTTCGCAATGCCTGCAGATATTGGCCTGATTTTTGGTGTGTGAGCAGATATAGACCAGTTAGAGATCAAGTTCGCGTTTCGTCCTGGTTGACCTACCTTTGACCGTTTTACGGCTCCTGAACATAGAAAATTTCATGAAAAATATGAAATTTCATGACAAATACACATGTGCGGACTTTTTTTCGCAGTGCCTGCAGATATTGGCCTGATTTTTGGTGTGTTGACAGATATAGACTAGTTACAGATCGAGTTCGCGTTTCGTCCCGGTTGACCTACTTTTGACCGTTTAACAGCTCCTAAACTTAGAAATTTTCATGAAAAATAGAAATATTCATGACAAATACACATGTACGGACTTTTTTTCGCAATGCCTGCAAATATTGGTCTAATTTTCGGTGTATGGGCAGATATAGACCAGTTACAGATCGAGTTCGCGTTTCGTCCCGGTTGACTCACTTTTGACTGTTTTACAGCTCCTGAACATAGAAAATTTCATGAAAAATATGAAATTTTCATGACAAATACACATGTACAGACGTTTTTTCGCAATGCCTGCAGATATTGGCCTGATTTCAGGTGTGTCGGCAGATATTGACCAGTTACAGATCGAGTTCGCGTTTCGTCCTGGTTGACCTACTTTTGACCGTTTTTACGGCTCCTGAACATAGAAATCTCATGAAAAATATGGAATTTCATGACAAATACACATGTACGGACTTTTTTTCGCAATGCCTGCAGATATTGGCCTGATTTTTGGTGTGTGAGCAGATATAGACAAGTTACAGATCGAGTTCGCATTTCGTCCTGGTTGACCTACTTTTGACCGTTTTACGGCTCCTGAATAAGAAAATTTCATGAAAAATATGAAATTTCATGACAAATACACATGTACGGACTTTTTTTTGCAGTGCCTGCAGATATTGGCCTGATTTTTTGGTGTGTTGACAGATATAGACCAGTTACAGATCGAGTTCGCGTTTCGTCCTGGTTGACCTACTTTTGACCGTTTTACGGCTCCTGAACATAGAAAATTTCATGAGAAATAGAAATATTCATGACAGATACACTTGTACGGACTTTTTTTCGCAATGCCTGCAGATATTGGCCTGATTTTTGGTGTGTGAGCAGATATAGACCAGTTACAGATCGAGTTGGCATTTCGTCCTGGTTGACCTACTTTTGACCGTTTTACGGCTCTTGAACATAGAAAATTTCATGAAAAATATGAAATTTCATGACAAATACACATGTGCGGACTTTTTTTCGCAGTGCCTGCAGATATTGGCCTGATTTTTGGTGTGTTGACAGATATAGACTAGTTACAGATCGAGTTCGCGTTTCGTCCCGGTTGACTTACTTTTGACCGTTTAACAGCTCCTAAACTTAGAAATTTTCATGAAAAATAGAAATATTCATGACAAATACACATGTACGGACTTTTTTTCGCAATGCCTGCAAATATTGGTCTAATTTTTGGTGTATGGGCAGATATAGACCAGTTACAGATCGAGTTCGCGTTTCGTCCCGGTTGACTCACTTTTGACTGTTTTACAGCTCCTGAACATAGAAAATTTCATGAAAAATATGAAATTTTCATGACAAATACACATGTACAGACGTTTTTTCGCAATGCCTGCAGATATTGGCCTGATTTTTGGTGTGTGGACAGATATAGACTAGTTACAGATCTAGTTTGCATTTCGTCCTGGTTGACCTACTTTTGACCGTTTTACGGCTCCTGAACATAGAAAATTTCATGAAAAATAGAAATATTCATGACAGATACACTTGTACGGACTTTTTTTCGCAATGCCTGCAGATATTGGCCTGATTTTTGGTGTGTGAGCAGATATAGACCAGTTACAGATCAAGTTTGCGTTTCGTCCTGGTTGACCTACTTTTGACCGTTTTACGGCTCCTGAACATAGAAAATTTCATGAAAAATATGGAATTTCATGACAAATACACATGTACGGACTTTTTTTCGCAGTGCCTGCAGATATTGGCCTGATTTTTGGTGTGTGGACAGATATAGACCAGTTACAGATGGAGTTTGCATTTCGTCCTGGTTGACCTACTTTTGACCGTTTTACGGCTCCTGAACATAGAAAATTTCATGAAAAATAGAAATATTCATGACAGATACATTTGTACGGACTTTTTTTTTCGCAATGCCTGCAGATATTGGCCTGATTTTTGGTGTGTGAGCAGATATAGACAAGTTACAGATCGAGTTCGCATTTCGTCCTGGTTGACCTACTTTTGACCGTTTTACGGCTCCTGAACATAGAAAATTTCATGAAAAATATGAAATTTCATGACAAATACACATGTGCGGACTTTTTTTCGCAGTGCCTGCAGATATTGGCCTGATTTTTGGTGTGTTGACAGATATAGACCAGTTACAGATCGAGTTCGCGTTTCGTCCTGGTTGACCTACTTTTGACCGTTTTACGGCTCCTGAACATAGAAAATTTCATGAGAAATAGAAATATTCATGACAGATACACTTGTACGGACTTTTTTTCGCAATGCCTGCAGATATTGGCCTGATTTTTGGTGTGTGAGCAGATATAGACCAGTTACGGATCGAGTTGGCATTTCGTCCTGGTTGACCTACTTTTGACCGTTTTACGGCTCTTGAACATAGAAAATTTCATGAAAAATATGAAATTTCATGACAAATACACATGTGCGGACTTTTTTTCGCAGTGCCTGCAGATATTGGCCTGATTTTTGGTGTGTTGACAGATATAGACTAGTTACAGATCGAGTTCGCGTTTCGTCCCGGTTGACCTACTTTTGACCGTTTAACAGCTCCTAAACTTAGAAATTTTCATGAAAAATAGAAATATTCATGACAAATACACATGTACGGACTTTTTTTCGCAATGCCTGCAAATATTGGTCTAATTTTCGGTGTATGGGCAGATATAGACCAGTTACAGATCGAGTTCGCGTTTCGTCCCGGTTGACTCACTTTTGACTGTTTTACAGCTCCTGAACATAGAAAATTTCATGAAAAATATGAAATTTTCATGACAAATACACATGTACAGACGTTTTTTCGCAATGCCTGCAGATATTGGCCTGATTTCAGGTGTGTCGGCAGATATTGACCAGTTACAGATCGAGTTCGCGTTTCGTCCTGGTTGACCTACTTTTGACCGTTTTACGGCTCCTGAACATAGAAATCTCATGAAAAATATGGAATTTCATGACAAATACACATGTACGGACTTTTTTTCGCAATGCCTGCAGATATTGGCCTGATTTTTGGTGTGTGAGCAGATATAGACCAGTTAGAGATCAAGTTCGCGTTTCGTCCTGGTTGACCTACCTTTGACCGTTTTACGGCTCCTGAACATAGAAAATTTCATGAAAAATATGGAATTTCATGACAAATACATTTGTACGGACTTTTTTTTCGCAATGCCTGCAGATATTGGCCTGATTTTTGGTGTGTGAGCAGATATAGACAAGTTACAGATCGAGTTCCCATTTCGTCCTGGTTGACCTACTTTTGACCGTTTTACGGCTCCTGAATAAGAAAATTTCATGAAAAATATGAAATTTCATGACAAATACACATGTACGGACTTTTTTTCGCAGTGCCTGCAGATATTGGCCTGATTTTTGGTGTGTTGACAGATATAGACTAGTTACAGATCGAGTTCGCGTTTCGTCCCGGTTGACCTACTTTTGACCGTTTAACAGCTCCTAAACTTAGAAATTTTCATGAAAAATAGAAATATTCATGACAAATACACATGTACGGACTTTTTTTCGCAATGCCTGCAAATATTGGTCTAATTTTTGGTGTATGGGCAGATATAGACCAGTTACAGATCGAGTTTGCGTTTCGTCCCGGTTGACTCACTTTTGACTGTTTTACAGCTCCTGAACATAGAAAATTTCATGAAAAATATGAAATTTTCATGACAAATACACATGTACAGACGTTTTTTCGCAATGCCTGCAGATATTGGCCTGATTTCAGGTGTGTCGGCAGATATTGACCAGTTACAGATCGAGTTCGCGTTTCGTCCTGGTTGACCTACTTTTGACCGTTTTACGGCTCCTGAACATAGAAATCTCATGAAAAATATGGAATTTCATGACAAATACACATGTACGGACTTTTTTTCGCAATGCCTGCAGATATTGGCCTGATTTTTGGTGTGTGAGCAGATATAGACCAGTTAGAGATCAAGTTCGCGTTTCGTCCTGGTTGACCTACTTTTGACCGTTTTACGGCTCCTGAACATAGAAAATTTCATGAAAAATATGGAATTTCATGACAAATACACATGTACGGACTTTTTTTCGCAGTGCCTGCAGATATTGGCCTGATTTTTGGTGTGTGGACAGATATAGACCAGTTACAGATCGAGTTTGCATTTCGTCCTGGTTGACCTACTTTTGACCGTTTTACGGCTCCTGAACATAGAAAATTTCATGAAAAATAGAAATATTCATGACAGATACATTTGTACGGACTTTTTTTTCGCAATGCCTGCAGATATTGGCCTGATTTTTGGTGTGTGAGCAGATATAGACAAGTTACAGATCGAGTTCGCATTTCGTCCTGGTTGACCTACTTTTGACCGTTTTACGGCTCCTGAATAAGAAAATTTCATGAAAAATATGAAATTTCATGACAAATACACATGTACGGACTTTTTTTTGCAGTGCCTGCAGATATTGGCCTGATTTTTTGGTGTGTTGACAGATATAGACCAGTTACAGATCGAGTTCGCGTTTCGTCCTGGTTGACCTACTTTTGACCGTTTTACGGCTCCTGAACATAGAAAATTTCATGAGAAATAGAAATATTCATGACAGATACACTTGTACGGACTTTTTTTCGCAATGCCTGCAGATATTGGCCTGATTTTTGGTGTGTGAGCAGATATAGACCAGTTACAGATCGAGTTGGCATTTCGTCCTGGTTGACCTACTTTTGACCGTTTTACGGCTCTTGAACATAGAAAATTTCATGAAAAATATGAAATTTCATGACAAATACACATGTGCGGACTTTTTTTCGCAGTGCCTGCAGATATTGGCCTGATTTTTGGTGTGTTGACAGATATAGACTAGTTACAGATCGAGTTCGCGTTTCGTCCCGGTTGACCTACTTTTGACCGTTTAACAGCTCCTAAACTTAGAAATTTTCATGAAAAATAGAAATATTCATGACAAATACACATGTACGGACTTTTTTTCGCAATGCCTGCAAATATTGGTCTAATTTTTGGTGTATGGGCAGATATAGACCAGTTACAGATCGAGTTCGCGTTTCGTCCCGGTTGACTCACTTTTGACTGTTTTACAGCTCCTGAACATAGAAAATTTCATGAAAAATATGAAATTTTCATGACAAATACACATGTACAGACGTTTTTTCGCAATGCCTGCAGATATTGGCCTGATTTCAGGTGTGTCGGCAGATATTGACCAGTTACAGATCGAGTTCGCGTTTCGTCCTGGTTGACCTACTTTTGACCGTTTTACGGCTCCTGAACATAGAAATCTCATGAAAAATATGGAATTTCATGACAAATACACATGTACGGACTTTTTTTCGCAATGCCTGCAGATATTGGCCTGATTTTTGGTGTGTGAGCATATATAGACCAGTTAGAGATCAAGTTCGCGTTTCGTCCTGGTTGACCTACCTTTGACCGTTTTACGGCTCCTGAACATAGAAAATTTCATGAAAAATATGGAATTTCATGACAAATACACATGTACGGACTTTTTTTCGCAGTGCCTGCAGATATTGGCCTGATTTTTTGTGTGTGGACAGATATAGACTAGTTACAGATCTAGTTTGCATTTCGTCCTGGTTGACCTACTTTTGACCGTTTTACGGCTCCTGAACATAGAAAATTTCATGAAAAATAGAAATATTCATGACAGATACACTTGTACGGACTTTTTTTCGCAATGCCTGCAGATATTGGCCTGATTTTTGGTGTGTGAGCAGATATAGACCAGTTACAGATCAAGTTTGCGTTTCGTCCTGGTTGACCTACTTTTGACCGTTTTACGGCTCCTGAACATAGAAAATTTCATGAAAAATATGGAATTTCATGACAAATACACATGTACGGACTTTTTTTCGCAGTGCCTGCAGATATTGGCCTGATTTTTGGTGTGTGGACAGATATAGACCAGTTACAGATGGAGTTTGCATTTCGTCCTGGTTGACCTACTTTTGACCGTTTTACGGCTCCTGAACATAGAAAATTTCATGAAAAATAGAAATATTCATGACAGATACATTTGTACGGACTTTTTTTTTCGCAATGCCTGCAGATATTGGCCTGATTTTTGGTGTGTGAGCAGATATAGACAAGTTACAGATCGAGTTCGCATTTCGTCCTGGTTGACCTACTTTTGACCGTTTTACGGCTCCTGAACATAGAAAATTTCATGAAAAATATGAAATTTCATGACAAATACACATGTGCGGACTTTTTTTCGCAGTGCCTGCAGATATTGGCCTGATTTTTGGTGTGTTGACAGATATAGACCAGTTACAGATCGAGTTCGCGTTTCGTCCTGGTTGACCTACTTTTGACCGTTTTACGGCTCCTGAACATAGAAAATTTCATGAGAAATAGAAATATTCATGACAGATACACTTGTACGGACTTTTTTTCGCAATGCCTGCAGATATTGGCCTGATTTTTGGTGTGTGAGCAGATATAGACCAGTTACGGATCGAGTTGGCATTTCGTCCTGGTTGACCTACTTTTGACCGTTTTACGGCTCTTGAACATAGAAAATTTCATGAAAAATATGAAATTTCATGACAAATACACATGTGCGGACTTTTTTTCGCAGTGCCTGCAGATATTGGCCTGATTTTTGGTGTGTTGACAGATATAGACTAGTTACAGATCGAGTTCGCGTTTCGTCCCGGTTGACCTACTTTTGACCGTTTAACAGCTCCTAAACTTAGAAATTTTCATGAAAAATAGAAATATTCATGACAAATACACATGTACGGACTTTTTTTCGCAATGCCTGCAAATATTGGTCTAATTTTCGGTGTATGGGCAGATATAGACCAGTTACAGATCGAGTTCGCGTTTCGTCCCGGTTGACTCACTTTTGACTGTTTTACAGCTCCTGAACATAGAAAATTTCATGAAAAATATGAAATTTTCATGACAAATACACATGTACAGACGTTTTTTCGCAATGCCTGCAGATATTGGCCTGATTTCAGGTGTGTCGGCAGATATTGACCAGTTACAGATCGAGTTCGCGTTTCGTCCTGGTTGACCTACTTTTGACCGTTTTACGGCTCCTGAACATAGAAATCTCATGAAAAATATGGAATTTCATGACAAATACACATGTACGGACTTTTTTTCGCAATGCCTGCAGATATTGGCCTGATTTTTGGTGTGTGAGCAGATATAGACCAGTTAGAGATCAAGTTCGCGTTTCGTCCTGGTTGACCTACCTTTGACCGTTTTACGGCTCCTGAACATAGAAAATTTCATGAAAAATATGGAATTTCATGACAAATACACATGTACGGACTTTTTTTCGCAGTGCCTGCAGATATTGGCCTGATTTTTGGTGTGTGGACAGATATAGACTAGTTACAGATCTAGTTTGCATTTCGTCCTGGTTGACCTACTTTTGACCGTTTTACGGCTCCTGAACATAGAAAATTTCATGAAAAATAGAAATATTCATGACAGATACACTTGTACGGACTTTTTTTCGCAATGCCTGCAGATATTGGCCTGATTTTTGGTGTGTGAGCAGATATAGACCAGTTACAGATCAAGTTTGCGTTTCGTCCTGGTTGACCTACTTTTGACCGTTTTACGGCTCCTGAACATAGAAAATTTCATGAAAAATATGGAATTTCATGACAAATACACATGTACGGACTTTTTTTCGCAGTGCCTGCAGATATTGGCCTGATTTTTGGTGTGTGGACAGATATAGACCAGTTACAGATGGAGTTTGCATTTCGTCCTGGTTGACCTACTTTTGACCGTTTTACGGCTCCTGAACATAGAAAATTTCATGAAAAATAGAAATATTCATGACAGATACATTTGTACGGACTTTTTTTTTCGCAATGCCTGCAGATATTGGCCTGATTTTTGGTGTGTGAGCAGATATAGACAAGTTACAGATCGAGTTCGCATTTCGTCCTGGTTGACCTACTTTTGACCGTTTTACGGCTCCTGAACATAGAAAATTTCATGAAAAATATGGAATTTCATGACAAATACACATGTACGGACTTTTTTTCGCAGTGCCTGCAGATATTGGCCTGATTTTTGGTGTGTGGACAGATATAGACTAGTTACAGATCTAGTTTGCATTTCGTCCTGGTTGACCTACTTTTGACCGTTTTACGGCTCCTGAACATAGAAAATTTCATGAAAAATAGAAATATTCATGACAGATACACTTGTACGGACTTTTTTTCGCAATGCCTGCAGATATTGGCCTGATTTTTGGTGTGTGAGCAGATATAGACCAGTTACAGATCAAGTTTGCGTTTCGTCCTGGTTGACCTACTTTTGACCGTTTTACGGCTCCTGAACATAGAAAATTTCATGAAAAATATGGAATTTCATGACAAATACACATGTACGGACTTTTTTTCGCAGTGCCTGCAGATATTGGCCTGATTTTTGGTGTGTGGACAGATATAGACCAGTTACAGATGGAGTTTGCATTTCGTCCTGGTTGACCTACTTTTGACCGTTTTACGGCTCCTGAACATAGAAAATTTCATGAAAAATAGAAATATTCATGACAGATACATTTGTACGGACTTTTTTTTTCGCAATGCCTGCAGATATTGGCCTGATTTTTGGTGTGTGAGCAGATATAGACAAGTTACAGATCGAGTTCGCATTTCGTCCTGGTTGACCTACTTTTGACCGTTTTACGGCTCCTGAACATAGAAAATTTCATGAAAAATATGAAATTTCATGACAAATACACATGTGCGGACTTTTTTTCGCAGTGCCTGCAGATATTGGCCTGATTTTTGGTGTGTTGACAGATATAGACCAGTTACAGATCGAGTTCGCGTTTCGTCCTGGTTGACCTACTTTTGACCGTTTTACGGCTCCTGAACATAGAAAATTTCATGAGAAATAGAAATATTCATGACAGATACACTTGTACGGACTTTTTTTCGCAATGCCTGCAGATATTGGCCTGATTTTTGGTGTGTGAGCAGATATAGACCAGTTACGGATTGAGTTGGCATTTCGTCCTGGTTGACCTACTTTTGACCGTTTTACGGCTCTTGAACATAGAAAATTTCATGAAAAATATGAAATTTCATGACAAATACACATGTGCGGACTTTTTTTCGCAGTGCCTGCAGATATTGGCCTGATTTTTGGTGTGTTGACAGATATAGACTAGTTACAGATCGAGTTCGCGTTTCGTCCCGGTTGACCTACTTTTGACCGTTTAACAGCTCCTAAACTTAGAAATTTTCATGAAAAATAGAAATATTCATGACAAATACACATGTACGGACTTTTTTTCGCAATGCCTGCAAATATTGGTCTAATTTTCGGTGTATGGGCAGATATAGACCAGTTACAGATCGAGTTCGCGTTTCGTCCCGGTTGACTCACTTTTGACTGTTTTACAGCTCCTGAACATAGAAAATTTCATGAAAAATATGAAATTTTCATGACAAATACACATGTACAGACGTTTTTTCGCAATGCCTGCAGATATTGGCCTGATTTCAGGTGTGTCGGCAGATATTGACCAGTTACAGATCGAGTTCGCGTTTCGTCCTGGTTGACCTACTTTTGACCGTTTTACGGCTCCTGAACATAGAAATCTCATGAAAAATATGGAATTTCATGACAAATACACATGTACGGACTTTTTTTCGCAATGCCTGCAGATATTGGCCTGATTTTTGGTGTGTGAGCAGATATAGACCAGTTAGAGATCAAGTTCGCGTTTCGTCCTGGTTGACCTACCTTTGACCGTTTTACGGCTCCTGAACATAGAAAATTTCATGAAAAATATGGAATTTCATGACAAATACACATGTACGGACTTTTTTTCGCAGTGCCTGCAGATATTGGCCTGATTTTTGGTGTGTGGACAGATATAGACTAGTTACAGATCTAGTTTGCATTTCGTCCTGGTTGACCTACTTTTGACCGTTTTACGGCTCCTGAACATAGAAAATTTCATGAAAAATAGAAATATTCATGACAGATACACTTGTACGGACTTTTTTTCGCAATGCCTGCAGATATTGGCCTGATTTTTGGTGTGTGAGCAGATATAGACCAGTTACAGATCAAGTTTGCGTTTCGTCCTGGTTGACCTACTTTTGACCGTTTTACGGCTCCTGAACATAGAAAATTTCATGAAAAATATGGAATTTCATGACAAATACACATGTACGGACTTTTTTTCGCAGTGCCTGCAGATATTGGCCTGATTTTTGGTGTGTGGACAGATATAGACCAGTTACAGATGGAGTTTGCATTTCGTCCTGGTTGACCTACTTTTGACCGTTTTACGGCTCCTGAACATAGAAAATTTCATGAAAAATAGAAATATTCATGACAGATACATTTGTACGGACTTTTTTTTTCGCAATGCCTGCAGATATTGGCCTGATTTTTGGTGTGTGAGCAGATATAGACAAGTTACAGATCGAGTTCGCATTTCGTCCTGGTTGACCTACTTTTGACCGTTTTACGGCTCCTGAACATAGAAAATTTCATGAAAAATATGAAATTTCATGACAAATACACATGTGCGGACTTTTTTTCGCAGTGCCTGCAGATATTGGCCTGATTTTTGGTGTGTTGACAGATATAGACCAGTTACAGATCGAGTTCGCGTTTCGTCCTGGTTGACCTACTTTTGACCGTTTTACGGCTCCTGAACATAGAAAATTTCATGAGAAATAGAAATATTCATGACAGATACACTTGTACGGACTTTTTTTCGCAATGCCTGCAGATATTGGCCTGATTTTTGGTGTGTGAGCAGATATAGACCAGTTACGGATCGAGTTGGCATTTCGTCCTGGTTGACCTACTTTTGACCGTTTTACGGCTCTTGAACATAGAAAATTTCATGAAAAATATGAAATTTCATGACAAATACACATGTGCGGACTTTTTTTCGCAGTGCCTGCAGATATTGGCCTGATTTTTGGTGTGTTGACAGATATAGACTAGTTACAGATCGAGTTCGCGTTTCGTCCCGGTTGACTTACTTTTGACCGTTTAACAGCTCCTAAACTTAGAAATTTTCATGAAAAATAGAAATATTCATGACAAATACACATGTACGGACTTTTTTTCGCAATGCCTGCAAATATTGGTCTAATTTTCGGTGTATGGGCAGATATAGACCAGTTACAGATCGAGTTCGCGTTTCGTCCCGGTTGACTCACTTTTGACTGTTTTACAGCTCCTGAACATAGAAAATTTCATGAAAAATATGAAATTTTCATGACAAATACACATGTACAGACGTTTTTTCGCAATGCCTGCAGATATTGGCCTGATTTCAGGTGTGTCGGCAGATATTGACCAGTTACAGATGGAGTTCACGTTTTGTCCCAGTTGACCTATTTTTGACCGTTTGACGGTGCTCTAACATAGAAAATTTCATAAAAAGGTGCACAATTTATTGTATGGACTTTTTTTCGCAGTACCTGCAGATATGGGCCTGATTATTTGTGTGTAGGCAGATAATGACCAGTTACAGATTGAGTTCTTGTTTTGTCTCAGTTGACCTACTTTTGACCATTTGACTGCTCCTGAACATAGAAAGTTTCATGAAAAATATAAATTTTCATAACAAATGCATATGTACTGACTTTTTTCCTCAATGCCTGTAGATGCCACCCTGATTTTTTTTGTGTGGGCAGATAATGACAGTTACAGATTGAGTTTGCTTTTCATCCCGGTTGACCTACTTTTGATTGTTTTACGGATCCTAAACATAGAAAATTTCATGAAAGACAGAAATTTTTATGGAAAATGCACATGTATGGACTTTTTTTCACAATGCCTGCATATACTGGCATGATTTTTGGTGTGTTGCTTGATAATGACCCGTTACAGATCTCGTTTGCATTTTGCCCTTGTTGACCTACTTTTGACCATACGACACCTCCTGAACTTAAAATTTTTTTCAGAGATGTCACTTGTGTATTCACTATGGTCTTTATACTTTTTTATATCAATAACAATATCCTTAGCACGACTCCAGATTATCTTGTACAGGTCCCCCAGTAGATCAAACTGCATCTGCAGGTGCCAGGTTTCCTGGAGGGACAGAATATCAATCGAACATATCAGGCAGGTTCTCTATGAAGTCTTGACTATTAGTTCGCTTTATTCCTAGTACATTGTGAGAGCAAACGGTTAACAAAGACATAATAACGTACGAGAAATTTTTATTGAGTTATTTAGCATAATTGACATTTTGGTAACTACTGAAACGGTTGAAATATCTTCTGCAACATATTCCTTGTTGCCAAAATGAGTCCTTTCTTCCAGATATCCCAAAGTGTCTTATGCGATGTAAATTTGAAAGCAGTTTAGTGGTTAGAGAGCTTACATATCACAATTGATATTAATTTCAAAGCAGTTCGATTGCGTCTGAGTCGTCTTTGTTTGGCGGTCACTAGAGTTTTTTTTTTTTTTTTTTTGTTAATTTCAAAGGCATATCACCTGTTTAGTTTCAGATTGTTACATACATGACTGCCACAGTTTTGACAGTTCTAGCATATGGGCATGGGAGACTGGCTCACACACTATATAAAATGCAAGAGAAAATGGCCCCTAATGGTTCTATTTAAGAACAGTTTTTACTATAATTTCTCCCCCCATCCCAAGATAGCAGCACCTCCGGGGGCAAAATTGTAAAAAAAGCAAACCTCCTCTTAAAGCACTTGATTTAGCAATTTTACTCTATGCAGAAAAATAATTTTGTACGGTTAAAAACCTAATATCCAATATTGTCATAAAAAAGAAAGCCACATATGAATGACCTTCTATTAATTTTAGGTTGACACTCGTCAGCCCGTCCATATTACCTTGTAGGGGATTTCTAATTCTGAGGACAGGATATTTGTTTTTCTATCTGGCTGGGTAATTCAAAGAACCACAACAAATATATAGGGTTATAAACACAGCTAAAAAATTAACAATTATCAAACTGCATATGGTCTTAAGTACAAGGGATAAATCACATACCAAGGTTGTCAAGGCTGACTCCTGGATGTACAGAAGATGGCGCTTTGAATCAGCAAACCAACTCTTCTGTCTCAGCTGGAAGCCCAAACCCGACTGGCACCATATCTCTCTGGCCTTCACCACGTGTGTACTGGACAGGGGAAAAGGTCACTGACCGCCATACAGAACCCAGGTTAATGATCACCCAGATAAGGTGATACTCAACCCAGGGTGGAAACAGGCGGGCAGTTATAATCTAACATTTGGTCCCTACACAAAATTGTCAAGCGCTCTGAGTATAAGACAATAAGTAATTATATCAAAGCGTTCCATAATTTGTTCATGTTCCTAAATTTATATACAAAATATATTTGTTTCATGCTTCATATACCATGCATGTATATGGTTAAAACACGCAAAGAAAATAAAATAATATTTATGTGGATAGATTTAATACCTGAAAATAGAACATACTTAATTTTATGCTATGCACACATTGCTTAATATTCAACAAAACTCATAATATTTTTTTGGAAATTGTAGGAGATGGAATGTCAGGTAATTAAAAAAAAATCAATGAAGAGTATCTTCATCTTTATACAAAAAAAAATCTAAAAAAAAACACAATACATATCCATAGAGAAATGGAACATGTAAAGATAGAAGTCGGTTCACTGGTGATGGGAATCAAACTCATGACCTCCCGATTGCCGCCAGTCTGTATTTCTTGCGTCTCTTTAAGGAATGCTCATGAGTGTTTTCATTTATGTAACTATGTCATTAGGGAAACAAAATCAAACACGTTCAAAGTTCTATTTTATGGTATTTTCAATGTCTTGTGACTTCACATATCTTCAATGTTACATTAGAAAACTAAAGTCGAGCTTGCGTTAACATTCTAGGCACATTAAGGTTTTCTGTTTTATTACCTAAGATTCTAAATAGGACCACAACATATAATTTCCTTGGGGATCCTTTTTATATTGATGATTTAGTGATTGCGTAAGTTTTCAATTTTACCTTTCACATTAAGTTTACATTTTTAAGGAACATATAAAACAAGTAAAAGGTTTAGGTATATATACCCTGATCTTATCCATCACTTACATACTGTTATGATTGCCTGGGGGAACAGTTTGGGTAATATTGTTCTGTTGTCCGGCTGATATATTAAAAATCTTCTTGGACCTTTCTGATATCGTTCGATGTGTCCGGAATACAGGACATGGAATGTATTTATATAATTTATGTTGATGCAGAAAACTTGAGGCATATGAACACTGACTAAAAACAAATTCTGCCAAACATAATATGATAAACACGCTGCGATTATAACATTTAGTTTAAGTAGTCAGTTAAGGAATTTAAATTTGTAACGAATTTAAATCAAAAACAATATTTCATGTACCTCAATGCTAACGCAGTTTTTGACAACATAACTGATAACTTTAGTCCGAGCACTGATGGCCAGCTCAGTCAGTTTTCCTTAATGCAATGTGAACAAAATACTGCCCGACTGCTTGGAGCAGCCTGGTTTTAATTGTTTGTGATGGACTTGGGCAGGGGGCGGTTGTGGTTGATGGATCGTAAATAATTATTATTTCTGAGGGAACTGTTTGGGAAGCAGATACGAGAGTGGTGCACTGGGCCCACTCACTGAAAGAAATAATATTAATATACCAACTGCAGGGGAAATCCAGAACCAAAAGCAAGTTTATACCCAGAGTAAATTGCAACCTGACACAGCTGGGTACACCACGGTTTTCGCGGACACGTGTCTGATTTTGAGCCATCTTTAGTATTTTAGAAAATGTGCAAAACTGAGACACGTTTTTGTTAATAAACCTATTTTTTCAGATGAAATGAGATAATGTCTCTGGCAAAGTCGGTT
Source organism: Sipunculus nudus (assembly GCA_026874595.1). Taxonomy (NCBI): domain Eukaryota; kingdom Metazoa; phylum Annelida; class Sipuncula; order Golfingiida; family Sipunculidae; genus Sipunculus; species Sipunculus nudus. Next base: position 7,718,045 of record CM049317.1, read on the forward strand.
AATTGCCAAATTACGTGGGGATATAAGATTGTACGTCCCCCCCCCTGCATGGTTACATTAATGTGGCGGGGGGGGGGGGGGGGGGGGTAGCATATCCGTGGCACCAACTGATTGGGTACGTTTTGTAAGGGTTTGATAAACAAATCTCGGATTCTAATTCAGTGATTTTTTTTCAACATTTTCCGATGAGAAGGGTAGACAGAGTCAACCATTACCCAAATAAAATATATTCTTCTTAGAAATTGCCCTTATTTTATTTTGTTTTCGTGTACACATCGGATGGTAGGAACACACTTTATCTTCCGATTATAGCAATCAAGACATAAGTTCGGGCTGCATTCAAAAAAATTAATTTAAAGAATTTAATTTAACACCCACTGCACACGTCTGGTGGCTTCTCACCCAGTGTCAAAATATAATATATCATATGAATAGACCCTGCAGGTTGTAGAAGATTTTAGCGTCCTTGACCTAAATCCTACCAGATCCTATACGACGACATACGGTACTGGATAACCCAGCCCTCCATTTCAGTCAAGTGATTTTGTTGCATAACGTTGAGTAGGCCAGTTACAAGTATCACGGGATGATCACATTGCATATTCATAAATTTTCAACAAATCTAGATACAGATCATGTATCACGTATTATCTCCAGACAAGCCATATGTCATTATGCTCGTCTAGGATATGACATAAAAAAAAACAGATCCACGTTTTATTTAAAATATGTTTAACCGACTGATCTTTTATGCTGGTTATATTTCCGCGTCAAGGTGTCAGAGCAGTAGCCTGACCAATATAAGGGGGGGGGCAATACCCCCGAGGAAGAGGGTGTGGTAGGTCCCCCTCCCCCGGTGTTGAAGGGTTTGAAAAAAAAAATGTATGTATACTGGTGTATTTTTCTGGCAATGGATGCATTTTAACACAGAATATAAACTTTGCAATATTTTATTGCACCCCTGGAGGCTACGGCCCTGGGTGTGCAGTCGATTCTCCTTGACATTCATGGGTAAATATTGCTTGTGGAGATTAATGCAAGTCTGTATCTGGTTCTTTCTCAATTTGCCACGTGATGGCGCCCCATTCTGGTGTTTATTCCATTGTTATGTTTAACTGCATTTGCACTGTTCACCTTAAGCTTTCACATGGGCACATGGGATTTTCATTGTATTTCTGATCTTAAAAGTCAGTTTCACTTCAGGGCCGAAGCCTGAGTGAAGTCCGAGGGTGGCAGTAAATGCTTTGTCAGAGCAGAGCATAACGAGAGGGCGTAGGCTCCGAAAGGGAAGGGTGTGCCCCATGTCGACAATAAATAAAAATACATGTACGTGCAACATATTGGCATTTTGTGGGTATTTTTTCTTATAATATAAGCTCTAATCACAGAGCTTAATTTTTATTCACTGAATGACAGTCCTCTGTCATATTGAACTTTCTTGCAAATATTATCGACATTTATTTGCCAAGGAATGATCAGATCCCCCCACCCCCCACCCCCCCTGGCTACGGAACTGAACTTGCTGAGGTCCCTTGTGGTCACTTAAGTAATATAACGCTGTATACAATTATACAATGAGATATTGTTAATCACTGTTACACGTTATGTTACATGCATAATTCATGGTAAGTAGAATGAAAGTCATTTCCAAGAATAAGCTGAGTGTTTTAATAATAAACATTGTTTGCTTAACAAAATATGTTACAGGGATAGTTGTCGCACTGTTTTTTTTTTTAAGTTATGGTTTAATCATGAATGCCTTTAGTTATGTTAATCATTATCGGAGGAAGACATAATATTATAAGAATTAATCCTGGCGGGTTTACGATTATTTAAGATGCAAAAGAAACCACTATCATGTAATGTCACTATTCATTGTTTTACTCGCTAGGTCCCAAGCACCAGGGTGCACCTTACCCTCTCCCCGCTACAATAAGAGACGACGAGACTTTACTGCACTGTGGTTAGCTACATATTCGCGGGGCATAAATTCCGCGATTTTTACTCGTTAAGTGTTTCGCAAAGGTTCCATTTACGGGATCCCGCCATATTAAAAACCTTCACAAAATTATAAATTTTTATATGAATTAATTACATTTATAACAAATGTGGACATATATTTAATAATTTGAAGGGAGATAACGTTAACATCAAACGATATTATACATTCATGGCACATAGTTTTAAAAATATGGTACCATTTCCTAGGCGATCTTTAAATATAAAATATTTATTATTGATTTTACTAAAAATCAATATTCAAACTTTTGAAGTGCCTTCGACGATAGAGCCTTTTATTCAGGAAGGTTTTATTTTCGCGATATTTACACTTTTGCGAATTTGAAACCCTTGCTACAAAAAGTCAAATACAGTTTTCAGCCATATCATATCTGTCGTTTTGTTAGTATTTTTGTGATTCTCTGTTCCACAAGCCTGTTCCTACTTGATTTTTGGAAATCAATTGAAACAAAAATGAATTAAAAATTATATATTTATGTATATATATATATGTATATATATACATATATGTATATATATATATATATATATATATATATATATATATATATATATATATATATATATATCCAAGAAAACTGCATCATGAAGTGACGGCCTATAAAGGAATTATAAATTTTACAATAAATCTCAGGTTTATATTTTACACTGCTTTAGGTTATTTATAATGATCAGATATGTCAGATACGTCCATCCTGATGTAGTTATGTTTGTTAAAGCTTGTTATATTTTTTACTATATGGATTTATAAACATAGGTTCTCAAATGCGGATTCTATTGTTTCGGCTATTTTTTAACGATAGGTCTTTTTTACAGTGAAAATACACAAGTAAATCATAATTTTGAGAGTTCACACCCGAAATAAAAAAAGTCGTCGTGGGGGGGGGGGGGGTCTATTTTAATATGATGCCTAGAGGTATCCTGTAGGTGTTACAGGTATGTTGGAATAAAATGATATTCATTAAAATATCTTGAATTCAAACAAATATTAAGATATTTTAAAATCTGAATAATCTAAATAAACATGACCAGTTTCAGAAAACTGACACCAGGTATGGAGCAGATATAGTGGAGACATACGAGTTACTGTGTGGTGATGCTACCAATGACGACATCTGGTGGTGGTACTAGGTAGGATCAGGAACTGATTTTATCGAGCTGATCTGTATTTTCTGTTGGTTTTCTATAGGTCTGGGCGTAGGAGTGGACTTTCTTAGACCTCTCTAGTTATAGCATTATCTTCCAGCAGGCCACACTGCGCAGACTCGGACTCAATAGTACGACTCTGCTGTTTAGGGTTTACTGGCGTCACGTTCTGATCCCCATTATGCACCACGGCGTATACATACACAATCGGCGTAGGTAAAAATGTATTGAAGAGGGTAATGTAGTCCGTTCAATAAGTTGAATAAGAATTGTTTCAAGACAAATTACATAAACATGGTTGTTTTAAGTGTTAAAGACTTCACGGAATATGTAATATTTTGTAAGCATAAGCTTGCGAATTATAAAAAGATGTTTCCTTGACATTTGACAGTTGGGACATGCAGTCCCGGCCGTTTCACAGTCCCTTTTTTGTAGAGATTCGTTTCGATATGAAGCGATCTCCGCCGGAAGTGTGCCTAAAGGCTAGTTAATGGAGTTCCCTGCAGGTGGCCCTGATATCCATAATCTGGGGACTGAATTGACACAAGATGTTATGTTTTATATATCTGTCCAATTGTTACCTTCAATTTACTTTATTATCGTGCAAGGTCAAGTGTAGTTGCAACATGTGGCTATAAAGTATGTTTTTTTAAGCCAACACTATTGTAAATGTCTCCCCCCCCCCTTCTCTCTCTCTCTCTCACACAAACACACACACACAAACACACACGCAATAGATACTTTTACATAAATGACATTCAATTTTCTAAAAAAAAGATGATATAAGATTATAAATAGAATGGTTGTAATTAGAATTAGTTTTGATCAATTGGTGAACGTATGAAAATGGATTATTTGTCTGTACATCTGTTATCAATAAATGCTCAGTCAAGGAACAGCCACCGGTAACGGCATCTGGTGGAGGGACATAGGTCTATTATTAAGATACAAAGTATTGCATCTTGAGACAAGAATGTTACAAATGCGAATCGGGAGTATTGGGATAGCAGATACATGATCGGCGTTGGAGAGGAAAAGGGGTATCTGTAAATGATTGCTGTTTATATTTATACTGATAACGCCCTGCGGCACAAACCAAAATACACGTAACAGTTACGTTCATAACACCATAAAGAAAGACTTATTGTGCATTAAAAATCAAATGCACCAGATGCTTAGGTTCAAAATAAATTTATTTAATTTTCATTGCTGGTATAAATGGTTTACAGAATGTTTTCATATATTACATTTATATTATTAAATATTACAATTCATTGTAAATATTCATTTTTTAAACTGTAAATAGAAAGAAGTTAAGAATTGTTGCAAGCGGTTTGTCACCTCAAAATTGTGTTACGATGATATAGACTTCAAAATTTGTGTGGTAGGCTTTCATCTTGCTTTCAATCAGTGTCGTCAATATTATTTTACACCTCTTTCTCGCATCTGTAATACAATTTCATGTACTTGTGGGTGCCATGACAGGGGTCACCAAATATCGAATTGGTGGCATGCATTGTACATTCGTGGTGTCCATGGCAACGGGCATGGAACATCGCTGTCGCCCGACCACTGTGACAGTTAATATCATACGCCTTCCGGTGAGTACAGGTGTTGTAATTCTTGCGTCCGTAGAAAGCCTTAATGACCTTGACCTTGTCCAGTCCACAGTCTATCTGTATGTGGCCGTACTCGCACACGGTCTCCTTTCTTAAGCAAACTGGTCCAGCTGAATACAATAATAATAATAATAATAATAATAATAATCATCATCTTCATGATCATTATGATCACCATAACAACACGAGCAACAGCAAAATTAATCAGAAGACGAAGAAGAATTAGAATAAAATAATCAGAATAAGAATGATAAAAAGAACACCAATAATACTAATAATGAATAATAAAAACCAATAATTGTAAGAACGAAAATAATGATCACTACCATCAAAGTAAATATTATTTATGATACAATTGAATAATAGAGAGCCCAATCGATAATGATCTATTATGGATCAGGGTTGATTTAAAAGGCGGATGAAAAATATGTCAATAAATCAAATGAAAATGAGATCAAATATTTCCTATCAAATTTAAACTCGATAAAATTATCAAACGGAGGAACAAACATTAAAAAAATGAATATGAAATTGCAATTTTTCGGCTTTGGTTTATAATTCCAAATATTCTAAATGTAAATGCGACATGTTTCAATAAAGAAAGTATTTGTATTTTACTAAAACATCTTAAAATATCAGGTCATTTTTTCGGCACAACACCCCAATTTAAAAGAAAAGTTAAAACGTGTGATATGAGCTTAGTGTCAAACAGGGCTCGCCGGCGATATATACATCAGAATGCTTGCTGTATTTTACCGATTATGCATCGGGTTTCGCCTGCATTTATCAATTAACCACTAAGGGTATACGTTATCAAGTACGGTTATTTAATGACCACAAGGTTTTAATTAAATCGCTGACGTAGTCATAAAGACCGTCATATAGTTTTGCTACCAGTCATCAATTCCAGTTCTGTAACTTTGACCCCGATATTCAAACTTAAACACCCTAATTAAATATCCCGAAAATATATTACGGTGAAAATAATATTTTAATAATTTTTAATATTATTTTTGTTAAGAGGGAGTGGCTCTCTAATATTTGACCCCTGGCATTAAAACCCTTTCACAATCTGTTGACACTGTCTGCGTCCCTATTTAATTCATGAATTGAATATGAATGGCATATACAGAAAATTAGGCTTCAAATTAACCTTAGAATACATTTGCTTACCTGGTTCTATCACTGAAAGCCCGGAGGGATTGACAAAGTGACAAAACAAGCAAGAAATCTTTAACGTCTCAGGAGTATGCATAAACACCATAAAGTTAATATTTTGTTAACTTTTAATTAAATTTATAAATTAAATATTAATGTTATTAACTTTTTTCTTAAATATTTCTTAAACTACTTCTCTTGGACCATTTGACATGTTTACTTTCCGAAGGCTCTGTATATTACGAAGCTAATAATAATCTACTATTTGAAGGAGAGAACATAAAGTCAACTATTTTAATATTTACTTTATTTTTGGCTGTTTAAGCTTTGACTTTGCGCCATGCAAAGGAAGGTTCTGGATTGTATAAACACTGTTGCGAAGTTCATTACCAAAAGAAATTAAGTAGAAGAAAAATAAATAAATAATTCTAAATATCACCTTCACTGATCTGTAGCCAAGCACAGAAGACCACCAATATTGTCAGACAGCTAGGTTGAATCTTCATTTTCTGGCTTTATTTGAGAGTCAATCCCAAAATTCCTTAGCGAGCATGAACCGCCTACGCAAGTTTTGCCACAAATGTGCCCCGCAGAGATTAGGGTCTCGTTTATGTATGGTGTAAGGTCCTTTTGTCAGAGCTCATGAATATTTAAATGTGATCACAAAGTAAAGTCAAATGTTGATGAAATAATATTTGCTTATCCGGGTCTTTCCTTTTCTTCTAAAGAGTTCAGTTGTATTGTTGTGACAGCAGGCCTTCCGCAAAATCACGTGCTATAAATACATGTATGATTATTGTGATTTTAATTAATATATACGTTAATAATTTGTTACATCTATAACATGACATAAATGACATCACGTATTAAAGATATCTCGCATTCTTCAGATATCGTGGCAGGCTCTGCATGGCGGTTTGACTGACATGTGACATCCAGCTACATATTTACTGGTCGAGTTAAACCACGCCATTCATTGTTTTATGAAACGAATTATCCTGTAAGATTGGCCTTTTATTATTCATGTACGAGGTCACTTAAAAGCCAAAAACGAACCAAAGGGGGTATTAATATGTACATTTCGAGTTTGCTAAATAATATATTTCATTATTGCCCTGAACGATTCAATATAATTTTTTATAAATCTCTATGGGTGTTGTAACGGAACCTAATATCAAAAGATCACAGAATCGTGACGAGCATAAATTTTGTTACGGAGATAAATAAAAATCAGATTCTGTAACACTAGGCAGCGTGAATTGTCTAGGGGAATGAATAAAGAAGTCAGTGTTTTTTGTAAACAAATAATTATAATTTATTCTTAAAACAATCCTAACATTACACTAAATCAATACAATTACACAGTATAACAACAGTGTAACAGTAATTCAACTAAATTACACTACAAGTATAATAAATAAAGTTTACAGTACCTGGATACCACCACTGTCAGAGCGACAACAAGTCCTTTAAAACGTGTAATACAGATGAACAGTTCACATAAATCTTCTCAGGGAATAATAGTCCAATTTAATCGCAAAATCAATTTGTTGTAATCCAAATGTGAAGTTCTTGTAATAATCCCGAAGACAGGCCGCACTAAATCTGCATTAAGTAGAATCCCTGACACTACTGCAATTATCGGATAGGTCCAAAACTGACTCACACTCTTCCGTGTCCGCTGGAATATTTCTCTCTCCTCTCTCTAGTCTCTAAACACAACCCCTATATATAATTTTCATCCGAAAATTCCAGAAATTTTTATTTCACGAACAATGGAAAGAACCTAACCATACATAATACACACGCCAATCAAACATCACAAGACACGCGCTCAGCCCAGAAATTTCCAGATTAGCACTTTGTCCTATACACGCCAGGGTCACACGTGGGCCGGACTGGCTCGCGCGTCACCCATTGCAACGGACAATACTAGCGCTACACAAATCAAGTCTCAACAACACTCCTGCGTACAACAAAACAGATATCTGTAACAGTGTACTGAAAGATGGTTAAAGAACCAATTGAAAATTCATGCACTGTCCATAACGATAATAATATTATCACAAACACACTCTTTAATCATTTTAATACAAGGAAAACTATAATCAGGCATAATAAAACATGATAAGTGAACATAATGCAATATACAATAAAGCGGTAATTGATAATGACATCACGATTTTGAGACAATTGTAAACCTGCCTATAACTGAGTGGTTATGTGAAACTGACTTCCTTGTTATGCTACAAAGATGGTTATATAATTCTCTATTCTAGATATAGCTATTCAATGTGTTATTTTTATTAATGATCCGCCGAAAATCCAAAGGTTAAATTCTGAATATTATGCATGGGAGTCTGACTGTCCAGATTAAGTGACAGAAATATTGACAACACCAGAAATGAGAAAAGCAGTAATATGTAACTTTATAACATAGTAAAATGCGATTAAATTTATATTAAAAATGTTTAAATGTTAAATGTTTATATTTATTTATGTATATGTATATATTTATATATAATATGATACAAAATTAGCCTACTTCAATATCCTTGTACAATTTTAAGACCAAGGGGTACCTGCATATGAGAGAGTACCTGGCGCGGATTCAGGATTTTTTTTGCAGGGAGGGGTTAACGGGTGTCATGCATAAAAATTGTTAAACAAAAAATCGTTGTTTAAGAGGGGGGGGGGGGGCGTCTCGACTCCCAAAACCCCCGTCATACATATGATCTGTTTAAAAAAAGGCCGTTGGTTGAGAGCGAGTGGGGGGGGGGGGGGGAGAGCTGCCTGGGCATCCCCACCCCCGGATCCGCGCCTGAGTACTGTGATGAAACTTGAAGGAAACATGACTAATATTTTCATATTTTTATATTTATTACATGTTATATATATATATATATATATATATATATATATATATATATATATATATATAACATCGGGGCAAACCCACAAACACACAGCGCCTGCGGGGATGAACTAATACCCTCCTGGTGCAGGCAAATGTCACAGTCATAGATCAGCCATTATAAAAACACAATTGGTTTTGTGGACCTGTTACGAAAGATAACCATACAGTCGGATTAAGATATGTAATATCTACGTGTGTATATATATTGGCAACGCATGGCCCAAAGTCCCACTGAAATGTTTAACTTTTCGATAAGACATACACATATGGTATAGACCAATGCAGCTTCATGGGTCTCTATGATCTTAATATCATGGAGAGTGTATAATATTTATAATATGGAGAGGTCCGGATCGGAAGCCAGATTTATCTAGCAGATAGGAGAGCATAACAATACACAGCAGCATAAGTGACGTCATGCTGCTATTTTCAGCATGGTCGCGGTTCCCTTCAGCAGGCGTGGCTATACCTCAGGTTGTAACAGATATCTACAATTTTCCGCGTCACTTCCAGAATTTTCAAGGTGTATGTAATATAATGTATAGGGCTGCGCGATTTTATCACTATATCGGTATATCGCGACACGACGGATCTATATTGTTTATTATGACATTGTTTCATGCGTCGAAATTTTACGATATGTGTTATTTTTTTAAATTGGATTAGGCCAAGAAAAAGGTATGGTTCTCAGGCACCGCCCGCATCAATTTGAAACCCCCGCATCAAACATTTTTATTTTGATTTTAATAGAAACCTACCAATTTGAGCTGCAGCCGCTGGGACATTTCTTTCAAGAAGAAAAAATCATACAATTTCCTTAGTTATGTAGCTCTTTTACTTGTTTAGCAAAATAAATATGTTATTATTATGCTTTTCCCTTATCATTTGACATTTTTATCGAAACATATAAAAAAATTAAAATAAAAAACTTGCCCGCCCGCATTGATTTCCAAAAAAAACAGCCTGAGAACCATTTTTTTATATAATGGTCTTAGTGAAAGGCTGAGACGCTTCTGCGTTTATGGACACGCCACGTGTTGGAGGTAGGCCTATTTCGTACATGTCTGGAGACGGATGACTTGGCTATGCCGGACACCCGTTACATAGGAAATGCTCCAGTAGGCTAGGTAGAGAAAATGATAGAAATTTGCCTGTATGCTTGGTAGACCACATTTTAAATGTCGGCTCGACGAAATACTGGTACCAAACTTTTACTTAACAGGCAAAAAGAAGTACAGAACATGATCATTACCATGAGTAATTATTTGTTAGCCAAAATAAAAAAAAAAAGTTATGGTTCTCAGGCACATTTCTTTAGAAATCAGTGCGGGTGGGCGGTATTTGATTTTCATTATTTTTGTATATTTCGGTAAAAATGTCATATAATCAGGGAAAAGTATGAAAAGAACAGATTTTTTTTTTGCTAAACAGGTATAAAAGTACTACATAAATTGTACCATTTATCTTCTTGAAAGATCATAAATCAAAATCAAAATTTTTTATGCGGGTGGGGAGAGGGGTAAAATTGACGCGGGCGGTGCCTGAGAACCAAACCATTTATTTATTTATTTTTTTTGGGGGGGGCCTTTGCGTGTTCTTTTTACATCGTGTGGTAACTGTAGGAAGATATATTAACCAGTAATGTGCATGGCGGGAACGACAGCCTTGCGATGTGATACATGGCTGTGATTGGCATTTTCTGTGTGAAACCACAGTCTAGAATTATCTTAGCTATTTGTACAAGTCAGACCGAAACAAACTTCCCGTATTTTGAACAGCTTACAGATTACGCACAAAATAATTTATCAGGCCCTGTAACTGCCCCAAGTATACATGCTTGAAAACGCTTCCTGTTAGCGCAAAAACAAATGCATAGTGTGCTCAATGTACCATTATATCCATATTTATTAGCAATAGGTTTCATATAGCTGTGCTTTGTATTTTATAATTTGTATTAGGTTTAATGATGGTAGCTTGTGTTTATACCGTGGCATGACGATATATGCTCCTAGAAAGTTGACACCTTCACCAGGATGAGACCCTTTTCCAGGTTACCTAGTAAATTGGGGAAAAAAGCTATTTCTCGATATTTTGTCAAACGTAATTTAAATTGTAATACTGTAGTAAAACTAATCTTTTTGTTTCAAATGAAGATATTTACATGGGTTGGGATCAGTGAAAGGCTGAAAGTGAAATTCACTCGTGTGTCGGAAATGTCCAGGTAGGCTTGACACACCAGATGGTCAGAGGTAATTACCAGGAAGTTGGTGTTTCGTCGACGATTAACAGAAACATTTTCACAAAGCAGAAAAGGAATTGTCAAACACGATAATCATAATTTCTTTTATTGTTTATAAAGCTTCTCTCCTCACAGCTTATGATTATGGTGTGTGTGTGTGTGGGGGGGGGGGGGGGGGTGATGGTGTGTGTGTGATATGGTCTGTGGATGGGTGTATGTGAGGGTGTTTTTGTTGGTGTGGGTGTTGGTTGGTTTGGGTGTTCGTGTGTTTTCAATAAGGCACTATTTATTCAGAAATCCGTGCGCGCGGCGATTTTTCTAATCAAAATCAACAATTGTGATGCGGGGGGGGGGGGGGGGGTTAAATTGACGCGGGCGGTGCCAGAGAACCCTACCTTTTATGATACGGTGGCGTCTATCTTTACAGCCTTCATCTAAGATGATTATTCACTTACAAAACTAAATAAACACGGAGAACAGCGGCACACAGTATTAAGCCAACAGAATGTTAGTAGAGACACCGGGATATTTCCGATCGCTTTATGTGCACAATTGTTTGTATTGGAATTTTCCCTACATCCTTTAATATATATAAATGTGTGTGTGTGTGATATGGTCTGTGGATGGGTGTGTGTGTGTGAGGGTGTTTTTGTTGGTGTGGGTGCTGGTGAGTTTGGGTGTTTGTGTGTTTTTAATATGTATAATCAAACCAGACATGTTTACCATATTATTCCTGGGCATTCTGGTTGTTTTAAGGGTTAGGGAAGGGGGGGGGGGGGCAATAACGTTACGTAATCGTGTGTATTGTCCCCCTAGCAGACATGCATTTACATGATTTATGTTACATCCATACGGACAGGCGAGCATAAGAAAATTTCATACACGCCGCTAGATCAGAACTTGGTAATTGCTTATAAATGGTAAATATAGACAGTTACTACTACAGCCCCGTTACATAGCTTAGGTTTGCGCTCAGGATGCGCTTAAAAGTGGTTCCTTTCTGTTGGCGCACGGTCAGGCATCAGAAGACAACCACTTGGGGAATGTATTCGCTCTGTGACTGCTTTCTAGGTACTCGTGGTGATCAGTGACTGTGGACGTCCTTCCCCAAATTTTCGCTCCCCTGTGATACAAGAACGAAGCTCAGGGAGTGATTTCCTATATTAAGATTAGTCATTAATCAGGGATCTTCTCCAAGGAGGTGAAAACCTTAGTTTTGCCGAGAATTATGCGTTCCTTAACTAGCGATTTATGTAATCAGTGTAATAAGTAAGAGATGATATTTATTTCAACGATCATCACATCAACACCACCATCATAGCAACATGACAGTCCGGAAAACCCGACACTTCCGCTATCACGGCTACCCAAAAATAATCATCAGAATAAGACAATTTTTCCCAATTACAACGTCTGATAGGATTATCTCAATATCTCGACCACCTTGCTAACATAATAACCACTATAACGCGACTTACCAACGAGCGCTACCATCCCAGCTGACACATAAATCCCAATAACACAACCACCCGGCTTAAACAAATATCCCGATAACACGACCACCCTTCTTAAACAATATCCCGATAACACGACCACCCCTCTTAAACAAATATCCCGATAACACGACCACCCCTCTTAAACAATATCCCAATAACACGACCACCCCGCTAAAACAAATATCCCAATAACACGAACATCCCGCTAAAACAAAAAAATCACAATAACACAACCATCCCGCTAAAACAAATATCCCGATAACGCGACAACCCCGCTAAAACAAGTATCCTAATATCACGACCACCCCGCTCAAACAAATATCCCAATATAACTACCATTCTGCTAAAACAAATATCCTAATAACACGACCATCTAAAATGAATATCCACATAATCCGACCACCCCGCTAAAATATATCCCAATAACACGACCACCCCGCTAAAACAAATATCCCCAAAACACGACTATCCTGCTAAAACAATTATCCCGATAACACGACCACCCCGCTTAAACAAATATCCCAATAAAACGACTAACCCGCTAAATCAGATATCCCCAAAACACAACCATCCCGCTAAAACAAATATCCCGATAACACGACCACCCCGATAAAACAAATATCACAATAACACAACCATCCCGCTAAAACAAAAAATCACAATAACACAACCACTCCGCTAAAACAAATATCCCGATATCACGACCACCCCGCTAAAACAAATATCCCTATATAACTACCATTCTGCTAAAACAAATATCCTAATAACACGACCATCTAAAATAAATATTCCAATAACCCGACCACCCCGCTAAAAATATCCCAATAATACGACCACCCCGTTAAATCAAATATCCCCAAAACACGACAATCCTGCTAAAACGATTATCCCGATAACACGACCACCCCGCTTAAACAAATATCCCAATAACACGACCGCCCCGCTAAAACAAATATCCCATTATCACGACGACCCCGCTTAAACAAGTATCCCAATATAAATAATATTCCGCTTAAACAAATGTCCCAATAACACGACCACCCCGCTAAAACAAATATCCCAATAAAACGACCACCTCGCCGAAACAAATATCCCAATAACGCGACAACCCCGCTAAAACAAATATCCTAATATCACGACCACCCCGCTCCAACAAATATCCCAATAAAACTACCATTCCGCTAAAACAAATATCCTAATAACACGACCATCCCACTCAAATAAATATCCCAATAACACAACAACCCCGCTAAAACGAATATCCCCATAAAACGACCACCCCACAAAAACAAATATCACAATAACGCGACAACTTCGCTAAAACAAATATCCAAATAACACGACCACCCCGTTAAAAAATATCCCAATAACACGAACACCCCAATTACAGGATTATTCCAATAACACAACAACCCGGCCAACACGACTACCACAAAAATACAGACAACACGATGACACAGGTGAGGGCAACATGTCTTAATCGCACGATATCATTAAAGGGGTTAAACCACGCAAAAAATGTTCTGCGGACTCTTGGAACATGAATTTGGTACAGGCGAGACATTTTTTTTTAAACTAACCAAAAGAAAATACGCTGAATTTTTCCAGCTTGCCTAGAAAAATATAAAAATATACTGAATTTCTTAAAATGTCAAAAAGAAATTAGTCTATTTTCAATACCCTTTAGGATTCTTGTTCGGGATTTTGAAAGAGTACAAACTAGGGTCATTCTAAAGAAGCTGGTCTTCATTAAAAAAAAAAGAAAAAGAGATTCGATCCACGAAAATAGGAGCGGCGAATCAGTAGAGCAATCTTTTGTGGCCTTTTAATCTGCATACAAAACCTTACTTTTTTCACAGCCGAGGTGAACAAAATTGTTTTGCATTATTAGGATCTGCATGGTCAACGGTAATTATGTTTACACCATGACAAGTAAAACAAAACGTTAATTCAATGTGGACATCTGTGCGGGCTCAGGTAGTGCGCGAGTCACCTTATTTATAAAATTTACCGGCAGGTGGCAGTACCTATCGAAGATACAGCAATTACGCTAGTTTTAAGGCGAGTTTTTAATAAACTTTACCAGTCGTCCAGTCTCTGCATTATTAGCTGACCCAAATTACCAGTCCGAATAGAGAGACATTTGGTAAAGTCTCTTATGATCCTCTCAGTAGGTAAAGGATAATGTTTACATCGGTCATACTCAATTCAGCTCTGTCTAGTTTACATCAATATTGATATGTTTTATTAGATTTCACGATTTTTACTTTTCACGTCAAAGTTCAAAGTACGTTTCAATGCACACTTCAGGGTAACATGAGTTTGCCATTTCATAGTTAGACGGGCAGGAAGGTATAAGATCCATGTTAATTAACTCTCGATAAAACTAAATAATAACACAAACATACTTTCACACATAACGCATCACTCATATTTCAAAAGTTTTATTTCTTCATTTTCGGGAACAGGATTAAATGCCATTATAATAATTATTTGGTTAAAGTGAACGGCCGAAATTACAGTCTGTTACATGTTGTGGTCCCATTACTTTAATAAATTAACCATTTAATTCTGAATGGTATACTGCAGGGACATAGACCAAATTTACTACAAAGAACAATGAACAATAAAACCAAACCATGTAAAATATTCAAGTACGGAAACAAAATGAAAATTTGGGAAAAATATATTTTGAAAAGAAAAATAAATGGTTTTCCTAGTGTCACATCCCCAGAGGAATGGACATACCAGGTTCTTTTTAAACGGTGGACCAAACTGGCTGAAACTCGCATATACACATAAACAAATGAGAAAGCCGTGGGTAATATAAACAAAATATTATAATAAAAGAAAAACTTACAAATCTCTGGGGAGGCGTTCCACGTTCAAGGCATAATTTCAAAACCACTGATTCCATATTAATACACACTCCGAAACTGAGTCCACACACTGTACACTTAACAGAAAGTTCGCATGGCCCCTAGGCCTCTGGTCACAAGATCGTTACGCATGAGTTCACTTGGTTTACCACTGTACACACGCACAGGCGCCCCTCACCCTAAAACTAATCACGGTCCCGCTCTTAAGAATCCCAGACAACAGGATCTGTACCAGAAAACGTCCCAGCAAACCAAACTATTAGGTAAACCACTCACAAGGGTTGTTCACAAGTCCATCTGTACACAACTCTCAAGTCCGTAAGAGAGATATACGTTGGTCGCCCACAGACTCCGACACATCATACAACAGGAAATCGTGGTTTTAAGAAATCGATGTCACATGAAAACCCCAAGAATATGTCAGATTTCACCAGTGAATGGATTCTTTTACAAAACCCGACACCTAGGTTAGTTAATTTGCAGCCATAGACCATACCATGATTTATACATTTATTCACTTTCTTTACATCTTATTTCACTTGATGTCATTCATGCCCTGCACACTTTCGCAAGCTGATACACAAACTAAAAACCGGAACCCAAGTCTGACGCACTAAAGCGACAAACCTTGATTTTGCGAGTTAATATCTGCGTTTATTAAATGCATCCTGGAATTCGTTATAAACGTGTGAGCCTCAGTATGAAGTTATATTAATACATCTGTTTTCTGTTACACCAAGGTGTTCTTAAGTGATGATTTATTGTACATCCAACTGACCAAATAGCGTCTTCATGGTAAATTCTATTGTACGGATCGTTAAAAGCGTGATAATAAATCTGCCAAAATACATGATAATTGTGGGCGTATAAATTATTTTTCATAACTGAAATAGTATAAAATAAGGGATTAAATAACTATTTCACTGGTCACTACCCATGTCCCTATTAAAGGATCATTAAAGGTTTTCATTGTAGCAGAAACAACAGGGACCAGACAGGTCTGACGACAAAATATAAAAAAAAAAATATCAATATGCTTATATCTGTCACATTATATGTACTCATTAAGTTGGAAAAAAGCAATGCGATAAAGGGGTTCCTTTTAGAATCAGTGAGGTACCTCCTCCCAGTCTGTTGTTACGAACTGTATTAGACTACTAGAGTGTTCCATGCATTCAAGGTTCTTACAAGAACCGCACTAGGTTCTTGTTCTCTTCAAATAATGATCTTTAAAATCGTAATTCTTTACAAATCTTTACAAAATCAGAACGAATGGGACATAATGTGAATAAAGTGCATTTTACAAGCGTATAATGTTAACAGCATGCAGTTTATTTCCAAATGGAAATGCGGTTGTCCGTTTATTATTTGGTGGGGGAGGGTTCATCCTGGGACGGCCCTTGTATGGTAGATCTTTTGTTTCTGAATTTGGACACCCACCAATCTGACTCAGACTGTACAAATCGGAACGCAGTCCGGATATTTTCCCCACAAGCTCACCCATATACCTCCGGGCTTTTTTCTAGGAGTTTGAAAAGTTTGAAAGTGTTAGTAAATTTTAGCTCGCTATTATAAAAAAATATTATCCTGTTGTCATCACGCACAGACCATAGAATAGCTATTTTCACTAGCAATACCTCCTTATTAATATATTTAGTTTTAATATAGGTATATTATCAGAAGAATGTTCGACATTATTAAATATATATTAAAGAAAGATGCATTAGAGATAATTTAGTTGCAATGTAACTGCGCACACCGCCGTCCACGGATTGCGTGTTTACTATCTCTCACGACTACATATGTAAATTTATACTTAAAATTATATGTTCCTTATATAAAGGTGCATTGCGTTACTTATATTGTTTATCATTGAAAGGCATACTATGTATATCTATATGATATGTGAGCATATACTTATGCATAGATACTTTTCGGCTTTCTTACAAGTATTTCAATGGACCTTTTCATTTGTAACTATTCTCTATATTATTCATACAAATAAAAGAAACCTGACTCTTATTATGCGTGTTGTAATGTAATGTATGCAAATTTGCTGGTGTTCTCACAATGCGCTGACAGCAGTCGCAACATGCTTGCCATGCAAGGCAACATATATACGATCACTTACGCTTACATATATGTTGATTCATAATAGTGTTTCACAATACATTTATGTAAAATATGTCATATTTCATTAATTAAATGTCATATTATACATTTCCCTGTAACGTGTGCGTACATACATGTGCAAATATAATTCACACAAGTCATAGCCTATATTTGCAGTTTTGTTAACTCAGATTGTTCCGATGGATCAATTTAGTTTCAGGGAATATGATCAGAGTGTATTCCAATATACAACTGTAAAAATATTTAGAAACATCGGGAAATTATCGTTGATAACGTGTATATTTTACATACCCATCGCGCCCATGGTATTTTGCGTCCAGTGGTCCATCCTGGAACGGCCCTTGTGATTTAAGCTTGGTTTTTTGCTTATTTGCACCAACAAAGCGTTGTTTTATATAATCACACTCTGCCAACTCTATTAAAGTATCGGGAACTGCTAAAACCAGGGCCTGATATGATTGTAAAACCCCAATAAGCGAGTTTTAAGAAAATTCGCCTAAGAACATTATAGAGCAGAATTTGGTATTCTTGAGTTACCAAAGATTGATGTCTATTGCATGCTCCTTTTCAACTACAAGTTTATGAAAGGTCTATAAAAAATAAAAGGTCTATTTTCTGTGAATACTAATAGTTGTAATACTAGGCCTTTTAAAAATCTGCATGATTTTTCCAGTTGTTAATTTTATGGAAAACAGTTAAGTATTCAATACTTTCACTTCTATCCACGTATTTAAGAACAAAAAAGAAATAAACAGTGTTAATGTCCAAATAGATTAATTTCATACGCACAAGTTATTCAACTATGAATGCATTTATCCTATTTGTTGCACCATATATCCTGTTTGCACTAAATAATATATGTAATGTAAAAAATTATCCGGGCATACTCCTCTTTTAGGTCTAGCAGCTCTGATCATTTACATAACATTCATTGATTTGCAACATGTTTTATTATCTCTAAACTTATATATTTCAATTCAATTTCCAGCCGGTTTGCACAAAAGATATATTGTAGTTCTTATTTTCAAAGTTCAGATCATTTTTCTTTTTTTTCTCAGCCATTTATCCCATAGATGCGAATCATCGGGGATTTCAAATTTCAGATCTGAACCAATCATTCCACAAACCAGAATGGTTGGGAACGTTTATACGCAGGATACTTTTCTTTCACAAACCAGATGATGGAAGAGAATTTCCGGTGAAGGAGCCCACTCGTAATCCCACACGCAGACTGTAGCGTATTTTCCACTCCAAATCCCTTGCTGAGATAACCTGCTCCAGTTCTCGTAAGAAACCTTCTCGCCGGTTGCCTCCCAGACCCATCCGTTCGATTTGTCCTGGACAATGAAGTCACGATTTTTCGCCCTCTCTGCTGACAGCCAAAACATCTTTCGGAGATGGATATCTGACGGAAATTAATCGGTTTCATACATGCTGTCAAATTATATGTTAATAAATGATTATACCGCAAACAAGGTCTTAAACTATTATTAAAATTGAATATCAATGCACATTATGAAAACACAAACTATGAATTCCTCTCTGTGCAAGACGTCTGTCATCAAAGTGACTTGATAGTCAGATTTTAGGTATTGAGTGATTATGCTTATTTAAAATATGAAAATTATAATCAGTTTCATGCAAGAACAAGGAAGAAATATACAAATGGAACAAATAAACATGGGAATATCTGAACTTAAAACAAATTACTTGAATTACTTTTATACGTAGGAGGCGTGACGTCAGAGAGGTGTTTGTTTTCCTCGTATGTTTCAATACTGACGAGATGCGACTGTTCTCTTCGGCATTTGTTCTTAGCATGCTTGATGGAATAAAGACCTTCCAGGTCAAACATGTAGCAGGAAGTTTCATATTTACCCTGTCGAAATGGATACTTAAATCCAGGTGGGCATTCTGTAAATACAGAAAGATTCAATGTCCTGAAAATATAGCGAGTCTAAAATTTGTCCAGAACTCACGAACCCTATTGGTATCTCTTCGATTTTATTTTGTTCATAAATATTAAGCGAGTCAGAGGAGTGTAACTAAATCAAATTATTTGCTGATTAATAATATTCTGATAACTTACTGCATGTCCGCTGGACATCAATCATAGCTGTCAATATTTTGTCCAAGATGGCAGCGACATTTTTGTTAGTGTCCTGGAAAGGGCAAGCGTTTCCACAAAGCCCACGGTTGGTTTGTGTTGATCCAAAATAGGTTGACAATCGGGATTTGGATCCGAAATGTTTTGATCCAGTATCACCAGATTTATTCTGTAACAACCTTGATCCTTTGTCAATTGCGAAGGCATTTATAAACCACACTGAAATAAAGTTCTCGGCAGATAGTATTCACCTTTTCCAGGATGTTAAATCTATTATGAGATAACTAAATTAACAAACAAATTTACCTAGCCAGTACAAAGTATGTGGTAAATCATAAATAATTTGCAGACCACAAAGAAAAAAGATGATATTATGTGTATGTATGTATGTGTACACACACATATATATATATATATATATAAATGTATATATTCGTATTAATATCTTTATTATTCTATAGTAGGTATTTTTTTATAACACAGTAGAAAATGCAGCAGAGAAACAGATACCGGCAGTTAGTAGTATATGGAATTCCTTTTATAATGACACCATCCCTCCACTTATTAGACTCTTTTACCTTTTCTTCAGTATTAGTTCTATTTATTATCTTACCTATTTATTATTATTATTATTATTATTATTATTATTATTATTATTATTACTAAAATTTCTGATTCTTTCTCTGATGATTCTGTTATTTGCTTTATTTTCTGTACTATATTTTTATTTATATTCTGACCGTTGTCATATTATAGTTTAGGAATCACTCCTTGTTTTAATGTTTCTACTCTCTGAACTAGTTTACTCTATCATACTTTAAATTCCTTGTTTACACTTTATTGTAAATTAATCTGTGTGTTAACTATTATGTTTATATTCATTGCAACGTTTTTGCATAATTTCCCCTTGTTATATTAAACCTTATATAGTTTCATCATATTACTGACGTTAATTTTTTTTTTTCATTGGTGACCTAGCATGGTACATCTAAAGGGTCCGATAGTCGGGGCGGTAGAGACAACTTGGGGAGCCGGACAGAGCATTTTAAATTCGTACCTCCCCCTCCCTCACAGAGGGTGCAGGGTTGGGTATCCGGCTCAGGGCACATCCTCGACCGATTTATCGGACTAATTTTAGCATTCTGCAGGCGACTTGGATAGGGGCCGCCATTGGAAATGGTGGGCTGTACCACGGAGGGCCGCATTTGTACCTAACGACCAGTGACGTGACGTCATAATGACGTCGGCATCCATGCAGTTTTGCTGAATTCCCAACTGGAGCGATGCGTACTGTTTTGTATAGCGCCCACACAGGACATCGTTAAAATATTATTAAATATCCAATCAGAATGCAAATACACTGTTTCTTGCATTATGGACTCTATACATTGTTATTCCATCATATATATCACCTCTCTACCTGTTCCCACTTACCACCTGACGAAGAGGCCTGTGCGCATCAAAAGCTCGTGTGTTAGTAAACAAGCTAGTTTATCTAGAAGGCGTCACTGTTTCCCTTTACCTTTTTATATACATGTATATATATGTATATATATAAATATATATAATATATATAATATATATAATATATATTTATTCTGCATCGGGTTATCATGTTATAACTGCACTACAGGCAAAGATATACCTTCAGTAAGTAGTACAAAGACATTGAATTCCCATAATATAGACAACATTCTTCCATTGACACTTTCTGAAAAAAAATTGAGGGTGAGTGACATGTAAATGTCATTCTTAAAAAATTCTTAGATGTAAAATGAATCAGGTAATACACCATATATATATATATATATATATATATATATATATATATATATATATATATATATATATATGGACAAAATCTCAATTTTTTTAACAAAACAATGGATCCTAACGTTTCCTAAATTCCACTACAACAAACCCAAGATCTTTTAAATCATTAATTTTGAACAAAATCAGTCAAAAGGTAATACACTGGTTACCCTGAAACATTAATTTCTTACATAGAAAGACAATCTCGCACACTTTTAAACAAAACGAATTGAAATTACCTTTCCTGACGTCCTATCACCTTACAACAAACCCACAGATTGCAACAGCGCTGTGTTGCCACATCAATGTTCCTAGTCTTAAAAGAATTGTCGCTCTATTTTAAATCTAAATCAGAATTGTTTGATTGAGTTCTGCATTATATAGCTGGGGACAAACTAACATCTTTCATGAGTATGGCCCAGTTTTATGCCTGAATTCGTAGACATGACACATGAAAAATGGGATTTTATACAAATGTTCAACAGATAAAGGCATCTTTGATTTATTGAAGCATGTTGGCTTGGAACATCTAAAACTGTAAACATCCCCGATTGTCGTGTGTTTAGCATATATCTTTTGTTACTAACATATAGCCACGTTGAATGATGCTGGGTAAATGTTTTAATGTAATGAGGTACTAATGTAGTGCCCCTTTAAGCATTTAACATGATCTGGACGTACTTCTTTCATCTGAATATACTCCGTCATATAAAGTATTGGTGTTTTGTAGGCTTTAAATATTATAGAAACTTCAGCATTATCGCTAAATGCACAATTTTAAAACGTCTAAATATACATCCCATTGATCATTACAGGTAGCCGTAAACTTCTGAAAACAGTACCATGCTTTTAAAATTTTTAATAATCTAGCTTGATACTGCAGAAATATAATCACGCAGGATTCTTTTGTACATACCATACGATATCTACCTGGGACTGCTTTACAGTTTATTGACAATTGCTTGAACTGTCAAACATCTGAAAACTAAACTATGTTGAAGGACACAGATAAAAATGCTTCATGTCCTTAGGCAAATATGTATTCCGTCGGGATTCCTTTTCAATAAATAGGCTTTTCTGTGTGCTTGCACACTGCGCATAATGGTCATGATATATTTATATTTTGGTCTAATTAGCCAGTATTACCTTATTAAATGAAACAAGGCGTTTGATAAGGCTGTATTATAACTGCTAAAATCCTTGTTAACCAACACGCGGGATGAGAATGATTGATGACATTTACAGAATTTGCTTATCAGGTAAATGAACTTCAAACAATGATAAATGGACCAGTATAGGCAGACTGTCTGGCCCAGAGAGTATTTCACTCTTCTCTCAACTCAGATGAAGGGTCACGATTTCTGGTGCATGAACCCTCTCGAAATCCCACGCGCATGCGGCAGCGTATGATCTACTCCTCTAGTCCCTCTCCTTGATAACTCGCTCCTGTTCTCTTTGGAAACGTTTCAGCCGGTGGATTCCCATATACATACGCCACTTTGGATTTGATTTGTTGATATCCAGAAATTTTAACGATAATTTTTTTAAAAGATTAAACAGGTTTGACCTAACTGTATCTTCCGGCTGTAGAATATAAATGAGACGACTTATGTGTCGGTTCTACATATGTGAGTAATTATGCAAAATGCGAGATAAGAGCCTAATACTTCTTTAATTGGAATCAAAGTGTCAAGTGCATTTGGGACCATATATAGCTGAAAAAGTAGTTACGTAATTATCAACGTATAAAGAATTAACATTACGTTTCAGCAAATCGAATCGCCCCTCAAAAACGCTACAGACTGCTACAACATGGTGTGCCTACATCATCAGCAACACCTATTGTGTTGTCGCTCAATTCGGAATTTCAAGGCAGATTTGCTAGATTGAGCACTGCATTATTGAGCTCAAGACGATCTTGTACCTTTCATTACTAGTGCCTTTGTGTCTTGTGCCCGTAAACATAACAAAATAAGAAATGGCCCTTTATACTTATGTGAACCAAGTTAAGTCGCTCTAGATTTATTGAACCATATTTACTTAGAAGATCTCAAGCTGTAAAAAAAATCCTTGTGTCATATGTTCATGATGTATCTTTTGTTACTCAACTTTTTCCACAAAGCATGCTGTTGGTTAAATATTTAAAAATAAAGAGATACTCTTGGTGCCCGGGAAAGCATTTAATATGATTTATACTTACTGCCTCCACCTGAATATGCTCCAAATATGACGTTTATAAGTAGTGTCCACTTTCTCCTGTAAGGTTAATGTAAGTTGATTTATAATTAAATGCCAATACTAGCCTATATTGTCCGCTATTATCTGCTATTGAAGAAAGGAGAGGTCTTCTAAAATCCATGAATGAAACTGACAGAAATAACGCGAATCTGTCTTTGTAACCGCAGTGGTGGGAACAAATTATATACAAGAATGAATGGAAGACGGACAGATCCATATATTGGAATTTTTTTTTATCGTTAAATGCACCAATTACAAGGTTTAAATGTACAGCTGTACAAGCTAAACAGTGGCATATATTTTTTTTCTACAGGAACTTCATATCGCAGGCTTCTTTAAAACATATAGTAGAAACTCAAATTTCCGTATCTTGTTCTCCCGAAAATGTTTTTTTCCAAAATATAAGACGAAAACCCGAAATTTACCTCTGTTAACCAAAAAAGTATAAAAACAATATATATATATATATATATATATATATATATATATATATATTCCCTAAATTAACGATTGCGACTGTAAAGATGACTTCTTCAGTGGCGTTCACTCGTCGATGAAGAATAGCCGATGGCCCGACCAGCTTAGTTGTTCTTCAGAGTTATAGTCACCAAGGCGTCACGGTGCATGCATTTCTCCGATCACCTGTAAGTCTACTGACATAAACTGATTGTTTCGATCTTTCTGTGATTGTATCTTTGCACTTCTCCGTTGGTAAACTATCTCAAGTTAAGTAAGACTTCATAATGTTTTCCGTGTTATAGGTTTGGCTCTGTGAATACATTATTCAACCAGCTTTCACCGACTCAGAACGTACAGGTTTCTTTGGTCGTGATTGGCTGTGAAAATTGCGCCGTTATTTGGATAAAGGCCACTTACAATCCAAATTATTCGTTCAGTTATTCATGTCAACGATCTACAACTGCGGAATTTGCGTAGCCGACTATCTTTCCATGTGCTGTGTTTAATCATTGACATTATTTCCCGTAGATGCCTGCATTTTTAAATATAACCAGTTAAATACAAACGTGCCGTGTAGAACCATTCATTATGGCGGCTATAACCAATAACCGCCAATTCATTTTAAATAGACTCTACAATTGCCAGCTGTATGTATTTACAGAAAGTTGTTAATTTTGGTTAAACAATAGATTAAATGTATTGTAAATGGTTCGATATTTTTATATAAAAATGCGATTTGAAAAATACATTGATCGGACAAAATAACTGATATTTATTTGAACCTTCATATGTTCAGGTGTTCACAAGCTCAGGCTGATGAATTTATGTTTACATATTGGAAAAAATGGTGAACCTTGCATATATGTTACCTCAAATATCTGCACAAATTTTATATACCAAAAGCCATTCGACTATGTGAGGTTCATCTGTTCCTTATGATATCTCGGTCGCACAATTATATACATCAACAAAGCACATCACTAAGAAAAAAAATGTTCTGTTGAAATTAGCTTTGTATTTTGAAAAAAGAAGCGTCATAATGAAGGTTACCCTTGAATTTACCATATTATATCTCCCTCGCTCTGCCTTAGACCGTGAAGCATAATACTTGGTTCTACCGTCAAACCTACCAATCAGATACTATGTAGAATGACGCATGATACACTGGACCATGTATTTATGCCATTGGCATTTCTTAAAAATAAACAAACCTTTCTCCATGCATGCGCACCTTGTATCAATAATATGTGCACAGTAATGTATATGAGATAACAATATTGTGTATAAATGTATTAGGTGTATATCAATTGTGTATATTATAACAATATTAATACATATATATGAATGAACAGCAATGCAGTTTTATTGTATATAGATGCAAATGGAAAACACAGAAAAGTTGGTTCACTGCCGATGAGAATCGAACCCACGATCCTCCGATTTCCGTTCAGGTGCTTTAATCAAAACGATACGCCTGATCCCCAACCCCTCTTTGTATCTGCACACTGTTATAGGAACCAGCGAAGTAACATCACGGTAATAATAATACATATAATTATTAATAATATCCCTATGTATATGTTTGAATAATGTACCAATATCGTATTCGATTTTAAAAGCGGATCATGCTATTATGTCAGAGGAATTCCACAAAGACAAAACTAACTGAATATTGTATTATTTGTTATTTCAAATCTTAACCATCTTAACGTTTTGCTGTGTGGCTGTTAAAACTTTCGACAAAGAATATCGTCTCCATGTACATAAAACATAACAGGTCTTTCAACTGTTTGTAACTGTTAGACCAAATGCCTGGTCTAGACATTAAATTTCAAACGGAACGGAATTTCATATTCAACCGTGCGCTAGACGCATTGTCATGTTATATATTAAAGATATTACAACAACCTTAAAATAAGCGACTTATGCAGAAACTATTATTAATGGAGCCAATTTCTACCTAGTTTGCCAGGATGATTCCAATGCTCATGCCCCCTTTTTCCCAAATCAAACGATAGACCAGAATTGTAGATTATAACCATATTCTTAAAGTTTTGTCTGATCAAAAACATACAACAGATTGTACTCTTTGGTGATTTCTATTCGAAGGGCAGGTTTCACCTCACACTATTCTTTTTGGTGATTCCTAAGTGCATGACCCACTTTTTTTCACAAACCAGACCATGGAACTGAAGTGGCGGTGACGGAGCCCATTCGAAATCCCATACGATGACGCAAGAGTATGGTCCAAGCCAAGCCCCTTGCTTAGATAACTTGCTCCAGTTTTCGTAAGTAAGTTTCTGCCCTGTTGGCTCCCAGACCCATTCGCGAGCTTTCACTTCCTCAGCTGACATCCAAAACATCTTCACCGGAAACTTACCTAAAGGAGATTTCCTGATTAACCATCATTCACTTTTCCTATGTTCAAAATACCTAACATAACTGGGGCTTAATGTTTCTGAAATATCTTGGTTTATCGAATTATTACGCCAAATGGCTAAATCGTTATTTGTAAAGAAAAATGTGTTTGGAAACCAACGCAGCATACTGTAATTTCGAGAACATTAAACAATATTTAGGGGAATTTTAAAAATATACATTTAAGAAGTCAAATATTTACTTTTATACTTAGCAGGCATGACATCAAACAGATGCTTGTTTTCCTTTGCACTTTCAATACTGACAAGATGAGACTGTTTTGTTCTACAAACTTTCTTGGCATGATTGATTGCATACAGATTTTCCATCTCAAACATATAGCAAGAAAATTCGTTATTCTCAGTCGTGCGTAATGGATGATGGAATCCCTGTGGGCATTCTGTATCGGTAATTAGCAAGTTCTTATTATTAAATGATAAAGCCATTTTGCAATGTTACAGTCAATCTCTCAATATATTTTATATATAGCCAAAAATGACGAAACAGGCAAAACGTTTACTGAAGTGTAGCTGGTTAGGACAATGTCTGTATAACAATAACGAGATTTGTGAACCAACATTCTGATTAATACCGATTCTTTTAATGTGTCAAATAAACCGACTGATTTTCAGTCAATTTGTAAAATGCCTGAAATTTCAGTCATTTTATAAAGTGCCTGAGTGAATCATGCAATTTGTAAATTGACTGAAAATTTCAGGCAATGTACAGATTGACTGATTTACACAGTGACTGTAACAGATGTATATCTCAGTTTATGAGTAACAGTTGATTTAGAAAGGAGCTCAATACAGGTAACTGATGCCTACCATAGGTACCCAGCTATTCATAAATAGAGCATACTTTAGTGTATTTTGAACGCGTTGACGTTGCATCGATTTACAACTTTGAGTTTCATGCCTAAGGTGAAGGTGCGTTTACACTCCGGCGATCGACAGGTAACTGTTGCATAACACAGGCACCCAGCAGTTCCTGTTATTTCTTTCTAGCACGGTTTAGTGGCTTTTGCCTGTGTTAACATCATCTTCAACTTAGGCGTGAAACTCAAAGCCGTAAAAGAATGAAGTAACATGTTTAATAATTAGTATATATATATATATATATATATATATATATATATATATATATTCGAACCAGAATCCTATGATTATTACTGACCACATATCCGCTTGACATTTGTTAAGGAAGGTGACACTTTGATGAATCTGGCCACCAAAGTCGTATTAAAAGTAGACGAAAAGTCATTTTCATAAACTTTCTTGCACGTTGACCGATAATTGTTGGGTCCAGGATGTCTTGCTGCTGGGATTACCGATCCAGAAAGAACATTGTCTCTCTCCTTTGCTGAGACATCTATGAAACATACTGGATTAAAAATTATATTATGTATTATATCATGGTTGCATTTTGGAAATTAAATGAGGGTTTCGAAGAAAAAAAAAATAAAAAATGCATAACGACCAAGGAGAGTTTATGACCAATTGGTGCAGTTTCTAATATAAAAGGAAATTCCCAAAAGGTTAGCTCAGCTACTTATAAACTATGTGATAACTACAATGACTAGGAACCCAGGCCAACCACATTTAGTCTCAACAAAATCTCGGTAACTGCGATATCAGATGCATTTGCAGAAGGAATCTGAGATTTGCTCTCGTTGTTAAGACCATATTTGTACTGATGAATTATATAATTTTGCAGAATACCCAAACCTAAATTTGCTTTACATCTATTTAGATTAATTTTAGAATAGAGCAACCATGATATTCATTGAATATAAGATTTTTGTAGGAAGAAATTAAAAACAGAAAATACTTTATTTCGACAAATTCTTCACATGTGGAATGCACTGTGATCAGGCTAGCGCTCATTCAATGTTTTCCTATGTGATTTATACCGTTTGTGGTATGGGAAATCCCGCTAGATTAAATACAATATAGATCACAAATAAAGGAGCACCAGCAGTTAGAAGTATACAGCTACGGATGTCCCAACATGCAAATTCCATCTTTGTCCCTCTATCTGAAACGGAAAACATCCCAGTGAGAGTATATGATATAAGTATAATTCCATTAATTACTATTATAAGAAATAAAACTGATCAAAGAACAGAAAATCAATATATAAATTATCATTCACTATATGTATAAAGTAACACCAAATATAAGCTATGGAAACATAACGAAACCTTCCTGTAAACTCTACATGCCACAACCAATATATTAATGACAGATAGTTCGAGCTAGCTCGGTAAACTCGCACCTACCTGTTTTTCATAAACTGTGCCAGGTTTATACATTTATCCATAAATCCGACACATGAAAGGCTCACACGCTTTGTGTTTCGATACAAAATTCAATACAATTTTGACACCTTTGGGTTGTTTTCAAAGTGGTTTTAGGAATCTTAAGCTGTCATGGACTCAGTCATGCATATTGAGACTCCAGGTGCATAAACTCCACAATGCCAATTGTATATACAGTAATATACCTGCGCAAAACATTAAGACTATTTAAACAGGTATACATTGTTATGGTGTCCTTTCGGAACATTTTAGATCCTGAATACATTAACACATTTCTCTATCCTTTATTCCCTACGGATGCACTGTATAGTCAGTCACTCATTTCAAGCCTTTTTACTTTTCAATAAATGCAAACCCATTTTCCCAGCTTCTAACTGGTAGCTGTCCATCTACTTTTTAAAAAACGTTGAATGATACAACAATGTAGTTTAGGGTCAGTCTGTAAGTATTTTATTTGGTTATATTTATGTGCATTGTGAAAATCTATAGTGTATCTTGTTACTTGCAGAATATAAAGGATAATGTCTGAATGTGAGGCGCATTGTTTAGAAAGACAAAGTTAAACTGCTGCCTTGTATTACTTTTCCTATAACATAGACGGCCTGAGTTACTGACATGATCAGCACAAATACCATGCAATTTTTTTTCAATTTCTTTGTTATTTTAGACAAAGTATGATCACTGATTGTTTTTGTATTTTCTTTTTCTTTTCTTACATCTCTTGTTCAGCAAGGCCATATGCTCATGGCCATAAACGTGTTTCTATAGCATGCACTCTCTCTTATACCTGTCCGCAGAGGGCATACCATCCCTTTCCTGTTTCATGTGACTAAAATGGGTTCGACACGCAATATGAATATAAGAAAGACTCACAAAATACTCGATAATTTTTAAAATGACAAATCATTATTTACAATATGTACATGATACAAACGGTATGTTCTGGTTACATCAATATTCTCCAAGTGGGACACCAATAATTTTAATAAATATTGCGGATTAGTCAGCTTAAAAAGGGTGTCTTTACACATGAAGTCCAAATATAACTTCTTGGGCCGCAGAGGAGCTGTTTCAATTGCTTGGTAGATGCAGTTCACATTGTAATTCCTTCAGTCCAACAATATAATAATTTTACAAGAAATGTATCCTCGTTAAACGTAAAAATACATCAATTTTGATTTTCTAAACGCTGCTCGAAGTGTAGGAACTTTGGTTTCCCTTTGGATTATGGGATTACGTCAGCCTTCCGGTTTGACATGACCTCGAAACGCGAGCACATGTTGACACTGGGTTACTCGCGGCCGCATGGCCAATCGAGTGATGTAAGCACTAGTTCTTTAACACGTGTGTTTGTAGGAATTTATAAAATGATGTACCAAGTGAACAAGGTAGGTACGTGTAACTGGTCATTACAGAAATTCACTTAAATATGTGTCACATACTGTAATTACAGTCCACGCGTGACAGTGGAAAAACGAACATGGCCGCCGGCAGTGAAAATATGGACATGACCGGCAGCAGCATCGACCTACTTGCGTACTGTATGGTTACCGCGCTTTATATTTAGTTTGAAGACGCTGGCACATTAAAAGTTTTGCATGAAATGTATATCAGCATGACGGTAGAAACGTTAGTTATTATAAGACAGATTTTTTTTACACTGCACTTGCGGGGTTTGCAGAAAAAAGACTTCGTTCGGAAGCAAGCCATGTGCATGATGACAGATGTATCAAAGATTCCGAGAGTTTTGTCATCCAAAAATTTTTGAGATCAAATATTTAATAAGACCGATGAAGTTCAATTTACACATTATTGTCTCCATAGAGATTTTAAATAGCCTGATTTGGATTTTTTAGATTACCGACCACATGTAAGCAAACTTCTTCATTCACGAAATATCCCCATTTTATACCAAATATAGAAACTGGATATGTGTCGTTGCAACTTTGCATGGGCATAAATGAATAAAAAATTAACAGAATATGAGTATTTTTATTTTCAGCAATTTTGTTGACATTGTTACATTGCGGTTTTGGTATGTAACGATGTAACACCACAGAGGTTCAACGCGTGCATGCACATACAGATGAAAGTTGGTTATGACGAGCAGTAGGCCTATTATATGATCAAAATTACAATTACTTTCCAGGAGGTAATGTAATATCAGAGGAGGTTTTTTCAAGGTTCAAAACTGAAATTGGATTGTTTCGAGTCCGGGTGAGGAAACCTCCCCCCCCCCCCAAAAAAAAAGTAAGTTTGGAATTCGGGATATATACATGTAAATGTATATTAACATACATGTATACCTACGTGAATGTATAAATCAGAGTGTGCTAAGAAATATGAGGAAAATTGTTTATAGTGCCATATGTGTCCACCAAATAAGACCGATGCAGAAAGAATCCTACATCTGCGAATTTAAAAATTAGATCAAATCTATCCTTGTCACAAGACCTGTCTTTTATCAAGATTTATTACACTGAAGCTATACAAGACAGACAAAAAAAAGAGGTGATAACGTAACCTCTTTGAAAATGTATACGGGATTTTTGTAAGTGCTAGAATCCAATGAGGGCAGGAAATCTACACGGACAAACCAGGTATATTTTTTAGCTGTCATTGTGGACATCTGTGTTTTCATAAAATGGTTAAGCCAATCGTTAAACAAGGAATTTTGCACAAACAAAATTATACATCTTTTAGCAATGCAAAAAATAAAAATATTAATTAAAGTGGATAATAAGGAAAAACCTTGATTTTATTATTTAAATAAAAAAAATGTTTAAAATATTTGTGTCATAATTTATAATATTACCACAATATTCGGCACACACACACATACTTACCGATACATGTATACATGACCCATTCTTTATTCAGTATACCTGATTCACATATATAAGACCACATGCATTTTGAAAAATAACCTTTTTCTTTTAGTTAATATTTATACAACTTGGTTATTTTTTTGTGATGATGTAAATCATTTTGGGTTTATATTAGGCCTATCTTAAACTATGAATCTGATTAACACAGATCCTTATGAGATTGGTCAAACATGAAATGTTGTTTAAATTCTGAGGCTGCAAATTCATGTATTAATCATCAGATGTACAGTTTCAATGGCGTGAGATTGTTGAATTTACCCTTGTCGTTAAATCAACTGATAGGTGACCCGATCCTGGCAGCTGCGAAAAATAAACCAATAACATTCTTCACATGATTGGTATAAGGCGAGGGACTAGAAAATTAATTCACTGAACATGTCTAGTGTCCATTTTTTAATGACCATGCGGACGCCATACACTACATAACAAAGAGAAAAGTTAAGATAACTATTTAGAATAAGTTATTTAAGTTATATATATATATATGTGTGTGTGTGGCGATAAATTTGTTTTGTTACACATAACATAAACATATATTGTGAAATTATTTAAAATATGAATAATGTCTAATTGTTAAGTCGGATTTGTGTGCTTTCTGCAATTAATTATGGTCATCCTGAATTAATAATTTATTTCATGATTGTTTTTGATGACATACTAAATAAAAATATTTCCATGCTACCATCTTTAGATGTTCATGATATCAGCAGTCGTCCTTCAGTTGAATTTATAAATAAACAGATATATGCCCAAATGAGTTGTTTTAAGAGTAGAAAAAAATTCAGTTCAGTGGAAGAAGAGGTTGAATGTAACGACACTGATTCCACTATGTTTTGTGGAGGCAAAAGACCAGGCAACGCCCACTAAAACACGTGCAGTCTGTCATTGTTTACATTGGGTGTCATGTCACGTGACTAGCTAACTGCAATTTCAAACCTATGCAATCTGACAGTCCGCCTCGGCACTAGAACTGGAAATATCTAAAAAAATATTTGATTTTATCACTTTAAAAATGAGAACAATAATATTTGATGCATCAATAAGTCATACGTTTTGTCTGAGAGAGAAACTCGCTCGACTAAACTAAAATTATCCAGTGTTTCCCAGCCGGGGGCGATCGGTAATCGGCACTGACTGCTGGCCGGCTGGTGAGCAACATCGTCAGTTATTGGAGAAAATATATAACGTATGATCATTTTAATGGTCACATTTGATTCCTTGAGTTAAAATGCGTATGTCAGACAAATATTATACTGAATAATGGCCTAGAATTCAAGCATGGTGAACGTTTACATGATTTCGGGCGATGTGTCTTGACAGGTATTTAAATTTCAATGACTGACAGCTACGCCATCATGCGGCCCCTTTTATACTCCGGGTGGGTCTTTAATTAAATGTTATATTATACATTTCCCTGTAATGTGTGCATACATACATGTGCAAATATAATTCACACAAGTCATAGCCCATATTTGCAGTTTTGTTAACTCAGATTGTTCCGATGGATCAATTTAGTTTTAGGGAATATTGGTGTATTCCAATATACATCTGCAAACATATTCAGAAACATCGGGAAATTATCGTTGATAACGTGTATATTTTACATACCCATCGCGCCCATGGTATTTTGCGTCAAGTGGTCCATCCTGGAACGGCCCTTGTGATTTAAGCTTGGTTTTGGCTCATTTGCACCAACAAAGCGTTGTTTTATATAATCACACTCTGCCTACTCTATTAAAGTATCGGGAACTGCTAAAACCAGGGCCTGATATGTTTGTACAACCCCAATAAGCGAGTTTTAAGAAAACTCGCCTAAGAACATTATAGAACAGAATTTGGTATTCTTGAGTTACCAAAGATTGATGTCTATTGCGTGCTCAACTACAAGTTTATGAAAGGTCCATAAAAAATAATTTGGATTTGATTTGTTGATATCCAGAAATATTAACGATTTTTTTTAAAAGATTAAACAGGTTTGACCTAACTGTATCTTCCGGCTGTAGAATATAAATGAGACGACTTATGTGTCGGTTCTACATATGTGAGTAATAATGCAAAATGCGAGATAAGAGCCTAATACTTCTTTAATTGGAATCAAAGTGTGTACCTACATCATCAGCAACACCTATTGTGTTGTCGCCCAATTCGGAATTTCAAGGCAGATTTGCTAGACTGGGCACTGCATTATTGAGCTCAAGACGATCTTGTACCTTTCGTTACTAGTGCCTTTTTGTCTTGTGCCCGTAAACATCACAAAATAACAAATGGGCCTTTATACTTATGTCAACCAAGTTTAGTCGCTCTAGATTTATTGAACCATATTGACTTAGAAGATCTTAAGCTGTAAAAAAATTCCTTTCGTCATATGTTCATGATGTATCTTTTGTTACTCAACTTTTTCCACAAAGCATGTTTTTGGTTAAATATTTAAAAATAAAGAGATACTCTTGGTGCCCGGTAAAGCATTTCATATGATTTATACTTACCGCCTCCACCTAAATATGCTCCAAATATGAAGTTTATAAGTATTGTCCACTTTCTCCTGTAAGGTTAATGTAAGTTGATTTATAATTAAATGCAAATACTAGCTTATATTGTCCGCTATTATCTGCTATTGAAGAAAGGAGAGGTCTTCTAAAATCCATGAATGAAACTGACAGAAATAAAGCAAATCTGTCTTTGTAACCGCAGTGATGGGAACAAATTATATACAAGAATGAATGGAAGACAGACAGATCCATATATTGGATTTTTTTATCGTTAAATGCACTAATTACAAGGTTTAAATGTACAGCTGTACAAGCTAAACAGTGGCATATATTTTTTCTACAGAAACTTCATATACTTCATAAACATATAGTAGAAACTCAAATTTCCGTATCTTGTTTTCCCGAAAATTCGTTTTTCCAAAATATAAGACGAAAACCCGAAATTTACCTCTGTTAACCGAAAAGTATTAAAACAACATATATATATATATGTATATATATATATGTGTATATATATATATATATATATATATATATATATATATATATATATATATTCCCCAAATTAACGATTGCGACTCTAAAGCTGACTTCTTCATTGGCGTTCAGTCGTCGATGAAGAATAGCCGATGGCCCGACCAGCTTAGTTATTCTTCAAAGTTAGTCGCCAAGGCGTCACATGCATTTCTCCGATCACCTGAAAGTCTACTGACGAAAAACTGTCTTGTTTCGATCTTTCTGTGATTGTATCTTTGCACTTCTCCGTTGGTAAACTATCTCAAGTTAAATAAGACTTCATAATGTTTTCCGTGTTATAGGTTTGGCTCTGTAAATACATTATTCAACCAGCTTTGACAGACTCAGAACGTACAAGTTTCTTTGGTCGTGATTGGCTGTGATAATTGCGCCGTTATTTGGATAAAGGCCACTTACAATCCAGATTATTCGTTCAGTTATTCATGTCAACGATCTACAACTGCGGAATTTGCGTAGCCGACTATCTTTCCATGTGCTGTGTTTAATCATTGACATTATTTCCCGTAGATGCCTGCATTTTTTAATATAACCAGTTAAATACAAACGTGCCGTGTAGAAACATTCATTATGGCGGCTTTAACCAATAACCGCCAATTCATTATAAATAGACTCTACAATTGCCAGCTGTATGTATATACAGAAAATTGTTAATTTTCGTTAAAAAATAGATTAAATGTATTGTAAATGGTTCGATATTTTTATATAAAAATGCGATTTGAAAAATACCCTGATCGGACAAAGTAACTGATATTTATTAGCACCTTCATATGTTCAGGTGTCCACAAACTCAGGCTGATGAATTAATGTATACGTATTGGAAAAAAAATGGTAAATCTTGCATATATGTTACCTCAAATATCTGCACACATTTTATATACCAAAACCCATTCGACTATGTGAGGTTCATCAGTTCCTTATAATATATCGGTCGCACAATTATATAAATCAACAAAGCACATCACTAAGAATACAAAACAATGTACTGTTGGAATTAGCTTTGTATTTTGAAAGAAGAAGCGTCATAATGCAGGTTTCCCTTTAATTTACCATATTATATCTCCCTCGCTCTGCCTTACACCATGAAGCATGAAACTTGGTTCTACCGTCAAACCTATCAATCAGATACTATGTAGAATGACGCATGATACACTGGACCATGTATTTGTGCCATTGGCATTTCTTCTAAATAAACAAACCTTTCTCCATGCATGCGCACCTTTTATCACTAATATGAGCACAGTAATGTATATGAGATAACAATATCGTCTATAAATGTATTAGGTGTATATCAATTGTGTATATTATAACAATATTAATACATATATATGAATGAACAGCAATGCAGGTTTATTGTCTATAGATGGAAATGGCAAACACAGAAAAGTTGGTTCACTGCCGATGAGGATCGAACCCACGATCCTCCGACTTCCGTTCAGGTGCTTTAATCAAAACGATACGCCTGATCCCCAACCCCTCTTTGCATCTGCACAGTTATAGGAACCACCGAAGTAACATCACGGTAATAATAATGCATATAATTATTAATAATATCCCTATGTTTATGTTTGAAATATGTACCAATATCGTATTCGATTTTAAAAGCGGATCATGCTATTATGTCAGAGGAATTTCACAAAGACAAAACCAACTGAATATTGTATTATTTGTTATTTCAAATCTTAACCATCTTAACGTTTTGCTGTGTGGCTGTTAAAACTTTCATATGTCAGGGTTTTATATGTTCGACAAAGAATATCGTCTCCATGTACATAACACATAACATGTCTTTCAACTGTTTGTAACTGTTAGACCAAATGCCTGGTCTAGACATTAAATTTCAAACGGAAACGGAATTTCATATTCAACCGTGCGCTAGACGCATTGTCATGTTATATATTAAAGATGTTACAACAACCTTAAAATAAGTGACTTATGCAGAAACTATAATTAATGGATACAATTTCTACCTAGTTTGCCAGGATGATTCCAATGCTCATGCCCCCTTTTTCCTAAATCAAACGATAGACCAGAATTGTAGATTATAACCATATTCTTAAAGTTTTGTCTGATCAAAAACATACAACAGATTTTACTCTTTGGTGATTTCTATTCGAAGGGCAGGTTACACCGCACACTATTCTTTTGGTGATTCCTAAGTGCATGACCTATTTTTTTCACAAACCAGACCATGGAACTGAAGCGCCGGTGACGGAGCCCATTCGAAATCCCATGCGATGACGCAAGAGTATGGTCCAAGCCAAGCCCCTTGCTTAGATAACTTGCTCCAGTTTTCGTAAGTACGTTTTTGCCCTGTTGGCTCCCAGACCCATTCGCGAGCTTTCACTTCCGCAGCTGACATCCAAAACATCTTCACCGGAAACTTACCTAAAGGAGATTTCCTGATTAACCATCTTTCACTTTACGCTATGTTCAAAATACCCAACATAACTGGGGCTTAATGTTTCTGAAATATCTTGGTGTATCGAATTATTACGCCAAATGGCTAAATAGTTATTTGAAAAGAAAAATGTGATAGGAAGCCAACGCAGCATACTGTAATTTCGAGAACATTAAACAATATTTAGGGGAATTTTAAAATATACATTTAGGAAGTCAATTATTTACTTTTATACTTAGCAGGCATGACATCAAACAGATGCTTGTTTTCCTTTGCACTTTCAATACTGACAAGATGAGACTGGTTTGTTCTACAAACTTTCTTGGCATGATTGATTGCATACAGATTTTCCATCTCAAACATATAGCATTAAAATTCGTTATTCTCAGTCGTGCGGAATGGATGATGGAATTCCTGTGGGCATTCTGTATCGGTAATTAGCAAGTTCTTATTATTAAATGATAAAGCCAGTGTGCAATGTTACAGTCAATCTCTCAATATATTTTATATATAGCCGAAAATGACGAAACAGGCAAAACGTTTACTGAAGTGTAGCTGGTTAGGACAATGTCTGTATAACAATAACGAGATTTGTGAACCAACATTCTGATTAATACCGATTCTTTTAATGTGTCAAATAAACCGACTGATTTTCAGTCAATTTGTAAAATGCCTGAAATTTCAGTCATTTTATAAAGCGCCTGAGTGAATCATGCAATTTGTAAATTGACTGAAAATTTCAGGCAATGTACAGATTGACTGATTTACACAGTGACTGTAACAAATGTATATCTCAGTTTATGAGTAACAGTTGATTTAGAAAGGAGCTCAATACAGGTAACTGATGCCTACCATAGGTACCCAGCTATTCATAAATAGAGCATAATTTAGTGTATTTTGAACGCGATGACGTTGCACCGATTTACAACTTTGAGTTTCATGCCTAACGTGAAGGTGCGTTTACACTCCGGCGATCGACAGGTAACTGTTGCATAACACAGGCACCCAGCAGTTCCTGTTATTTCTTTCTAGCACGGTTTAGTGGCTTTTGCCTGTGTTAACATCATCTTCAACTTAGGCGTGAAACTCAAAGCCGTAAAAGAATGAAGTAACATGTTTAATAATTAGTATATATATATATATACGTTTTAGGTTTCGTTCGAACCGGAATCCTATGATTATTACTGACCCCATATCCGCTTGACATTTGTGAAGGAAGGTGACACTTTGATGAATCTGGCCACCAAAGTCGTATTAAAAGTAGACGAAAAGTCATTTTCATAAACTCTCTTGCACGTTGACCGATAGATGTTGGGTCCAGGATGTCTTGCTGCTGGGATTACCGATCCAGAAAGAACATTGTCTCTCTCCTTTGCTGAGACATCTATGAAACATACTGGATTAAAAATTATATTATGTATTATATCATGTTGCATTTTGGAAATTAAATGAGGG
Source organism: Sipunculus nudus (assembly GCA_026874595.1). NCBI lineage: Eukaryota > Metazoa > Annelida > Sipuncula > Golfingiida > Sipunculidae > Sipunculus > Sipunculus nudus. The sequence goes on from CM049317.1 coordinate 7,756,772, forward strand.
TTTCGAAGAAAAAAAAATAATAAACGCATAACGACCATGGAGAGTTAATGACCAATTGGTGCAGTTTCTAATATAAAAGGAAATTCCCATAAGGTTAGCTAAGCTACTTATAAACTATGTGATAACTACAATGACTGGGAACCCAGGCCAACCACATTTAGTCTCAACAAAATCCCGGTAACTGCGATATCAGATGCATTTGCAGATAGAATCTGAGATTTGCTCTCGTTGTTAAGACCATATTTGTACTGATGAATTATATAATTTTGCAGAATACCCAAACCTAAATTTGCTTTACATCTATTTAGATTAATTTTAGAATAGAGCAACCATGATATTCATTGAATATAAGATTTTTGTAGGAAGAAATTAAAAACAGAAAATACTTTATTTCGACAAATTCTTCACATGTGAAATGCACTGTGATCAGGCTAGCGCTCATTCAATGTTTTCCTATGTGATTTATACCGTTTGTGGTATGGGAAATCTCGCTAGCTTAAATACAATATAGATCACAAATAAAGGAGCACCAGTAGTTAGAAGTATACAGCTACGGATGTCCCAACATGCAAATGCCATCTTTGTCCCTCTATCTGAAACGGAAAACATCACAGTGAGAGTATATGATATAAGTATAATTCCATTAATTACTATTATAACAAATAAAACTGATCAAAGACCAGAAAATCAATATATAAATTATCATTCTGTAATAAGGAAATTTATCGTTAGTGGAGTCTGCAGATAAACGCCGAGGGTGGTGCAGCAATATGAGACTGCGTTGCACGAATGAATTTTGTGAGAGGAACGCGGTACTATGTTACACCACCACGTCGCCTGCTAACGAATTTTGCGAAGTGAACCGCGCCGGAGTCTTATCTATGAGATCGATCGATAAAGAAAGAGCGGCCGCAGCACGATTTAGCGCGTTTATGAACATTCCTCCTCCCCTTTTATCCAATAGCTGGTTACAACATTCCAAGGTACTCTCTGAAGTGACAACTGAAGTGTGCGACAAACATCTATCGGAGGTAGGACGATTATTGAGGGAACAACACGACTTGAATCATGAATGAACACGATATAGACGTTTTCATATGTGAATGTAAATACTGAATGTATACAAAATGTATATACTGAGTGCAGGCTGTGTATAAATCTTTAAACGTGAATATTTATGTATACAAATATATATTATATATGTGTATATGCTATAAATGTTTTACTTATATTTGTCTGGTACTGTGTTCATTATTGCAATTGGGTGTGTGCATTTGTGTGTGGTATATATGACTGGTGTACATAAAGTGTAGTGTCTCATATATAATTGTGAGAGGGAGACACAAGCTGTTAATTAGATTAGGGTATATGGTAGTCAGAATGAAAGCGCAGAGAAAACAGAGTGATCGTTCTTATCAGTTATTTCACACCTGACGCGTGCCCCGGCGCGGTAGCCCATGACCTGATTACCGATGACCGACCCCTCGGATCAGTAAGCTCCGCCTTCTTTAGTTTGACAGTTCTCCAGTTGTCATTATGCCTAAAAATCCTTTTTTAACATTGATAAACCCATTAAATTTTATAATTTATATATTGAAACCGGTGATTAGACCTTAAGAGAGCTTGTCTTACTTTTGAGATACATCCAATACTTCTGATCGACACCTCTGGATGGATTGAAACACTTACAAAGACACATGGACAGACATGCATCCTTCTACAGGGCAAGTCTGTACCATTTATGATGTAAGTTTAAATAAGTACTTATGTAGAAATTAATAACAGTTTAGGACTACTTGACGAGGCAGTAAATTACGCTTCCTCGCATTTGATACGCTGATGGAAACCAGGCCCGGTGACTACTGCGACTGAAGGCCCTGGATGTGTAATCGTCAACATTGCTATGTCATACCGCCGAGGAACCCAGAAAGATGCACACGTTTGTCAGTGAAACAGGGCCATCCCAATAAACCCCCACGCATAGTAAAAAGAGAAAGTAAAAGGAACAGCTCGGTTCCTTACGAGCGTCAGTAGTCTAATGATAGCCCGAATCCTGATACCACCAACTGCATCGGCGTGAAACTATGAGTATTAACACGATGCTCCAATGTGCTTAACATTAAGGTATAGGGGTGTGTGTGTGTGTGTGTGTGTATATAGGTAGGTGTGTATATATATATGTGTGTATATATATGATAAATATATCTCTTATATATATATATATATATATATATATATATATGTGTGTGTGTCAGAGAGAGAGAGAGAGAGAGAGAGAGAGAGAGATTCGTCTTAACCAGCAAAAAGAGATGAAATTTAAAGACATACAAAGACAAGAAACTAATTTCAGCAGTCATATACAAACAGACAGGATAATGATAGAATTACAGACGGAGACACATGCAGCACACATGGATATGTAATATACAATAGCACCTTCATAAAGTGGATCCCTCTATGAAGTCGGCATACTAATTTTTAGTACGCCTACATTGATATGACAAAATTAAACTACCGTGAATATGACGCCTCATCATCAACATCATCACATGAAGACGGTCATTCATAATAACCGACGCCTCGCCATCAACATCATCACTATTGTCACAGGTGACCGTCATTCATAAAAACCGACGCCTCATCATCATAATCATCACAGGTAGACGGTCATTAATACTAAACGACGCCTCATTATTAACATCATCACAGTTAGACGGTCATTAATAATAACCGACGCCTCATCATCAAAATCATCACAGGTAGACCGTCATTCATAATAAACGACGCCTCATTATCAACATCTTCACAGGTAGACCGATATTCATAATAACCGACACCTCACCATCAATATTATCACAGGTAGACGGTCTTTCATAATAACTGACACCTCATCATCAAAATCATCACAGGTAGACGGTCATTAATACTAAACGACGCCCACGGTTGGTTTGTTTTGATCCAAAATAGGTTGACAATCGGTGTTTGGATCCGAAATGTTTTGATCCAGTATCACCAGATTTATTCTCTAACAACCTTGATCCTTTGTCAATTGCGAAGGCATTTATAAACCACACTGAAATAAAGTTCTCGGCAGATAGTATTCACCTTTTACAGGATGTTAAATCTATTATGAGATAACTAAATTAACAAACAAATTTACCTGGCCAGTACAAAGTATGTGGTAAATTATAAATAATTTGCAGACCACAAAGAAAAAAGATGATATTATGTCTATGTATGTATGTGTACACACACATATATGTGTATAAATATATATATTCGTATTAATATTTTTATTATTCTATAGTAGGTATTTTTTTATAACACAGTAGAAAATGCAGCAGAGAAACAGATACCGGTAGTTAGTAGTATATGGAATTCCTTTTATAATGACAGCATCCCTCCACCTATTAGACTCTTTTACCTTTTCTTCAGTATTAGTTCTATTTATTATCTTACCTATTTATTATTATTATTATTATTATTATTATTATTATTATTATTATTATTATTATTATTATTACTAAAATTTCTGATTCTTTCTCTGATGATTCTGTTATTTGATTTATTTTCTGTACTATATTTTTCTTTATATTCTGACCGTTTTCATATTATAGTTTAGGGATCACTTCTTGTTTTAATGTTTCTACTCTCTGAACTTGTTTACGCTATCATACTTTAAATTCTTTGTTTACATTTTATTGTAAATTAATCTGTGTGTTAACTTTTATGTTTATATTCATTGCAACATTTTTGTATAATTTGCCCTTGTTATATTAAGCCTTATTTAGTTTCATCATATTACTGACGTTAATTACTTTTTTTTCATTGGTGACCTAGCATGGTACATCTAAAGGGTCCGATGGTCGGGGCGGTAGAGACAACTCGGGGAGCCTGACAGAGCATTTGAAATTCGTGCCTCCCCCTCCCTCACAGAGGGAGCAGGGTTGGGTATCCGACTCAGGGCACATCCTCGACCGATTGATCGGACTAATTTTAGCATTCTGCAGGCGACTTGGATAGGGGATGCTATTGGAAATGGTGGGCTGTACCACGGAGGGCCGCATTTGTACCGAACGACCAGTGACGTGACGTCATCATGACGTCGGCATCCATGCAGATTTGTTGAATTCCCAACTGGAGCGATGCGTAATGCTTTGTATAACTCCCACACAGGACATCGTTAAACTATTATTAAATATCCAATCAGAATGCAAATACACAGTTTCTTCCATTATGGATTCTATACATTGTTATTCCATCATATATATCACCTCTCTACCTGTTCCCACTTACAACCTGACGAAGAGGCCTGTGCGCATCAAAAGCTCGTGTGTTAGTAAACAAGCTAGTTTATCTGGAAGGCGTCACTGTTTCCCTTTACCTTTTTACATACATGTATATATATATATATATATATATATATATATATATATATATATATATTTATATATATATATACTATATTTATTCTGCATCGGGTTATCAAGTTATAACTGCATAATAGGCAAAGATATACCTTTAGTAAGTAGTACAAAGACGTTGAATTCCCATAATATAGACAACATTCTTCCATTGACACTTTCTGAAAAAAAATTGAGGGTAAGTGACATGTAAATGTCATTCTTAAAAATTCTTAGATGTAAAATGAATCAGGTAATACACCATATACTAGTATATATATGGACAAAATCTCAACAGTTTTTAACAAAACAATAGATCCTAACGTTTCCTAAATTCCACTACCATAAACCCACGTTCTTTTAAATCATTAATATTGAACAAAATCAGTTAATAGGTAATACACTGGTTTACACTGAAACATTCATTTTACATAGAAAGACAATCTCACACAGTTTTAAACAAAACGAATTGAAATTACCTTTCCTGACGTCCTATCACCTTACAACAAACCCACAGATCGCTACAGCGCTGTGTTGCCACATCAATGTTCCTAGTCTTAAAAGAATTGTCGCTATATTTTAAATACAAATCAGAATTGTTTGATTGAATTCTGCATTATATAGCTCGGGACAAATTAACATCTTTCATGAGTAATGCCCCCTTTTATGCCTGAATTCGTAGACATGACACATGCAATATGGGATTTTATACAAATTTTCAACAGATTTAGACATCTTTGATTTATTGAAGGATTTTGGCTTGGAATATCTAAAACTGTAAACATCCCCCATTGTCGTGTGTTTAGCATATATCGTTTGTTACTAATATATAGCCACGTTGAATGATGCTGGGTAAATCTTTTAATGTAATGAGGTACTAATGTAGTACCCCTTTAAGCATTTAACATGATCTGGACGTACTGCTTTCATCTGAATATACTCCGTCTTATAAAGTATTGGTGTTATTTAGGCTTTAAATATTATAGAAAACTTCAGCACTACGCTAAATGCACAATTTTAAAACGTCTAAATATACAACCCATTGATTGTTACAGGTAGCCGTAAACTTCTGAAAACAGTACCGTGCTTTTAAATCTTTAATAATCTAGCTTGATACTGCAGAAATATAATCACGCAGGATTCTTTTGTACATACCATACGATATCTACCCGGGACTGCTTTACAGTTTATTGACAATTGCTTGAACTGTCAAACATCTGAAAACCAAACTATGTTGAAGGACACAGATAAAAATGCTTCATGTCCTTAGGCAAATATGTGTTCCGTCGGGATTCCTTTTCAATAAATAGGCTTTTCTGTGTGCTTTCACACTGCGCATAATGGTCATGGTATATTTATATTTTGGTCTTATTAGCAAGTATTACCTTATTAAATGAAACAAGGCGTTTGATAAGGACGTATTATAACTGCTAAAATCCTTGTTAACCAACACGCGGGATGAGAATGATTGATGACATTTACAGAATTTGCTTATCAGGTAAATGAACTTCAAACAATGATAAATGGACCAGTATAGGCAGACTGCCTGGCCCAGAGAGCATTTCACTCTTCTCTCAACTCAGATGAAGGGTCACGATTTCTGGTGCATGAACCCTCTCGAAATCCCACACGCATGCGGCAGCGTATGCTCTACTCCAAGTCCCTCTCCTTGATAACTCGCTCCTGTTCTCTTTGGAAACGTTTCCCCCGGTGGATTCCGATATACATATGCCACTTTGGATTTGATTTGTTGATATCCAGAAATTTTAACGATAATTTTTTAAAAGATTAAACAGGTTTGACCTAACTGTATCCTCCGGCTGTAGAAAATAAATGAGACGACTTATGTGTCGGTTCTACACATGTGAGTAATTATGCAAAATGCGAGATAAGAGCCTAATACTTCTTTAATTGGAAACAAAGTGTCAAGTGCATTTGGGACCATATATAGCTGAAAGAGTAGTTACGTAATTATCAACGTATAATGTATAATCAACGTGATGGGAACAAATTATATACAAGAATGAATGGAAGACAGACGAATCCATATTTTGGAATTTTTTATCGTTAAATGCACTAATTACAAGGTTTAAATGTACAGCTGTACAAGCTTAACAGTGGCATATATTTTTTTCTACAGAAACTTCATATTGCAGGTTTCTCTTAAACATAAATTAGAAAATCAAATTTCCGTATCTTGTTTTCCCGAAAATTCGTTTTTCCAAAATATAAGAAGAAAACCCGAAATTTACCTCTGTTAACCGAAAAGTATTAAAACAACATATATATATATATATATATATATATATATATATATATATATATATATATATATATATATATATATATATATATATATATATATATTCCCCAAATTAACGATTGCGACTCTAAAGATGACTTCTTCATTGGCGTTCACTCGCCGATGAAAAATAGCCGATGGCCCGACCAGCTTAGTTGTTCTTCAGAGTTATAATCGCCAATGCGTCACGGTGCATGCATTTATCCGATCACCTGTAAGTCTACTGACGTAAATCTGTCTTGTTTCGATCTTTCTGTGATTGTATCTTTGCACTTCTCCGTTGGTAACTATCTCAAGTTAAGTAAGACTTCATAATGTTTTCCGTGTTATAGGTTTGGCTCTGTGAATACATTATTCAACCAGCTTTCACAGACTCAGAACGTACAAGTTTCTTTTGTCGTAATTGGCTGTGAAAATTGCGCCGTTATTTGGATGAAGGCCACTTACAATCCAGATTATTCGTTCAGTTATTCATGTCAACCATCTACAACTGCGGAATTTGAGTAGCCGATTATCTTTCAATGTGCTGTGTTTAATCATTGACATTATTTCCCGTAGACGCCTGCATTTTTTATTATAACCAGTTAAATACAAACGTGCCGTGTAGAAACATTCATTATGGCGGCTATAACCAATAACCGCCAATTCATTATAAATAGACTGTACAATTGCCAGCTGTATGTATATACAGAAAGTTGTTAATTTTCGTTAAAAAATAAATTAAATGTATTGTAAATGGTTCGATATTTTTATATAAAAATGCGATTTGAAAAATACCCTGATCGGACAAAGTAACTGATATTTATTTGAACCTTCATATGTTCAATTGTTCACAAACTCAGGCTGATGAATTAATGTATACCTATTGAAAAAAATGGTGAACCTTGCATATATGTTACTCAAATATCTGCACAAATTTTATATACCAAAACCCATTCGACTATGTGAGGTTCATCTGTTCCTTATAATATCTCGGTCGCACAATTTTATATATCAACAAAGCACATCACTAAGAATACAAAAAAATGAACTGTTGGAATTAGCTTTGCATTTTGACAGAAAAAGCGTCATAATGCAGGTTTCCCTTGAATTTACCATATTATATCTCCCTCTCTCTGCCTTGCACCGTGAAGCGTGATACTTGGTTCTACCGTCCAACCTATCAATCAGATACTATGTAGAATGACGCATGATACACTGGACCATGTATTTATGCCATTGGCATTTCTTCTAAATAAACAAACCTTTCTCCGTGCATGCGCACCTTGTATCACTAATATGTGCACAGTAATGTATATGAGATAACAATATTGTGTATAAATGTATTAGGTGTATACCAATTGTGTATATTATAACAATATTAATTCATATATATGAATGAACAGCAATGCAGGTCTATTGTATATAGATGGAAATGGCAAACACAGAAAAGTTGGTTCACTGCCGATGAGAATCGAACCCACGATCCTCCGATTTCCGTTCAGGTGCTTTAATCAATACGATACGCCTAATCCCCAACCCCTCTTTGCATCTGCATACTGTTATAGGAACCAGCGAAGTAACATCACGGTAATAATAATACATATAATTATTAATAATATCCCTATCTATATGTTTGAATAAAGTACCAATATCGTTTTCGATTTTAAAAGCGAATCGTGCTATTATGTCAGAGGAATTTCACAATGACAAAACCTACTGAATATTGTATTATTTGTTATTTAAATCTTAAACATCCTAACGTTTTGATGTGTGGCTGGTAAAACTTTCATAGGTCTGGATTTTAAATGTTCGACAAAGAATATCGTGTCCATGTACATAAAACATAACATGTCTTTTAACTGTTAGTAAATCAAACGCCTGGTCTAGACATTAAATTTCAAACAGCAATGTTCATATTCAGTCCGTTTGTGCGCTAGACGCATTGTCATCATTTATATTAAAGATATTACAACAACTTTAAATTATGCAGAAACTATTATTAACGGAGCCACTTTCTACCTAGTTTTTCAAGATAATCCCTTTTTCCCAAATCAAACGATAGACCAGATTTATCGATTATAACCATATTCTTAAAGTTTTGTCTGATTAAATACATACCACAGATCGTACACGTCGGTGATTTCTATTCGAAGGACAGGTTACACCGCACATTATTCTTTTTGGTGATTCCTAAGGGCATGACCCATTTTTTTCACAAACCAGACCATGGATCTGAATCGGCGGTGACGGAGCCCATTCGAAATCCCATGCTATGACGCAAGAGTATGGTCCAAACCAAGCCCTTTGCTTAGATAACTTGCTCCAGTTTTCATAAGTAAGCTTCTGCCCTGTTGGCTCCCAGACCCATTCGCGAGCTTTCACTTCCTCAGCTGACATCCAAAACATCTTCACCGGAAACTTACCTAAAGGGGTTGTCTTGATTAACCAAAAATTCACTTTACTCTACGTTCAAAATACCCTACATAACTGGGGTTTCATGTTTCTAAAAGATCTTGGTGTATCGAATTCTTACGCCAAATGGCTGAATCGTGATTGGAAAAGAAACATTTTATTGGAAACCGAAGCAGCATACTTGTAATTTCGTGAACATAAACAATATTTATGGTTATTTTAAAAATATACATTTAGGAAGTAAATTATTTACTTTTATACTTAGCAGGCATGACATCAAACAGATGCTTGTTTTCCTTTGCGCTTTCAATACTGACAAGATGAGACTGTTTTGTTCTACAAACTTTCTTGGCATGATTGATTGCATACAGATTTTCCAGCTCAACCATATTGCATGAAAATGCGTTTTTCTCAGCCGTGCGGAATGGATGATGGAATCCCTGTGGGCATTCTGTATCGGTAATTAGCAAGTTCTTATTATTAAATTTTAAAGCCAGTGTGCAATGTTACAGTCAATCTCTCAATATATTTGAGATATAGCCGAAAAAGACGAAACAGGCATTACGTTTACTGAAATGTAGCTGGTTAAGACAATGTCTGTATTACAATAACGAGATTTGAGAGCCAGAATTTTGATTAATACCGATTATTTTAACGTGCCAAATAAACCGACTGATTTTCAGTCAATTTGTAAAATGCCTGGAATTTCAGTCATTTTATAAAGTGCCTGAGTGAATCATGCAATTGTAAATTGACTGAAAATTTCAGGCAATGTACAAATTGACTGATTTACACAGTGACTGTAACAGATGTATATCTCAGTTTATGAGTAACAGTTGATATAGAAAAGAGCTCAATACAGGTAACTGATACCTACCATAGGTACCCAGCTATTCATAAATAGAGCATAATTTAGTGTATTTTAAACGCGTTGACGTTGCACCGATTTACAACTTTGAGTTTCACGCCTAAGGTGAAGGTGCTTTAACACTCCGGCGATCGTCAGGTAACTGTTGCCTAACACAGGCACCGAGCAGTTCCTATTATTTCTTTCTAGCACGGTTAAGTGGCTTTTGCCTGTATTAGGCAAAAGTTACCTGCGTGTCGCCAGATAATAAACATCATCTTCAACTTAGGCGTGAAACTCAGAGCCGTAAAATAATGAAGTAACATGTTTAATAATTAGTATATATATATATATATATATATATATATATATATATATACGTTTAAGGTTTTGTTCGAATCGGAATCCTATGATTATTACTGACCACATATCCGCTTGACATTTGTGAAGGAAGGTGACACTTTGATAAATCTGGCCACCAAAGTCGTATTAAAAGTAGACGAAAAGTCATTTTCATAAACTTTCTTGCACGTTGACCGATAGATGTTGGGTCCAGGATGTCTTGCTGCTGGGATTACCGATCCAGAAAGAACAATGTCTCTCTCCTTTGCTGAGACATCTATGAAACATACTGGAATAAAAATTATATTATATATTATATCATGGTTGCATTTTGGAAATTAAATGAGGGTTTCGACGAAAAAAAAAATAAAAAACGCATAACGACCAAGGAGAGTTAATGACCAATTGGTGCAGTTTCTAATATAAAAGGAAATTCCCATAAGGTTAGCTAAGCTACTTATAAACTATGTGATAACTACAATGACTGGGAACCCAGGCCAACCACATTTAGTCTCAACAAAACCCCGGTAACTTCGATATAAGGTGCATTTGCAGATAGAATCTGAGATTTGCTCTCGTTGTTAAGACCATATTCGTACTGATGAATTATTTAATTTTGCAGAATACCCAAACCTAAATTTGCTTAACATCCATTTAGATTAATTTTAGAATAGAGCAACCATGATATTCATTGAATATAAGATTTTTGTAGGAAGAAATTATAAACAGAAAATACTTTATTTCGACAAATTCTTCACACGTGGAATACACTGTGATCAGGCTAGCGCTCATTCAATGTTTTCCTATGTGATTTATACCGTTTGTGGTATGGGAAATCTCGCTAGCTTAAATTCAATATAGATCACAAATAAAGGAGCACCAGTAGTAAGAAGTATACAGCTACGGATGTCCCAACATGCAAATGCCATCTTTGTCCGTCTATCTGAAACGGAAAACATCACAGTGAGAGTATATGATATAAGTATAATTCCATAATTTACCATTATAACAAAAAAAAAACTGATCAAAGACCAGAAAACCAATATATAAATTATCATTCACTATATGTATAAAGTAACACCAAATATGAGCTATGGAAACATTATGTAAACCTTCCTGTAAACTGTACATGCCACAACAAATATATTAATGACAGATAGGTCGAGCTAACTCGGTAAACTCGCACCTACCTGTCTTTCATAAACTGTGCCAGGTTTATACATTTATCCATAAATCCGACACATGAAAGGCCGACACGCTTTGTGTTTCGATACAAAATTCAATACAATTTTGACACCTTTGGGTTGTTTTCAAAGTGGTTTTAGGAATCTTAAGCTGCCATGGACTCAGTCATGCGTATTGAGACTCCAGGTGCATAAACTCCACAATGCCAATTGTATATACAGTAATATCCCTGCGCAAAACATTAAGACTATTTAAACAGGTATACATTGTTATGGTGTCCCTTCGGAACATTTTAGATCCTGAATACATAAACACACTTCTCTATCCTTTATTCCCTACGGATGCACTGTATAGTCAGTCACTCATTTCAAGGCTTTTTACTTTTCAATAAATGCAAACCCATTTTCCCAGCTTATAACTGGTAGCTGTCCATCTACTAATTAAAATGTTGAATGATACAACAATGTAGTTTAGGTTGAGTCTGTAAGTATATTATTTGGTTATATTTATTTGCATTGTGAAAATCTATAGTGTATCTTGTTACTTGCAGAATATAAAGGATAATGTCTGAATGTGAGGCGCATTGTTTAGAAAGACAAAGTTAACCTGTTGCCTTGTATTACTTTTCCTATAACATAGACGGCCTGAGTTACTGACATGATCAGCACCAATACCATGCAGTTTTTTTTTCAATTTCTTTGTTATTTTGGACAAAGTATGATCACTGATTGTTTCTGTATTTTCTTTTTCTTTTCTTACATCTCTTGTTCAGCAAGGCCATATACTCATTACCATAAACGTGTTTCTATAGCATGCACTCTCTCTTATACCTGTCCGCAGAGGGCATACCATCCCTTTCCTGTTTCATGTGACTAAAATTTCGTCTGGGTTCGACACGCAACATGAATATAAGAAAGACTCACAAAAAATACTCGATAATTTTTAAAATGACAAATCATTATTTACAAAATGTACATGATAAGAACGGTATGTTCTGGATACATCAATATTCTCCAAGTGGGACACCAATAATTTAAATAGATATTGCGGATTAGTCAGCTTAAAAAGGGTGTCTTTACACATGAAGTCCAAATATAACTTCTTGGGCAGCAGAGGAGATGTTTCAGTTCACATTGTAATTCCTTCAGTCACACAATATAACACTATATAATATATCCTAACCTGGCCTGGCGACACGTCTTCACAGTCCATAAAATATGAGTAGACCGAGCGAGTTTTCTAGCGTTGTGCCATTATACGATTACGGCAGAGTGATCGTCACAATGACAAGTTCCAAACAGAGTGCAAGTATCAAAGATTCAGGTTCCTCTCCTGTGACATGATGGGCCTGTTGTCCTCCGTGGTCGTTCCGCTCCACTGCTCTTGTGTCATTCGCAGACTTGTGTCATCTCGACATAAGTTGACGCAGTCATCGTCTACGGTTACACTGTCCCACCATCACACTCCATAACCATCACATCTATCTTGCATTCATATCAGTCGTGTTTTATAAGATGGCTTTTGCTGACAAACAAAGCAATAATACGCTTTAAATATATTCATATAAACACATTTAATTTAAAAAGCAATGTCACATAGGAATATTTGAATTATAAATGTCGAATCTACTTAAATCGATTGGATGTTACAAACCATGGTCGTGGAGATAAGAAGACCTATGCAATATGTCAGTGTGCAGAATCTCATGACTGGTTAAATGTGTTAAAATTCTCCAAGGATATACCTTGCTGTTATCAGACTGACAGACTTATCGAGGATAGGTTCAAAAGCTTTTTGTTTTGAGCATTAAACATTTCAAACAGTTTACATTGGTATGAGACGTGTATTTTTTTTATTAGTTAACGGGGCAGCCTGGAGCAATTATGTTTCACGCTGATATTAATTAGTTCCTATATTCACTTTAAGATTTCTTCATGAAATCGATTTGGAACCTAATGAATATTTTTAACTTTTGCAGTCCCTTATTCCTAGATAAGGAGATAACCTAGGCAGCATCTTTGTGAATCACTCTATTTATATAATTATTTCCACTAGTTAATATCACATATTTAAGAGCGTGAATATTTCTTGTAATGCAGTGATAATTTGGGTTTACATGACATATGTGTACATTATCAGTGCTTCTTAATGGGTCAGTGAGACAGAAAATTTGATAGTAATGTTATATATGCCATCAAAGGTTTCTGGACTCCATCATCGGGGGCTGTCACAATTGTCTTCATGTGCACTATAAGTTGTCAAAACGCATGTAATACCCTATAAAGTGAAATAATTTTAAAGCAGACACGGACCTCTTTCTATTGGTAAAGGTATTTATGGAATTCACGTTCATTTTTATACGAAACTTTGATATTGAAAAAAAAACAAAATCTTTAAATGGTACACGATTTTAAGAAACCAGTATCAGAAAACTATTTTCAGGAAGCTAATATCAATCTACATGATAATATAATATATATATATATATATATATTGATTGACATAATATTATCATACATGAAAATAAGTTTTTAGATATTGTCATGTGTCCCTTGGAAAGGAATAATACATCATGTTTAAAATGAAATATATTTCATAGATATAATATCAAGTAAAATAACTGGGTTATTTATATTATTTTAGGGTGATTTTGCCAGGGATCCCATCTTTAAAAGATGACCTTTAGTCAGCCCCCCCCCCCCCGCCCAAAAAAAATCCTGGACATATACCCCTCGGATAATTATTGACGGTTATTTACACCACACTGCGTGGTATGTATTTTATTAATACAGTTTAGAAAATAAAGTGCCATAAAGCATATGCTGAACATATTCTGTAATGCGTTTGAATTGCATATAAAAATTAAAAACTTTAAATCAAAAATGCATTTGAAAAATATGAAAGACAGCCGCATGTAATGGGACTGTCATGATGGGATACTGAATGATTTCAGGGACTACGAACATGTAGATTATATTTGATAATATACGATACATAATTATACGATAAATATATTTCTGTAAATATAGTTCGTTTGAAATTTTATGTTACCGAAATGTTTATTTTTATTTCTACAATTAAAATAAAGGGACAAACTTACGCGAAATTAAGAATGAAAGTAAACTGCCATTATGTTAAAAAAAATGTCCATTACATTTTTCTTACCTGCGGAAATGAAGTATCACTTGGTATATATACTTCACGGTCCTTTTATAATATAACAGAGACGTTGAAATGAACAATGGTTAGGCTTCATATTCATTTTGAATGTTTCGCGAGGGTTTTGTTTTTGCGGTTGCACACGAATCTGTGAATTCGAAATACCAAAAATAGTAAAAGGTATCACGTATTCGGTAGTTACCCTACTTCTTGTCTTAATGTTTACACAATATGTCATGTATTTTTTACATGTTTGTTAGCCTGGTAGCAGTTATATTATAATTATTCGTAATCATGTTTTTATCAAATTGCTATGTGTATTATATGGACAATTATCAAAGTGTAATAGAATTTTAGCCCGAGTTCACATCATATCACCGTTATCTGACCGGGTTCTATTAGCAATAAGGTCATTGTCACAGGGGCAGTCCTGATATATAAGATGATACATTCCTATCGAGGGATCATTATTCATTTGAATCTTCTTAAACCTGAACGTGTGTGAAGTAGCCATTCTTATGTATTTACTCACACATATACAATTTATAATTAAGTAATTTGTAATGCGACTTATTTTAAACAAATATATTTTAAATATTCAGCGGAGAATACTGGACCAACTTCACACCGGCTACACTCATTATATCACTCCGATATATATCTAATTTATATGTATATTAATATAACAAAAAATCATTCGAAATTCTTCTTAAGATATGAAGTTGAACCCGACCATTTACAGGATATCTCTTATAATTAATTAGAAATATAATGATCCGACGCCACAGAGTAGCTACGCTCATGCATATAATCATATATTACTTGGAAGGATATGATATTCCATTTAATGATATATCAGACTAATGATACACCTTTGTATAGTGAAACATTAATATTAGTTATACATATATATATATATATATATATATATATTGAAACATAAGTTATATATACAAGTCCTCATTAGTCGGACAGGTAGAGATGGCAGTCTGCTGAACTGCATGTACGTTTATGTGAGTCACTATCAGTATTTTAATATATAACCTGGAAGACTTGATTCGTTGGTCCATATTCCTAAAGAATAGATGAATAGAGGCATTCTGACCGGTCACCATTAAGAAAACATTCAAAGCGACATATCAGTGTTTAACGTGTATTTTAAGCTCTATGATAATAATTATAATGAGCATCAGGGAAAAGGAATGTCTTTACGTACAGCATTTTGATTAGCAAATATATGCGGAGTGCTTCAAAAGTATAACGTTTTCATATATTGATAAACACAGCTTGACTCATTTATATGATACAGCAGAAATATGAAATTTTCTAGGAGATGTGACCTCTTCCTCACCTTCTTCGTATAAAATGTTGTAGAGTTTGAACATCGGCATCTATTATATTTCTCCTGTCTTAACATGCTCTTTCCAGCAGCCAAATATAAATCATTTTCATTTAAATTTACGGAATATTTTAGGGAATGGTGATGAAGGAAAAAAACGAAAAATGAAAAGTGCTTAAATATACAAAGTTTCAAAACACAACTGTTATTTAAGCTCATTGAAATTTTTTCTGGATCATCCAGAAACAATACCATGATGAATCCAAAAGTTCGAGTGGTTTGTTCCGTTACCTTTTTGTTATACTCACTAAATGTGTGCTTTATCAGCCTTTTTAAAGCATATTCTGACAAGAATCCGGAAATCCAGTTGGAGTTGTTATTAAATGGTCTAGGAATAGTTCTAAGCCTCATGATATATCATCAAGCTTAAATTATCCCAAACACATTCGACGAATTATGCAGAATTCTGATAAAATGTTCTCTATATACCAAACATCCCCGAACTTTTTCTGCAAAAATAAAACCCCACAAAAACGTGATTTATTATTTTATTTATTCATTCACGGCATATTTTCATTTCACTTATAAACCATTAGAATAAAATCCGTTATAATTAAACGTTAAACTTCAGGACCACAGAAACAATTTCAGCAGGATGGAAATAACATCATGAAATCAACAGCTACAATAACGTAACATGTTTTTCAGTATCACCGAAATTTTAATGGTCAAAAACCAAATTAAAATTCAGACATTGATCATAACAATTATAGTCTCTTAACTGCTGAATTGCAAGACGCGAAAGTCCAATATGGGAAATATTACATCTTGCGCAACAGTGTTCGTTGATTTCTTAGCTCAAATTATTATTACCTAACAATTTTTTTCATAATTTTCTGCATGTCCGCTGGAGCTGTCAGTATTTTGTCGAAATGGTGGTGGCTTTTACAAAATACATTAGCCAGTCAATGGACTTGTAATAAAAATATGGGAAAAGTATCGTTGGTATTATGGCTGAGAGAGTTATCCTTTTTCAATCCATTATCAATTAATGTTACATGTTATGTTCTATCAGGTTGTAAATAGGGCGTATAAAAATGCAGGACTATATATATAATAAAAAAAAAAATCAAAATTATTTTGTTAAAATTACATAAGTGCTATGTCAGCTGGCCCATATTCTCGAACAACCGTGATCCTTTAACAGTTGCGAAGGCATTTGTAAACCACACATATACAAAGTTCTCATAATAAATCACTATTTTAGTATGGTAAGTATATAATGAGATGACTATGTTAACAAGGAAATCCAACAACAGCAGGTCTAACAAATGTTGTCAACTACAGCCCACAAAAATAGCAGTTGTATTAAAAACTCCGGTATTTTGTGTGAACGTATGTATATTTATTTGTATGTATGCATTTATATTAATCTGTATATTATTCAGTAGTATGTTTTTTTATTAACACCGCAGATAATGCGGCGGAGGAATAGATACCAGTAGTTAGTAATTCATGCAGACAGCACCAATACGCCATTAATTTCTGAACAAAACTAAAATGAAATGTAAAAGTCATTCTTCTTAATTTCTAATATTAAAATATATTAGGGAAAGCGCAATAAACTGTTAAACACTGAAATAGCAATTTCATACACAGCACGAAAGTCTATTAGGTTGTGACCCAAACAAGTTAACATTAGGTTTCATCAAATCGGATGGCCCATCAATAAAGCTACAGACTGCTACGACGCGGTGTGCCTACATCATTAGAAACACCTATTGTTTAAAGGTTTGTCGCTCGTTCCAATTAGGAATTTCAAGCCAGATTTGCTAGATTGACCGCTACATTATTGAGCTCGAGATAAACGTGTACTTTTCATAACTAGTTCCCTTTTTTATTATTGTGTCCGTAAACATAACAAATAAGAAATGTGCCTTTTGTATAACTGTCAACCAAGTTTAGTTGTTTTATATTTATTGAATCATTTTGGCTTGGCAGATCACAAGCTGTAAAAGAATCCCTATTTTTTAATGTGTTCAGAATGGATCTTTTGTATCTTCCCTATTTCCACATAGCATTGTGTTGGTAAAACGTTTTAATATAATGAGATATTCCTAGTGCCACGTAAAGTATTTCATGTAATTTTCTAGTTATTATTGTCCGCATGGATTTTCTGCTATGGATGAAAGGAGAAGTCTTTTAAAATCCATGGATAAAAATGACATAAACGATGTAAATATGTTTTTGTAACTGCAAACATGCGAACCAATTATATGCAAGAATAAATTGAAGACAGACCAATCCATATATTGGAATTAATTTATTGTTAAATGCACTAACTACAAGGTTGACATGTAGAGCTGTACCAGCTAAACAGTGGAATATTTTTCCACAGAAACGTTATAATGCCGGTTCCTCATATACATACACTAGAAATTCAAATTTCCGTATCTTATTTTCCCGAAAATTCATTTTCACCAAAATACAAGAAGAAATACCGAAATTTATCTCTGTTTACTGAAAAGTATTTAAATATCACATGTATATATATATATATATATATATATATATATATATATATATACATACCCCAAATAACGAATGGGACTATGAAGATGTGGTGTTCATTCGTCGATAAAGAATAACAGATGGCCCGACCAGCTCGTGTAATTAAGCTTGTGTGATTTTCAGAGATATAGTCGATAAGCCGTCACGGTGCATGCATTCATGCGATCTGCTGTGAGTCTACTGACGTTCATCATGTTTTTCGTGTTATCAATTTCGCATTGTGAACTTATTATGCAATCAGGTTTCACAAACTCATAACGTAGAAGGGTTCTTGTGCAATGACTGGCTGTGAAAACTGCGCTGTGACTTAGATAAAGGTCACTTACAATCTCGATTATTCGTTCAGTTATTCATGTGAAGATTTACATCAGTGGGTTTAGCGTAGCCTACGACCTTTCCATGTGTTGTGTTTAATTTTTTTTCAATAATTTCCAACAGATGGCAGCTCTACTTAATTTAGTCAGTTTAATACAAGCATGCCGTGTGCAAAGCTTCATTATTGCAGCTTTGACCAATAGTCATCAAATCATTAAATATTAACCCTTCAATTGCCAGCTGAATAGATATACAGAAACTCGTAAGAAAGAATATATTAAAATTATTGTTAATGGTTGGATAATTATGTATAAAAATGCGAGTTAGAAAAATACTCTGATTGGACAAAGTAAAGGGCATTAGCTGTTGGTTTATTTAAAACCTCGATATGATCATGAATAAATAAACTTAAGCTGATGAATAATTGCATACATGTTGAAAGAAAAAAAAATGGTGAACCTTGCGTTTATATGTATTCTCGAATATTGGCACAATTTTTATGTCCCCAAACCATTCCGATATTTGAGGTTCTACTGTATCTGCCTTATATCTTGAAGCATGATACTTGGTTCTACCTCAAAACCTCTCAATCATATAATATGTTGAATGACACATGATACACTGGACCAGGTATTTATGCCAATGGCATTTGTTTTATATAAACACACCTTTCCCCTATGCCTGCGCACCTTGTATCACCTATATGTGCACAGTAATGTATATGGGATAACAAGTTTGTATATAAATGTAATATGTTTCAGTTGTGTATAGTTTAACAATATTAATACATATAGGTGTGTGAATAGCAATGTTGGTTCATTGCATATAGATGGAAATGGTTAACACAGAGAAATCGGTTCACTGCCAGTGGGAATCGAACCCACGATCTTCTGATTTCCGGTCGGGTGCTTTAACCAATAAGCTACCCCAGATTCCCTTCCCCTCTGTGTATTTGCACACCTTTATAGGAACCAGCTAAGTGATGTTACGGTAGTGACGTCATAGTCTCACCCACTACATGAGCACGGCGACTTTACATACAGTAGGGAGAGTTTATGGCTTTATATGGTGTGCTGCATATATAAAGTATAGATTTATTAATAGCCATGCTGATTCATTGTATATAGATGGAAATGGTATACACAGATAAGTCGGTTAACTGACGGTTGGAATCGAACCCGCGATCTTCCGATTTCCGGTTCGGATGCTTCAACAACTAAGCTACGCTAGATCCCAACCCCTCCTTTTGTTTGTACACGTATATTGGAACCAGCGAGATAACATCACGGTAATAATAATACATAAAATTAATAAATAATATCCCTATGCATATAATTGCAAAATTTACCAATATAGTATTTGATTTTAAAAGCGGATCAAGCTATTGTGTCACAGTAATTTTACAATGACAAAACCTACAGAGTATTTTATTATTTGTAAATTCAAAACATCCATCTGAACGTATTGCTTTGTGGCTGTAAAAACTATATCATAATTAATGGTTTTAAATGTTTGACAAAACATAATATAGTCCGAATGGACAGAAAATATAGCAGTTCTATCAACTGCTTGTAATTCAAATGCCTGGTCTAGACATTAAATTTCAAACAGAAACGGAATTTCATATTCAACCCGGGTGCACGCGGGGCGTATTGTTATATATTACAAACATCTTAAAATAAGTGGATTATGCAAGAACCAATTTCCACCTAGTTGCCTAGATTATTCCAAAGCTTATGCCCCGTTTTTTTTTTTTTCCTAATCAAACGATAAACCAGAATTGTCAACAATAACCATGTAAAAATCTAAAAGTTTTATTTAATCGAAGACATACCACAAATCGCACCCATTGGTGATTTTTATTCGAAGGCAAGGTTACACCGCACACTATTGTTTTTTGGTTATTCCTCAGGGCGTGACCCATTTTTTTCACAAACCAGACCATGGAAGTGAATTAGCGGTGACGGAGCCCATTCGAAATCCCTTGCAATGACGCAAGAGTATGGTCCAAGCCATGTTCCTTGATTAGATAACTGACTCCAGTTATCGTAGGTTAGCTTCTGCCCTGTTGGCTCCCAGAACCATCCGCGACCTTCCACTTCCTCAGCTGACATCCAAAACATCTTCACCAGAAGCTTATCTGAAAGAAATTTCCTGATTCTATCAATGCGATCGAATTGTTTGAATATACAGATAGAATATATGTTAATTTTAATAACTGATAATTGTGAAAAGATTGACCATCATTCATTTAACTCTATGTGCAAGATACCATACATAACTGGGTCTTCATGTTTCTGAAATATCTTGGTGTATCGAATTCTTACCCAAAATGGCCGAATCGCAATTGCGAACGAAATCTGCAAACAAAACCAGCATACATCTTATTTCAAGGGGAAAAAATTATCAGGAGAATTAAAAAGAAAATATTTAGCAATTCAATTATTTACTTTTATACTTAGCAGGCATGACATTAAACAGATGATTGTTTTCCTTTGCAGTTTCAATACTGACAAGATGAGACCCTTTTGTTCTACATACTTTCTTGCCATGATTGATTGCATACAGATTTTCCAGCTCAAACATATAACATGAACATGCGTTATTCTCAGTCGTGCCGAATGGATGGTGGAATCCCTCTGGGCATTCTGCAACAGTAATGAGGTACATATTATATAATAAGTCTACAATCTTCATGTATACACTTCCGGTATATATATATATATATATATATATATATATATATATATATACATACTAGGGTTGGGTATCGGTCCGCCTCTTCCGGTACAATACGTATTGCGATACAGTTGATTCGATACCGATACGTATCGAGATACGTTTCATTTTTCTTTGTATATCATTTCTTAATAAAAGCTCTGTTTCTTGTTTTTATATTTTTTATTTAAACATACAACGTATTCGGGTTCTATACACTTAAGCAGATTAAGCTTGATATTAAATAAAAAAAGAGACTAGTTGATTTTTATGATCAAAATCTATCTAATCAAGACTACCAAAATCTCGATCTTCTTTGATCCCTGAGCACCCCCTCCCCCCCCCCCCACCATTGCACAAAAAAAAGTTTTATTGCATTTTTCTGGGAAATTTCATGGGCTGTATTTTATTTGTCATGTAATTACACAGTTTTGTATATTTCTGTGAATTTGAATCCAATTAGTCACTCTCCTGTAAGAATATAGGATTTGTCCCCAGGCTTTAACCATTTATTTGACATCTCTGATGTCGAACGCGGAAGTTCCGAGTAACCTATGACCGGAATCGTAAATAATAAATTAGAGATAAAATGATATATCATAAAGTGAATAAGTGCCCTGCTCAGGTCACAGAATTGAAATATATATATATATATATATATATATATATATATATATATATATATATATATTAAAGATACGATATACGTGAATGTACCTTGTTCCTATTAGCAATGTGATGTGGATATCGGTTTCATTAATAAAGAGAAACGTTCTGCTATTATTGCTAACATGCGCCTGCTTGTCATGGAAGTACTGACGTGCATGTGTATATACATTTATTAACAATTCTTAAAAGCCAAAGCAACAAATATACAGTGCATTTAGATTTATAAATCGTCATGGTTATATTTAAAGATAGAGTTATATGCCTATTCATTAGCAATCAATCGATACGACCAATACAGCATGCAACCCGTTTCGGTTATTGTATCGACGTCGTGTATCGATTCGTATCGATATATCGATATATTGATACAGCCCTAATACACACATATACATATGTACATATATATACCCCTATATACATAGATATCGTAAAATTTTTAACTTTGTTGGAATCAGTGCCCTATCAAAGTCACTTACCACATGTCATCTCGACATTTCTGACGGGAGGTGACATCTTGATAAATGTGAAGAACACAGTCGTATTGAAATCAAAGATGAAGCTTTTTCATAAACTTTCTGGCATGTTGATCCATAAATCGCGGATAAAGGATAACCTGCTACGGTGACAGTGTCTGTTTCCTTTGCTGAGACATCTGTGTAACATACTGAAATAAAGATAATCCGATTATTTATCATGAGTATTGAGGAGAAATTATAATAAAGAATTGCATAAATACCAATGGAAGTTAATAACCAATGTAACCAATATGTACAGTGTGAAATTTGAAAGTAATTCCAATAAGGCGAGATGTGCAACTAAAAAAGCTGTGTGATAACTATAAACACTGGAAACCATGGCCAACGTTACTTAGTATCTAAAAAAAGACAACAGATAACAGCTGCTTTTGCAGATAGGAATCTGAGATTCGCGGTCCTTGTAAAGACTATGATATTATCAATGGATTATTTAATTTAACATAATATCTAATAGATATTTATTTTACATCTATTAAACTTAATTTAGTTCAAATTGATATAAATAACACAACGACAAAGAGCATCCTATAATTATTTATTATAGGAATTATTGTGGAAGAAACTAAAAATAGAAAATGCTTTATTTTTTAACAAATCTTTTGCTTGTTGAGTACTAATGATTAGGCTATTGCCCATTTATGTTTTACTGTGTGATATTCACTGTTCGTGTTTTTGTTAATCTCCCTAGCATTAATACAATATATATATATATATATATATATATATATATATATATATATATGTGAATGGTATACACAAAAAAGTCGGTTCACTGACGGGTATCGAACCCACGATCTTCCGATTTCCGGTCGAGGGCCATACCACTTGGCCACGCCAGATTCCCTTCCCTTCTGTGTATTTGCACAGTTTTATAGGAGCCAGCGAGGTATCGTCACGGTAGTGACGTCATGGTCTCACTCACTACAGGTGTCGGCTCGGCGTCTTTGCATGCAGCAGGGAGAACTAATGGCCTAATATGGTGGGCTGCATATAGTATATACAGATGTATGAATAGCCATGCTGGTATTATATATATTTATATGCATATATATATATATATACATATATATATATATATATATATATATATATATATATATATATATATATACTGTACTCGTTTATCCTTTTACAACTGCAATAGAGTAAAAGAAATATCTTCAGTGAGTAGTAAATGGACGTCGAATTTCTATAATATAGACAGCATTCTTCCACAGACACTTTCTAGAAGAGTTTAAGGCAAAAATGTGCGGGGAGTGACATGTGAATGTCATTATAAAAAAATCATATATATAATGAATGAGATAAGAGGCAGGTTATACCGAAATATCTATGTCAAATATAGTGAGAAAATCTCATCACTTGTGAACAAAACAAGTTAACATAACATTTCCTTAAGTAGATTTACACTATAATAATATAAACATACCTATAAAAGTATTAATGCAAAAAAAATCAGTCAATAGGTAAAATATTGGTTAAGACTAAAATATCCATTTCATATATATGGAGAAAATCTCATCAGTTTTGAACAAAACAAGTTTACGTTTCCTTAAGTTCATTCTTACTACAACAAACCCGCGTTCTTTTAAATTATAAATGTAGAATGGAATCAGTTAATTGACAATAAAGGTACGCTGGTTTTCACTGAAATATCGACTTAACTCATAGGAAGACAATATCAGTACTTTTACTTTATAAAAAATCCACAGATTGCTACACCGCTGTGTTGCTAAATCATCTAAAATTCCAAGTATTAAAAGTATCGTCGCTTTATTTCAGATAACAAATCAGAATTGCCCGATTGATTAAAGAGGTATGTAGCGCGGGATAAGCTGACATCTTTTATTAGTAGTGCCCTTTTTCTCCCTTGAAATCTTCAACATGAGAAATGGGGCCTTTGAACAAATTTCAACCAAATTAAGGCGTCTTAGATTTATTGACCTATACTGGCTTTGAACATCTAAGGCTGTAAACAGCCTCTATTATCGCGTGATCAGAATATATCGTTTGTTACTACCCTTTATCCACATTTTATGTTGTTGGTAAACATTTTAATATAAAGTCCATGATTAATGTCCTTGAAAGCATGTCATGTAACATGGACTTGCTGCTTTCGTCTGACAATGATCAATCAAATAAAGTATTGTTCAGTTTCTCCTGTAAATATAATTTAAGTATATGTTTAAATGCCAATAATAATCAATATTGCCTGCTTTTATCTGGTTCAGATGAAAGGATATGTCTTTAAAATCCCTAAATCAAAATGACAGGAACAATTCAAATTGTCTTTGTGCCTGCAAACATGAGGAAAAAGTATCTGCAAGAATAAATGGTGGACAGACAGATCCATACACTAGAATAGAATTTAATGAAAATGCACATATTACACAGTTTAAATATAGAGCAGAATAGCTAAAGTGTTGCAAACAGTGGCATATATTTTTTTTTATCCACAGAAACCTCATACTACGGGTTTCTCTTGAACATACCATGTACTGTCTCAGTCGCATTATTTTATACATCCACTGAGCACATCACTAAGTCCGAAAATAGTGTTGAAACCAGCGGCGTAATTTTACTGAGGTAACGTTATAATGAAAGTTTCCCCTTGAAAATACAAACTTATATCCCCCACGCACTGCTTAACACCTTTTTGGTTGTATATGAAAACATATCAAACAGAAACTACGTAGAGTAACGCAAGATATACTGGTCTATTTATTTATGCCATTGGAATTCCTTTAAAATAAACACATCCTTTCCCTGACCATGCGCACTTTGTGAAACCTTGGTCTTGTTTCTTTTAGTCTAATAAGACAGCATAGCTGTACTTAGTAAATGATTCAAACGACTTTTCATTGATTCCATGATTTCTTAGTCTCGAAAAAAAATGACCCTGGAACATTTCAATAAACATATAACTAAAACAGTGGTCCAACTAGAGCACTACTGTGGAAGAGAAAAATAGTTCAGGTAACGGAGGGAAAGCTATATAATCAGATAAAACAATTAAAATCAGGTAAGTATAACAAAATATGATATTACAATATCAATATGTATATATGCATCAATTGTGTATGTTATGTACATAGTATGAAAAATGTATGATTATCGTATCAGATTTTAAAAGCGGATGCTGCTTAAACAACTAAAGGAACAATTACATGACAGTACCTACATACTTTTGTAATATTTGTCAATTCAATACCACCTTACACGTTTTGCTTTGTAATTATTTAAACGTTCGGATAATTCACGGTTTCAAATGTTGGACAAAATATCTAGTCTTCACTGATGAAGCATGGAATACATTTGCTTCAACAAACTTAAAATGAAGCAAAGTATGTGGACATATTATTAACGGAGTCCTTTCTGCCAAGTTGGTCGGGGCTATTTCAAAACCTTATGCCTCCGTTTCCAATTCAAACCCTAGATCAGAATAGTCGGTTAAAACCAAGTTCAAACAGCTTCGTTTGAACAAGTCACACCAGAGATCGTACTCTCTGGTGAATTGTATTTCGAGGCCAAGTAACACCGCACACCATTCTTTTTGGTGATTCCTAGGCGCATGACCCATTTCTTTCACAAACCAGACCATGGAAATAAATTGACGTTGACGGAGCCCATTCGAAATCCCATGCGCAGACAACTGAGTATGGTCCAATCCAAGTCCCTCGCTTAGATAACTGGCTCCAGTTTTCGTACGTAAGTTTCTTCCCTGTTACCTCCCAGACCCATCCGCGACCTTTCATTTGCACTGCTGACATCCAAAACATCTGACGGAGATGGATATCTGAAGGAGAATTCCTGCTTCTATCAATGCTATTAAATTGTTTGATTGTACAGATAAAATATACATTAATTACATTAATTGATAATTGTGAAATGAATAACCATCATTCCGTTTACTCTTTGTTCAAGATACCAAAAATAAATGGAGTTACACGTTTATGTCATTCTTCGGCGTATCAATTTATTTAATTAAATGGTTGATCAGTTAGTGGAAACGAAATACGTTATTGGAAACCAAAGCATCATACAATGACTTTCGGGAACATATACACTATTTAGATAAATATCAAAATTGAACGTGGAGGAATTGAATTAATTACTTTTATACTTATCAGGCATGGCATCATACAGGTGCTTGTTTTCCTTTGCACTTTCAATACTGACAAGACGAGACCGTTCTTTTCTACACTTATCCTTGGCCTGATTGATTGTATAGCGCTTTTCCAGGTCAAACTTATAGCATGCAAATGCGTTATTCTCAGCCGTGCGGAATGGATGATGAAATCCCTGTGGGCATTCTGTAACGATAATGAGGAGGTACTTATTATAAAATTATAAAGCCAGTTTGTAATGTTACAGTAAATCTCTCAATATATTTTATATATAGCCGTACAAGACGAAACAGGCATAACATTTACTTAAAAGTAGCTGGTTTGACAATGTCTGTATCACAATGACAAGATTTGTGAAACAACATACTATTCCATATCGATTCATTCAAAGTGTTTAATAAACTGACTGATTTTTTCAGTAAATTTGTAAAATGCCTGAAATTTCAGTCATTGTATAAAGTGCCTGAGTGAATCAGGCAATTTGTAAATTGACTGAAAATTTTAGGTAATTTACAAATTGGTATATGATATATATATATATATATATATATATATATATATATATATATATATATATATATATATATATCTAAGTATATGAGTAACAGTTGATGTAGAAAACTGCTCAATACAGGTAACTGTTGCCTAACACAGGTACCCAGCAGTTCCTGTTATTTCATTTAAGCACGATTTAGCTGCTTTGCGGAGTGGCGTCATTTTGAAAAAAAGCTTATTACGCTTTTTGAGACTAATCTGTGCTTGGTCGCTTTTGTTGCGCAATATGTGGTATTTCTGTGCAATATGTGGTATATGTGGTATTGCGCTTCACTGTGTTGGATTTATTGATTATTTCCGAGGTGACTGAGAACAGAACTTTCTAAATACATACTGAATCTAAAACGAAGTAAAATGAACTATTTAATACAGCAAAGCAGAGCATGTTTACTGTGTATTAAACACGTTAAAGCATTCTTTTACAAACTCTGAGTTTCACGCCTAAGGTAAAGGTGATGTTTACACTACTGTGTTCGTCAGGTAACTGTTGCCTGACACAGGCACCTATCTGTTCCTGTTATTTCTTTTTAGTAAGGTTTGGTGGCTTTGGCAGATTAGGAATAATTGTTTGCTTTCTGTTTTCATGGTTACTATATGCCACTAAACCGTGCTAAAAAGAAATAACAGAATCAGCAGGATGCCTGTGTTAGGCAACAGTTAACTGAACTCAGAGTTGTAACTCAATGCAACGTCAAAGTGTTTAATTTCAGTATATATATATATATATATATATAGATGTATGAATTGCCATGCTGGTTCATTGTATATAGTTGTAATTGTATATATATATATATATATATATATATATATATATATAAAATGAAAATATCCTAGTGTTTTAGTCACAGTCGTTTTAGAATAGTGCTCAATGCAGCTAAGGAGAGCATGTTTACTGTGTATTAAACATGTTAAAGCATTCCTTTACAACTCTGAGTTTCACGCCTAAGGTGGAGATGATGTTTCCGCTTCGCCGATCGTCAGGTAACTGTTATTTCCTTTTAGCCTGGATTGGTGGCTTGCCAGATTAGGAATTATTGTTTGTTTGTTTTTAGTTGGATGGTAACAATATGAGACCAAACCATACTAAAAAGAGATAACAGGAACCGCTGGGTGCCTGTGTTTGGCAACAGTTACATCATCTTCTGAGCTCAGAGCCGTACAGAATGCTGTAACATGTTTAATAATAAGTATAATATATATATATATATATATATATATATATATATATATATATATTAAGGTTTTAGGTTTTGTTCGAACCGGAATCCTATTATAATTACTTACCACATGTCCGCTTGACATTTTTGACGGGAGGTGACACTTTGATAAATCTGGCCACCAAAGTCGTATTTAAATTAGACGAAAAGTTATTTTCATAAACTTTCTGGCACGTAGACCGATAAATATTGGATCTAGGATGACTTGCTACTGGGATTACCGACCCTTTCTCCTTTGCTGAGACATCTATGAAACATACTGGAATAAAGATTATGTGATATATTATATTATGGTTGCATTTTGGAAAATAAATGAGGGTTTCGACGAGGAAAAAATTAAAATGAAAAAAAAACGCATAACGACAAAGGATAGTTAATGACCAATTGGGGCAATTTCTAATATAAAAGGAAGGTCCCATAAGGTCAGCGATGCAACTAAACAACTATGTGATAACTACAAAGACTGGGAACCTAGTCCAACCAAATTCAGTCTCAACAAAACTCGGATGACAGATGCTTTTGCAGATAGGATCTGAGATTAGCTCTCCTTATTAAGACCACATTTTTACTGATTAATTATATAATTTTGCAGAATACCCTAAACTACATTTGTTTAACATCTATTTAGATTAATTTAGAATAGAGCAACCGTGATATTCCTTAAATATAAGAATTTAGTAGGAAGAAAATTAAAAATAGAAAATACTTTATTTTGACAAATTCTTCGCATATGGAATGCACTTTTAACAGGCTATAGCTAATTCATTTTTTTCCTATGTGATTTATACTAATCGTGGTATAGAAAATCTCGCTAACTAAAATACAATACAGAACACTAAGAAGGGAGGCACCGGTAGTTAGAAGTATACAGGCACGGATGTCCCAACATACAAATGCCATCTTTGTCTCTCTATCTGAAACGGAAAACATCATAGTGAGAGTATATGACATAAATTTCATTCCATTAGATACTAATATAACAGATGAAACATGTCAAAGACGAATAAATCGATATATAAATGATCATTCATTATATGTATAAAGAAACACCAATTATAAGCTATGGAAACATTAAATAAACCTTCCTGTAAATTGTACACGCAAAAGCAAGCTTATCAATGGCCGATAGGTCGAGCCAACTCGGTAAACTCGCTCATAGACTGTCTTTCATCAACTGTGCCAGCTTTATATATTTATCCATAAATCCAACACATGAAAGGCTCACACGCTTTGTGTTTCGATACAAAATTCAATACAGTTTTTACTCCATTGGTTTGTTTTCACCTTGGTTTGAGAAATCTAAAGCTGCCATGGACCCAATAATGCATATTCAGACTCCCCAATGCCAAATGTATATACAGTAATAAAGTTGCGCAAAATATTAAATATACATTGTTATGGTGTCCCTCCGGAACATTTTAGATCCTGAATACATTAACACGCTTCTCTGTCCTTTGTTTCCTACAGATGCACTGTATAGTCAGTTCACTCATCTCATGGCTATTTACTTTTCAATAAACGCCAACCCATTTTCCCAGCTTCTTCCTGGTAGCGGTCCATCTACTAATAAAAACGCTGAATGATACAACAATATATTATTTGATTTTATGTGTTCGTATTGTGAAAATCTATAGTGTATCTTGTCATTTGCAGAATATTAAGGATAATGTCTGGATGTGAGGCACATTGTTAAGACAGATAAAGTTAAACTGTTGCTATGTATAACTTTTCCTATAACAAAGACGGTCTGAGGTACTGACATGATCAACACAAATACTATGGAGGGTTTTCTTCCATATGTTTTATCCGGTCCCCAGTTCGTTGTTATACGGGATAAAGTATGATCACTGCTTGTCTCTGTATTTTTCTTTGCACCTTTTGTTCAGCAAGACGATATGGTCATAGCCACAAACGTGTTTCTATTATATACACTCTCTCTAATACCTGTAACAGAGGGCATACCATTCTTCCTCCTTTTACTTGTGATTAACATTTCGTCCGGGTTCGACACGCAACATGAACATTAGAAAGACTCACAAAATACTCGAAAATAATTATAATAACAAATCATGATTTACAATATATACATGATATAAACGGTATGTCCTGCTTACATCATTTTTTTTTCAATGTGGGACACCCATAATTTAAATATGGCGGTGTATTTGGTTTTAAAAAGGGTGTCTTATGACGGCACATGAAGTCCAAATACAACTCCTGGGGCCACAGAGGAGTTG
Organism: Sipunculus nudus; assembly: GCA_026874595.1. NCBI lineage: Eukaryota > Metazoa > Annelida > Sipuncula > Golfingiida > Sipunculidae > Sipunculus > Sipunculus nudus. The sequence continues at coordinate 7,787,688 of CM049317.1, forward strand.
TTTCAGTTGCTTGAGAAACGCAGTTCACACTATCATTCCTTCAGTCCAAAGATATAAACAGTATAATATGTCCTAACCTGGCCTGGCGACACGTATTCACAGTCCATAAAATACGAGCAGCCCGAGCGAGTTTTCTAGCGTGGAGCCTTAATACGTTTACGACAGAGTGATCGTCACAATAACAAGTTCAAAACAGAGTGCAAATATCAAAGATTCAAGTTCCTGTTTTGTTAAATGATGGACCAGTTGTCCTCCGTGATCGTTTTGCTCCACTACTCTACGATCACACACTTGTATTATCTCGACCTCGTCCATAAGTTGACCCAGCCATCGACTACGGTTACACTGTCCCACCATCACACTCCATGACCATCACATCTATCATCCATTCATATCCGTCGTGCATTATAGGATGGCTTTTACTGACAAACAAAACAATAATACACTTTAAATATATTCATATACACACATTTAATTTAAAAAGCTATTTGATATAGGAATATTTGATTAATAAATGTCGAATCTACTTAAATCAATTGAATATGACAAACAATGATCGTCGAGATAAGGAGACCTATGAAATGTATCAGTGTGCGAAATCGTATGACTGGTTAAACGTGATAAATATTCTTCCAGGATAAACTTTACTGTCATCAGACTGACAAACATACCAAGGAAAGGTTCATAGCCTGCTGGTCGTTGCGTCTTGTGCATGGGTGTGAAGGTAAGAGTATGAATTGTTGATAGGCTATATTCAAGCTTTTTTGTTGTGAGCATTAAATATTACTAATAGTTTACACTGCTATGAGACGTGCATTTTTTAGTTAACAGGGCAGCCTAAAGCATTTATGCTTCACGTTGAGAGTCATTAGTTCATATGTCAGGGGCTCCTCACATTTAGATTTCTTCATGAGATCAATGTGGAACTTAATGAATATTCATAACTCTTGCAGTCCTTTATTCCTGGATCAGGAGATCTTTGTGAATCACTATATTTATATATTTATTTTCACAAGCAATTACGACATATTTAAGAATGCGAATATTTCATGAAATGCAGTGATAATTTAGGTTTTCGAGGTAATTTGGGTTTACATGACATTTATGAAAATTATCTGTGCTTCTTATGGAGTCAGTGAGACAGATAATTCAATGGCATTGTAATGGACGGCATCAAAGGTTTCTGGACTCCATCATCGGGGGCTGCCACAACTGCCGTCATGTGCACTTAAAGTTATTCAAACGCATATTATACCTTATAAAATGAAATAATTTTAAAGCAGAAACGGATCTCTTTTTTGTGGATGTATTTATGTAATTTTTATACGAAATTTTAACATTAAAAAAAACTAAATCTTTAAATGGTACACGATTTTAAGAAACAAGTAACAGAAAACAACTTTTTCTGGGAGTTATTATTAATCTACATGACAGTATTATATATATATATATTGTCATGACATTATCATACAGGAACACAGGTTCTCAGATATTGTCATGTGTCCCATGGAAAGGAATAATACATCAGGTTTAAAATGAAATATAATTCATAGATATAATATCCAGTTAAATGACTATGTTATTATTTTTTTATTTTTGGGGATTTTGCTAGGGATACCACCTTAGAAAGAAGACATCTAGCATAAGACACCCCCCCCCCCCCCAATTCCTGGTCAATTACCCCTTGGATAATTATTGATGGTCATTTACCTCACACTACGTGGTATGTATTTCATGAACACAATTTAGAAAATAAAGTACCATAAAACATATACTGAACATGTTATGTTATGTGTGTAAATTGCAGAAAAAAAATTAAAAAATAAATAAATAAGAAATGCATTTGGAAACCATAAAGACAGCCGCATGCAATAGGACCATTACATGGGGATATTGAATACGTTAGGGGACTACGAACACCGGGACATATTAGATTGCCCCTTTAATGGAAGTTAAATATATGGACTTTTTATTTGTTGTAGGATATATCTGATCTTTTACTATACAATAAATATATTTCTGTAAATATAGTTCGTTTAAAATTTTAATTGACCGATATGATTTTTTTGTTTGTTTTCTTACAATCAGAATATAGAAACAAGCTTACGCGAAATTAAGAATGAAAGTAAACTGCCATTATGTTAAAAACATGTCCATTACATTATTGTTACCAGCAGAAATGAAGTATCACTTGGTATATATACTTCACGGTCCTTTTACTATAAAATGGAGACGTTCAAATGTATGCTGTGGCTGGCTTCATATTCGCGAGGCTAAAATTTCGCGGTTTCTTCAATTTAAACTTTTCGGAAGGGTTTCATTTTTGCGATTGCACAAGAATCTGTTAAATCAAAGTACACAATATTTGCATTTATTATAAAAATAAATCCCACAATACCTCACCCAATACCGTTATAGTCATCGTATTACGATCTGTGTCAAAGTTAATGTTTTGCCAATTATTATTAGAAGAGAAAGTATAACATATGAAATCCAAAGAGCAAAAAGATAGAGAAATGAAATACAAACATTAAAAAAAAAGATTAAAATATTCATTGATAGAAACCAACAGGAAGATATAGAATAAATACAAAGGAAAGATTTGCACAAATGGTACAAGAACAAACAGAGGGTGCAATAATTAGTAGTAGAGCAAGATGATACGAACATGGTGAAACATTCTCAAAATACTTTCTCAATCTAGAAAGAAGAAACTATAATAAAAAAAAGGATCAATAGAATAAGATTTTCTGATGGCACAATAACAGAAAACCTAAAACCTGCAGCTAGATATTATTATCAGTCACGGTATAAAAACAAGAGGATGATATGAATAAAAAATATAAAGATGATTTTGGACATTAATAAACCCAACAGTGAAACTTTCAGATAATATGCAAAAATTTCTTAATATACATCTAAATGAAAAGGAAATTACTCAAAGCTTGATGTCACAGAAAAATAACAAAACGCCGAGAAGTGACGTATTACCAGCAGAATTTTATAAAACATTTTGGGACCAACTCAAAACATACTTTATAGATGCATTAGAATATATATATATATATATATATATATATATATATATATATATATATATATATAAATATATATATATATATAATACAGGAGATCTCTCATATTCTATAAAACAGGGTTTTATTAGTCTAATTCCAAAGAAAGGTAAAGATGAAATGGAAATGAGAAATTGGAGACCTATATCTTTACTTAATGCGGATTATAAAATTATTGCCAGAATTGTAGCCTCTAGAATGAAAAAAAAGCCTTGTCTGAAATAATAAATTAAAAAGGTTTTCTAAAAAAATAAATTCATCAAATAATTAATAATATTTACCAGGCAAAGAAAACAAAAACAAATGGCTTATTGATTATGATAGATTTTGAGAAAGCATATGATCAATTAGAAAGAGGATTTTTATCACAGGCTTTGAAATATTTTAAATTTGGATCTTTAATAGAAAAGTGGTGTAACATACTTTACAAAAATACCAGTAGCTTTATTAATAATAATGGTTGGATTTCTGACTATTTTGAAATCTCAAAAGGAGTAAGGCAAGGCTGCCCATTATCCCCATATCTTTTCATCTTGTGTGTAGAGACCTTGGCAATACAAATCAGAGCAAATCAAAACATTAAGGGGTATTTTGGAAACAAAATACTACAATATGCAGATGACACTACACCTACTCTAAAAGATGCAACCTCATTAAAAGAAGCTCTTTAAATATTTAAACGTTTTGCATTGGTTTTGGGGGCTTAATATAAATATAGAGAAAACAGTAGTTATGCCTTTCTTAAGGCAAAATAGGTCGGTTATATGTACGTCCCAGTAGATATATTAGGAATAAAACTTACTTCAGAAATGAAACATCTAATGAAACTTAACTTTATCCCAGCAGTGGAGAAAAAAAGAGTCTTCTAAATATTTGGTCATATAGAAACATAACATTGCAGGGAAAGCTAATAATATTAAAAACATTTGCTCTGTCACAACTTACATTTTTACTATCTCTCCTACCTGCACCTGATAAAATATTTTTTTAAAGAAATAGAAAAAATAATGTTTGAATTTATTTGGTCACATAAACCTGAACAGATAAAAAGACTAACATTAGTGGGACCATATGAATGTGGGGGTCTGCGGATGACTCACATACAGACCTACAAAACCACTCAAAATTACCTGGATAAAAAGATTACTACTCAAGGAAGAAGAATGAGGATGGAAACATGATATACTGAAATTGATTTAAGGTGGCTCTTTATTCTTCAAATGTAATTTAGCAAAACAGATTTACTGTTTATATGTCGAAACATTAATCCGTTCTGGAGAGAGGTTCTGGAAGCTTGGTGCTTATATAACTATAATAATAACCTTGAAGATGAAAATGATTTTCTTAGTCAATGTATATGGATGAACTCTAATATCAGAATAGATAATAAACCAATATTTTATCAACATTGGCTTGATACTGGAATACAGAATGTAGCTGACTTGTTAATAATCAATGAGAGTGGACTAAACAGGTTTATCAGTAATAAAGAGTTAAATAATATTATTGGTAGAACTATACATTTTCTTGAATATCAGGGACTGATAAATGCCATCCCAAAATCATGGTAGAAAATGCTTATGGAAACTGAGGGATCCTATAATGAAAAAAATAAAGTTACGCTTATTTTAAAATCAAAACAATTTTCGAAGATGGTGTATGATGAAATGATAAAATATGTGTATAAAGCACCAGAAAAGGGAATAAAGAAATGGTCTAGAGACCTGAATTTATATGAACATATTTCCCCCATCTCCACATCGTTTATACATACAATGAATATAACAAAATCTCCATTTTTAAGAATGTTTCAGTATAAATTACTGAACAGGATTTTAACGACAAAATTTTATGTAAGATTAAAATGAAAGATTCTGATACCTGTTCTTTTTGTCTTATGGAGCCAGAATCAATTGTCCGTTTACTATGGGAATGCACGGCAGTGCAAAAATTCTGATCAGATATTACATTATGGATGAACATGACAATGGGAAGTAAAAAAGTGACCTTAAGTTTTACTTTGGTGATATTTGGGAAAAGAGATAATGATATCCTGAGTCTTATACTACTTATTTTGAAAAAAAATATGTAAATGCATGCAGGTACAAACAGGCAAAGCGAACAAAAAGTGAAGCAATAAACTATGTGAGGAATATATATTATATAGAGAAACATATTGCAGCATAGAAAAATTGTATAGAAAATCACTTAAGAAAGTGGGGAGTTTTTAATTTTCAAGATATTGATTGACTTTTTATTGACTTTTTTTCATGTATAAATGATTTGATCCTTTAGTAAGAAAGACATATTGTCTTTGTACAGAAATTATTTATGTATAATAGAGATAAGATGGGTGAAAAGACTTTATTGATTTTTTTACAACAAAAATTAGTTGATTCTTTAGTGTGAAAGATGTATATATTATCTTTGTGCAGAAATCTTATCATGTATTATAGAGATAAGATGGACATACTGGTATTTAGAAATTTTCCTAGGAAACAAAAAAAAATATTAAAATGAGAGTAATTTAAAAATTTCAGAATAAAATGTTTTGGATATAATGTGTTTATAGTCATATAACACTATGTAGATGCATATTTGTTGGCACATGTAGGTAAATATACATGTATATATATATATATATATATATATATATATATGTGTGTGTGTGTGTGTATGCACATACGTGGGGGTTTAAGAGTATATAGGAAAATATACAAATACATTAAACATTACAAATAATGATTTTTTTCTATGATTAATATCTCTTTTTTATTGGTATTTGGATCTACTGGATATATATTGTTTGTATGTTGTTGTTTTCGTATTATGTTTTGTTGAAGTTATATGGAATTATGTTTTTGTGTTTGTGGAATTAAAAAAAAAAAATCTCAGCTGAACTCAGCTAAACTATAACTTTCCTTAATTTAATGCAGTTTTATTACTATCATGTTTTTAAATGACTTGTTTTATGATCTAATTGTGTGACCTTGAGCCAACTCCAAGATCAAATTTTGATAAATCTAATAATTTAGTGGCCCCAAACTTTTGAAGTATTTTCCCCTCAAATTAGGGGATGGGTGAAGGGAGGAGAGACATCTCTGTTTTTTTTTAAACAAACTCATTCTAGTTAAAATAAATGGTGATAACATTCTCGTTTTAAATGAACAAAATGCTGTAATCACACATAATGCTATAAATAGACGAATTAAATAAATTTGAATTAATAGATGTATATAAAATATAAAATAAATAAACTAGTTAAATTTAAAATGCTAAAAATCATTTTAGGCTATTGTGAACTTTCGCCCTATTATGCATTTTCAGGGACATTTTAAAAATTACATTTTTATTATTGATATTTCTGTTCCTGTCGTTGTCTTTACACCACAGTCTCACACATTTAATCTGAACTGTGAAGGGACGTTGGACTCGAATCGAGTCAAGACTTTTTTTTGTGATTTTTTTTCACAGTTTCACAAAGAAAATCTGAACTGTAAAGTACACTTTTTTAGGAACTCGAACTGGCTTCAACTCAAACTAGGCCAGTGCTAAAAAAAATAAGCTGAGTGCAGCATGATTCCAGTGATTAATTCCAAATTTCGTGACTTTTTTTTATCAAAACTATTTTCAGTCAGACTCGAACTTAGAATCGACTGGCCTGGACGATAGTTACAACTTAACTACATATATGGAATTAAGAGTTTACTTATACTCTTAATACTATCCCTGAAGAAGCAATAATGTCAAAACTTTTGGTAAAATTGTGTTACCCCTGTTTCAGTGTGATTTTGTTACTCGTATTCACACTCCCTGAATGTACACAGCAGACATGCCAAGGGACATTAAGACCTCATTAATTAAGACTGCCTGTGGTGGACAGGGTCATCGTGAGTGCATCGACATCCAAGACATTAGTGAGTGGTTATGTGCTGCTTTGTGGAAGCAACAAGCCAACAAGTGGCTAGCCTGCTGTGCATGGTGGGGTCCTAGCCTGCGAACTAAAGATGCTGGACAAGCTGCATGCAGATTGGAGACCCCAGCTTGATCCAGAAACCATATGGTCACAAATTCAGTATGGTAACACTTCATGAGAGCAGAACTGCAGATTGTCCTCAAAATCTTATAGTTGCTAACAAAACATGTAAATTTTAATCTCTGAACATTTTAACAATCTGAATGAAAAATCACTGGGACCGAGATTTAATTTGATATATTATTGGTTCTAATGTGTAGTGCTAGGTTATATATATATATATATATATATATATATATATATATATATATATGTGTGTGTGTGTGTGTGTCTGTGTGTGCATGAAATTATTGATATAGATTGTGTAGAATTTTGACATCTACAGAATGTGTAAATTCCATAACCATGCAGGGTCATTGAATAAGGATAATCCACTGATTGTTTGCTAATATTTTAGTATCAAAACTGTTGCGAAGAAATTTTTAAGCAGGTTTGTTTAACATGTTTTCATCGCATAACATGTTTAACGTGTGTTTACAGAGGGAAGAAATGTAGAACATTCTAAAAAAATATCTAGACAGAGAACTTAAAATAGTTTAATATATTTCACATAAATTGCTGTAGAAATATATACCCTGACTGATTTCAACACTGATTTTGATAAAAATACATATACTGTGTGGGGAAGTGAACTGGTAAAAAAATAACACTGCCCAATTTATTACATGATTAAATACATATATGCGTTGGTTTATATCATTTATCTTAAATATATTTTGTATTAAAAACAGTGGTTATTTCTTGGTATTGCCATAATTTAATCAATAGGTAATAACTGACCGACAGATTTGTATCCTGGTCCATACAAGTTAAAGATTAACTTCCCTTTTGAGTGCGTACTGGATCGTATAGAAATTAATCGTTGATCATTCACAAAGACAATATATTTCAAGAGAAATATATGACACACTCTTTATGTTCTTTCATAGAGCTGTTCTTGATTAAAATGCGTTAAAGATCCATTGTAAGTAAAAATTGAATAGTTTAGGAAAATGCAAGGAATATTGTACTCTCTGTAATCTGTGTCATGACACGATTTTCCTGCATGACATAATCATTTTCATACAAAGAAGCTGTATACTGATGATATACAGCAAAACATCATAAACTATAAATTAATTTTTGAAAACTTAGTTGTTCCTTACCTACATGTCCTTCAATTTATTTAAATTCATAGTAAAATCCCCATTCATTCAAAAGGAGATCACATATTCAACTGTTCCAATTATATTGACTTGGCATTGATCACATTTGTGTTATTTTCTGCACGTATTACAATCTTTTATAATCCACTGAATATCACTAACAGTTACATGACAGGGGAGGGTATATATTCTCTGTTTTTTTTCAATTAAAACGCAAAGCAAATGAAGCCCCCTTTTTATTACACAAAGCTCAGAAAACAAAGTACACCTAAATAGGTTGAGTGTATGGAATATATACTTGTAAGTCAAAAACCATAAAAATACCCTCACCAGTGTCTGTAACATGATGGTTGGTCAGGGATGGACATTGCATGGCCTGTAAACCCCCCCACTCATATTGCTGTATATTACAGTATGAAAAGTATGAATATATATATATATATATATATATATATATATATATATATATATATATACTAGCTGCTGGGGTTGGGGATATGTATTACTTGAGATGATTGATGGGTTCTTTTTTATTCAAGAATAAATAGAAAATATAGATTTTCAGTGGTTTGGCACGACTGTAGAATTACTCACGCACCTCTCTGAGGCACAACACTGTGAACGTTTTTATGTCCAGCTGTTTGTATCTCAATTTTGCCACTTAATTTTTATCTGAATCTTAATGCTCCATTACATGAATCCTAAACATCATACCGTCCATAAACACTTAAACATAATAATCTCGTCGACACACTGCGTGAGTAATATTCCAGTCGCTTCAGAAATTTATACACAGGTTGGTTGACCTTGAAGACCTGGTCAGTGGTAATGTTTACATTATTTTGCGAACCGGAATGGGACGCGGGGGCACTCCAGTTTTCCATGATCTTTGACTGGTTACTATTTTTGGACGTTTAAAGTACAGGTTAATGTGCGGAAGACATTAATTCAACCTAGCTTAACTTGACCTCTAATTTAATTGGATTAGGAAAACGTGAAAGATAAATCTAATATACGTTTTAAAAGCAAGGAAACTGTTCCCGAAGAAAGAAACGGAAATATGCATACCTCGTTGGCAGCAGAAGCGGACCCAAAGGGAGTCCTTTGGGTCGGTCCCCCTTTTCAGCCATAATCTTCTTTAACCGTTAGAGACCAATTTTAAGGCCTGGAGCGTTCGCCCTCACCCCACCCCTATCATTTTCCGGAAATGGGGACCCTGTTTTGTCTTTACTCCTCCTTGGTTGAAGCCCTCCTTTTCGTCAAGCGAGCCAGAGTCATATGCTTTTCACATTGAATGACCAAACACGTAGGTCAGAGCCTTTGTCAAATGTCAGCGCAACCATACATAAATGACTCACTGAAAGGAAGGTTATTCATATGCACGGAAGCCCTTAAATCGGTTTAATTCAGGGCTTGAGATGACCACAAAGAAAATCCGGTCTTTGCCGAAGGCAGTTCGGCTGTTTTCGGTGATAACCTCCGCTTATATCAGAAAAATCGCAAAAATCACTCTAAATGATGTGTACATTAAAAAATATTTATTCTTATATCGGCCATGTCACTGACAGAACAATAACCTTCAAAGTGAGGTAAAGCACAGTATCATCACAACGCGGTTTCAGAGAACATTGCTGACACAGGTGGACCAAATTCCTTATATAAGTATTATATATATATATATATATATATATATATATATATATATATATATGTGTGTGTGTGTGTGTGTAACGGTCCAGCCCCGGGGCGGAGCGCAGACCGATGTTGGGGTATTTCATCGCGCCGTCCCCCCAGAAACGAACAACCAAGGACATGTGGCGTTACATCGTTTAATGACCTGATGAAGAAAAGACTAATGTAAAGTGACACGAGTGGTGTCGACCAAGTCCTATGACAGAGTCTATTACATATATACATATAAGCGATACACAGAAACACAGAAAACAGCTTACACCTTAAAACTTCCAATGAAGGCATTATGTACTACTTTACAAAACACTGAACGCATTATGTACTGAAATTTAACTTTGCGAGTAACTGGATGAAGGCATTATGAAGAATATTTAACGAAACACTAAAATATGACTTTGCGAGTTAGAAAAGGAAATAAATGACTGATATTAACAAGGCAACTCTAACAAAAAATTTCTCACCTTATGATGAAGAAAAGACTAATGTAAAGTGACACGAGTGGTGTCGACCAAGTCCTATGGCAGAGTGACGGCTGAACGGACTTCTAGTCCGAGGTTTCCGCCACTCTCCACACTGTCAGGTGTTAGTTATTTTGTTAATGAAGCTTAAATAATTTAAATAACATAGCAACACACAAGCGGGTTGTTGACGACCCGAGCAAATAGGCCTTGTGTTAAAACAACCAGTTCTGGCGGTCTTGTCCTAGCGAGAAACACTTTTGTCCCGGCGATATAAGAAATAAATACCCGTTACACGCTCCCCCGGTTTCTGATTGGCGTCCCGCCAATTTTAATATATTAGACATTATGTTTAAAACTTCAGTGATTTATACCAGTTTGCTATATATGATGGTATGTTTGAATATCACGATGGTTTTGACCAACATAGTATATAATTCTATAGAAGCTTATCTTAGTAAGTTATACTTATTGAGGACCGACCATTTATTTGATGGACATTGTATTACCTATTCTTAAATCCTACAATGTAATCACCCGAACGTAATTTTTCGGGTAAATGCCGTTGTCGCCTCGGACGGCCTAAAGGTGCATTATTTACAGGTGGTGCAGGTTGATTTAAGCCGTGATCAGAAACATTTAAAGTGGACGTCGGTTCATTGGTTTCCTCATCCGATATAACCTGATCCAGTGGAATAATTGGAACGTTCTGGTCGGATGACGTTTGGGAATGAACAGAGGTAATTTCTTATATATTAATGGGAAATCCAGGGAATTCCTCTTCACCTGGGCTCAGTGATATTGGTATCAAATTATCATCTAATATCTCTTCATCGGGAGATAGACATTCTTGAATGTCAGGTATTACATTTTCACCTAATAGCTCGTCTGGAGTTAGATACTCTTGAATGTTATCAACTGGTGGTATATTATTCATTTGCGAAGCATGTTGAGGGGTAACCTGCTGAGGAACATCGGATTTCCTTAGATTAGGCTGGTTTCTGTCAGAAACTCTGATAACAAGCGGTGGTTGGTCATCAAATGAGTCGTCCGTCCCGTCACTGTCGGAGGAGTCAATGGTATCAAAGGCAGATGTTACACGTTTCCTCGTACCGGGCGAGGAAGGAGATGTGAAAGGAAGATAGTCTACAGGTAAGAGTAAATTGTGGTGTACAGTTCTACGGCGTTGAACATCGTTCAACGGAGAAACCACATATGCGGGAATCCCTGCATCGGGTTGTTCCCTCACCACATACACTTCTTTACCCCAATTATCTGCCAGTTTATTTCGACCAATGAGACCAAGATTACGGACGAGCACTTTATCGTCCACGGCTAAAACAGTTCCGCGACAATGGCGATCATAGAGTTTCTTGTGACGTTGTTTGTTTGTTTCTGAAGCTCGTTGAGCTGTGTCATATGCAAATTTTAACTCTTTTTGGAGATCTGCAACATTCGTTTTATACGTGGAAGTGGCCGATCAGGATAAACATAAAACGGCTTTTACTGTTGGCACTTTAGGTTTTTACGAATGGGAAACCATGCCATTCGGTTTAGTAAATGCCCCAGCCACGTTCCAACGCTTAATGCAAAAGGTCATGGGCGACTTGCATCTTAAAGAATGTCTACTCTATCTCGATGATGTCATAGCATTCTCAAAAAAAAAAACCTTTCTAGAACACCTTGAAAGACTCGATTCTGTTTTCAAACGCCTTGCCAACGCCGGCCTAAAGTTAAAACCTACGAAGTGCTGTTTCCTTCAAGATACCATAAAGTATCTAGGTCATATTGTGTCTAAAGATGGCGTAGCCACCGATCCCGATAAAATTGAAGCTCTACGGCAATGGCCAACTCCAACTTCTGTACGAGACGTCCGTAGATTTTTGAGCTTCGCCGGCTTTTATCGCCGATTCGTCCCTGATTTTGCCAGAATAGCTTGGCCCCTACACAATCTTCTAAAAGGTCCTGTAAAGAAACCAAACAAACGAAAAAAGGTATCTCAGTAAAGAAAGAACCATTTGAGTGGAAAGAACAACACCAACAAGCGTTTAACCAACTGTTTCAACTACTTTGTTCCAGTCAGGTACTTGCTATGATGGCATAGCAGGTATCCTATATCAAGAACAAGACGGTCAAAAGAGGCCTATTGCCTTTGCTAGTCGTGGTCCGAATCCCGCAGAAAGCCGATATCCCACTCACAAATTAGAATTCTTGGCCTTAAAATCGTGTGTAACAGATAAATATAAAGAATACCTCTACGGTTCAAAATTACAGAACCTGATGAAGAAAAGACTAATGTAAAGTGACACGAGTGGTGTCGACCAAGTCCTATGGCAGAGTGACGGCTGAACGGACTTCTAGTCCGAGGTTTCGTCACTCTCCACACTGTCAGGTGTTAGTTATTATGTTAATGAAGCTTAAATAATTTAAATAACATAGCAACACACAAGCGGGTTGTTGACGACCCGAACAATTAGGTCTTGTGTTAAAACAACTGGTTCTGGCGGTCTTGTCCTGGCGAGAAACACTTTTGTCCCGGCGATATAAGAAATAAATACCCGTTATATATATATATATATATATATATATATATATATATATATATATATATATATATATATATATATATATATATATTGGGTCTTCGATTCATTTCGATTTTCGATTATTGCCTTTCGATTCGATTCTCGATTTTATTATTGTATAGAGTCACCGTATTCTGTCAGAGACGTATATCTACTAAAAGTTTTCATCCAAAATTTTGCTATAGGATTAAGATTATTATACCTGAGATTATTTTACATGATGTATCTTCTCTGCTTTGTTGGCGTACATGTGATGTATCTATTTTGTATTGATGGCGCTCATGTGATGTATCTACTCTGTATCGATGGCGTACCTATAATGTATCTTCTCTGTATTGCTGGCTCACATGTGATGTATCAACTCTGTATTGATGGCGTACAAATTATGTACCTGCACTGTATTGATGGTGTACAAATGATGTGTCTACTTTGCCATAGCTGATGCATATGATGCACATGTGGTGTCGGAATTTCATTGGAGTTGTCAATATGGCTACATAGTTGTATCACTATCAATCTCTGATGACCTAGGTATTTCACCTTACAATAGCGACAACAAATGTTACAGTAATGCGGTTGCTTACAGTAATATCACTCAGTTTATATTAAGGTGTTTATTATTGGACATACTTTGATATTTACACCGGAAACATTCAAATTGAAGAAAGCCTTTTTTTTGTTCTGTAAATTTTGAAAGTATGATCACAATATTTTAAAATAAAGTTTCATGACTATTTAAGCCCCATCAAAATGAAACGCATCGCTTAAGTTAATATGCCCTGAAATAAACCGTTTATATAAAAAATGATGCAATGTGGACGTTTAAATTATCTACTTCCTCGAAACCCTAAGTGTCAAGTATCTGTGCACAAACCAAACGAGTGAAAAAGATCAAAGCGAATGATATTAACACCAAAGCGGTACCCATATCTGATCCTTTTAGGTCGAGCCTGTAACAGGTTCTTTTTGTCTGGTAGTTTTGCTTAAACTTTGCCACGAAAGCTCCCTTGATTTGTGACATATCAGTTAGACAAACCGGAACCGCAAAAAAAGCTTTCTACCCTTGATATTAAAACTAAAGCTGGCCTGGGATCCCAAATCTGATCGCTTTTAGGCAAACAGAAAGTATTAAGATGCTAATCCTATGCCATATCCGCTTGCAATATCCAGTAAAATTTTAGCATCTCATATATATATATATATATATATATATGTGTGTGTGTGTGTGTGTGTGTGTGTGTGTGTAAACCCAAGCACTACTGAAATTTTAAGTTGCGACTGTGTAAGACCATCGTGAGACAGTCGCACATTAGTCTGTCACCGCTTTAAGACAACTGACGATTGGCCACGACTACTAACGGCGAAACCAGTGGTTAGGAGGACCTCGTTACGACTTATATTCCTTCTACTATCTTTCTCGACCACCAGAGACTTGTCGTAAGAAAGATATTGGATTTTACCTGACTTCCCACGATTGCAGGTTGTAAGAAGTGGTGACTGGTCGTAGTCAATAGAACGACTGGACCGTTCAAAGTAATAATAATAATAATAATAATAATAATATATATATAATATATTTTAATGTTATATAATGTTATGTAGAACGGATTGTGTTGGGTCTAAGTATATTAAGGTATGTACCCTTAGGCTCAACACAGAAAACCTTTTAAACAATATTCAATAATCAGAAATCCTCACCTAGAAATGCAGATAGTAAATAAAATACGAAACTCACACACGTCTAGAAATCAATTGATATCAATATAATTTTACGTGGAAAAATCTTACACGAGCGAAAGTTCACTTCCAAGTAACAAACAGATGCAAAATCCCTGAAAAAAATGTATTTCAAAGAGCAAAAGTGATATATATATATTTATTTAAATATATATATATATATATATATATATATATATATATATATATATATATATATATATTCGATTGAAATATATCGTCCATGTTAGAAGGAAACATGGAAGCGGAAATTTTCACAAAATCAGAAGAGCCGGTGTATATACAGAGTTAAGGGGCAGATCTAGGAAGCAGGAAACGGGGGGAAACCTAAAAGGACTAATGAGAAATCTAAAAACATGGTCCCTTAGTGCGGAAATGAAGGGGGTTCCAGGATGCAAATTTGGTCATAAACCAATAAAAAAAGTTTGCGATGACTGAGAAAGATGTACTCCTTTTCCCCGCCATCAATATAGATCGGATTGTAGGCCAGCAATACAAAGTATATACATCACATGTACGCCAGCAATACAGAGTAGACACATCACTTGTACGCCTTAATACAGAGTATAGATATATCACATGTGCGCCATCAACAAAGAGTAGATATGTTAATACTTAGTAGTTTGTATGTCCATAACCTCCATATATAAAACCTCCATCTGGTATATATATATATATATATATATATATATATATATATATATATATATATATATATATATATACACACACATATATATATATATATATATATATATATATATATATATAAATATGGGGTACAGAAAAAAAAAATGATTCTTTATTGTCTCCATTATACATGAAGTTTTCAATTCTAATAATGTTGAAATACCTGAGCTAGATCATGAACCAAAAACAACAAACTGCGCTTGCAATAGTCATAAGACGAACTAGGTCATGTGAAACTATCCCCATGGGAGGGTTTCCTTATTATCATCATTTTTGTTGGTACAAGTGCAAGTTCGAGCAGCTTTTATTATTAATTAAATTATAAATTACTGATTACTTGTATTTTCATACGTTTACTGGTGTAGCTTATGTAATCATGTGAAGTATTCAGTGATATTAAAATATATATGTTAAATTTGAATTTTGGGGGGTTTTGGATTAAGTAATTATAGGCATCAAATACATCAGCATATCCATTTTCCTACACAAGTGCATGCTTTGGTGAATGCTGAATGAAAGCATCCAATTTTCCACACACAAAGCCTCCATCAGGTCACAAATGTATTACTGCCTGGAAAGACAATATAGTTTACTTGCAAAGATATGTTATATAAATATTTATATTTATATATATATATATATATATATATATATATATATATATTAAATGAGAGGGACAGTCATACCTAGCCATACACAAAAACCGATCTGAGCCCAGTCAAAAGAAAGTGCAGCCAGATAGGCATCTGTACCAGACACATGAACCAGATCACTGCTGCAGCTATCTATTTTACATCATCTGGATATAACATCACTGACCCTGTGTAACCAGTAGACAAGCTTTTCTCCCCACCCCTTTCCTTCCCTGGGCAACCAAAGAACGTAGTTCGACAGTGATTTATGGCTCCCCACCGGGATCATTATCATACTGCTGATCAGGTCTGTATCAACATAATACCTCACTGATGACCTTTTAAGTACCAGTAGGATGGAAGGAGGGCCCCAGAATTTTGTCCAAGATTTTAAATAGCGCTGTAGCATCATGTTTGCTGCAATCATAAAAAAAATAACCATTCCTCTTGCCTAGGCATGTTATCTCACCATTATTCCGTATGTTGCATTAACAATTGTGGTAACGGTCGGTATTGTCATAATGACTGCATTGGTGGTTGGCTTGTCCTAGATTTTATCAACCAATATTGAATAAACTGGGCTCTTGACAACCAGTAATTTAATGATTATAACAATTTAAAATATGTATAGAAATACAGTGAAACCTCGTTGTGTCCAACTCGGTTAAGTCGAATTCCCGCATATGTCGAAGTCGAACATGAGGTCCCTGCAAAAAATAGTTAAAACCTTACTAATTTAACTCCGCTTGTGTCGAAGTCGGATGTGTCGCAAAACCGGATGTGTCGAGGTGTTTTGTTGGTCCCTAACTAGTATTTCTATTGCTTAACTCGAAGTCATGATTGGATAACAGTTGTACAGGGCCCGTCAATCATGATTGGGCCGTGATGAGCAGCCATAATTATCAAGCGCGATGGCTCTGTTGACTCAAGCTCATGCCGCTTTAGTGTTTAGTCAACAGTTGTGCACGGTCCAACATTCATACTTACGGCCGCGGTAATTTGTTACATCATTAAAACCGGCTAGGATCTTACCCATCAAGCGCGATGGCTTATATACCTAGTCCGTTGTTTTCTTGATTGGCAAATTAGTCACTCATTATCACGCCTTTCTTCTCTCGCCGAAAAAAAGCATAAATGAGTAGTTATAGATGAACCAAACATTATCCAATCTTTACCTTTGATGTGTCTAGGATAAACATACAGGACTCTGTATAAATGGAGGAAGATGAGGTCTATATCAGACTGATTCTAATTTACCATAGAGTACGTTATACAGTATTGCTTCTTCACTTTCATATTGCTCGTGTCCTGTTTGCAATGGCGTCGCGGCCAGCTAAGTGTAAGCTTGATGTAAAGACCATTGAGCAGAAGTACGAATCACTGGTCGAAGTTAAACGTGGTGACAATTAAGACCAAGGCAAAGATTGCAAAGGACTTCAACACGCTGTGTACATGGATCAAGAATGCTGAGAAGATCAAGGTTACTGCCTGTTTAAAGAAGATCTAATGTGTTGGACTGAAAATGATCTGAGCCAATCATTTATTGATTTGTGTGCTTTTATACACGTACATGTTTGTACTCATATTTTACTTTCTTGATTAAACTAATCCTTCTTTTGGTGGTACTTATGTGTTATTTTTTTTTTTAATTTTAATGAAAACAAATGTACATAAAATCTGTGTTGTTCTTTCACGAAAACATTTGTGAGACCTAAATAACATAGGCCCTATATATGTGCAGTATTTATCGATAATAATCACGGCTGAAGAGGTTGAATATAATGAACACCGGTAGTCTCGAACTCCGGTTGTGTCGAAGTAAATTCACCACTCCCTTCGACTTCGACACAACGAGGTTTCAATGTATCTGAAATATGTATTGATTCTTTGTATAATGAGACGTAATCGGTCATTTTAAATTACTAGTTAGGTATGCAATTGGCGGGGGTTTACTGCCAGATTCATTAAAATTTATTATATACAAGAGCGCTACAAGGATGCGTAAAATGCCGAATACATGCCTTGTGACCTCTTATCACATCATTATGTATGTGTGGACTTTGCCGAGATTTTAATTCAGATGAGAACTCTATCGGTAAAAAACGTTTCACAAAAATTCATCAGATTTTTCTGTAATCATCATTTATGTAACCATCTGTCATCTAGGCGCCACCAAAGACTGGTGACCTGTAACCAATAAATATATATTGATTTTCTCGAGATTCGAACTTAGGCCAGATATTATATAAGTTAATATAAGCCTACAGCTGAGAACTTAACTCACGAACTCCTGACTTTTGAACTTTGAACTATGTACTCCTCGACCACAGAGGCCGGTAAGATTTACCTGCGTGCACAGACGGACAAACCTTCTGGAAAAAACATTCCATGCGGAGTGAGATAAACTCTTGTTATCATCACATGAAAGGATTAGATAGCAAATATTCAGCTTAAAAACATATAACTGAAATGTATAAAGGGTTCAGCTAATATCTTATCATGTAATATGTTTTAATCATGTGAGGTATTGAGGTATCGCTATACATTTGAAAATGCACTTATAATACAGATATATTAAATCACTAAATCTGACAAATACATTTGCGGGAAGGTTCCGGTTACGGATACAGTAGCTCATATACACCATATATCCTGATCTAGATAATGAAGTGCAAAAAAAAAAACAATGAAGCACAGGGTTATTATGAAAGCAAATGTTTACCAAGATTTAGTGTGAACAAGATATACAGATACCTTTCTTAATATAGCTGTTTATCGTTCAATGATCAGTGTTGTTTAGCTGGTGTCAGACTCAGCTGGTAAACGATGTCTTTGTCCTACAGACACGTGCTATAGTTGCTATCTTAGAGTGATAGTTTTGGCGGTTTCACTGTGCACAGGACAACGCATTATGTGTTGATGTTTATCAGGTTTTTTTGTTTTTTTATTTTTTAAAGGAAGCGAATGTCCCACTCTGTAAGGCTCCACTTGCATTCAGACCAAATTCAAAATTAACACACACACACACAAGCAGGGGCGGATCCAGGATTTAAGAAATGGAGGGGTATAATCCAGGATGACCAAGGACAATACCTGAAGAAAGGTCCCCAGATCAGGAGAAGTCGTTGATCAGGCCGGAAAATGTAGCCTGAAACCCTGAAAGGGTTGCGGAGGCATAACAGGGTGTGAAAGTCTGAAACCTTTGGAGCCCCCCCCCCCCGTTTCTGCACACGAATAAAATGGCTCATAAAAGTCCTAGTCACTGTTACCTAAAGAGCGTATACAAGGCTATAAGCTTTAAATTTTGTTTGTGAGTGGATGTACGTATGTTTCTGCTTTCTATATCCGTTTTGCGTGTGTAATCTCTGTATCCAACGTAGTATATGTCTTTACTTCCTAGGTGACTGTCTGTACGTGTTTCCGAATATTATATCTCCGTGTCCCGATGGGCGTGTTCATGTATCTGGATGAATCTCTGTATTTAAGTTGTAGGAAATCATAACACAGTTCAACCATGCCAGTTTATTAAACGAGAATACTCTGCCACCATGATATCCTACGATAACCGTTAAATTCAATTTTGATTTGTTAAAGAATACCGCTTCCATTTATTGATTCTGTCTCACTCAAGTTTTTACCTAGTCGTAGGTGTCTACAAAGGTCTATTACAGGTTGGGGACTAACAGGGCGGTGCAATTGTTCGGTCATAGCAGCTAAGACCCCCCCCCCCCCAAAAAAAAAAAAAAAAAAAAAAAAAGAGCACATTGTGGTGCATGTGTGATAACGGCTGTGGACTACATATTTGCCATTAAGCCTGCCCAGCGTTACCCTTGGTGAGACCGACCGTGAAAAATCTCACTGGTCCCCGACTAGAATTTGAACTTATGACCTGCCTACTTTAATTGTGTTCCCTTTCCTCAGACCACAGAAGCTACTGGCCCCGCTGAAAGTTCATATCGTATCACGTAAGCCAGCCTGGTAGCACGGCGGCCCGCTTGTATGACGTAGGATATCATGAATATGTAATATTCAGTAGTATGTTTTTTTTATTAACACCGCAGATAATGCGGCGGAGGAATAGATACCAGTAGTTAGTAATTCATGCAGACAGCACCAATACGCCATTAATTTCTGAACAAAACTAAAATGAAATGTAAAAGTCATTCTTCTTAATGTCTAATATTAAAATATATTAGGGAAAGCGCAATAAACTGTTAAACACTGAAATAGCAATTTCATACACAGCACGAAAGTCTATTCGGTTGTGACCCAAACAAGTTAACGTTAGGTTTCATCAAATCGGATGGCCAATCAATAACGCTACAGACTGCTACGACGCAGTGTGCCTACATCATTAGAAACACCTATTGTTCAAAGTTTTGTCGCTCTTTCAAATTAGGAATTTCAAGCCAGATTTGCTAGATTGACCACGACATTATTGAGCTCGAGATAAACGTGTACCTTTCATAACTAGTTCCCTATTTTTATTATTGTGTTCGTAAACATAACAAATGAGAAATGTGCCTTTTGTACGTTTGTCAACCAAGTTTAGTTGTTTTAGATTTATTGAATCATTTTGGCTTGGCAGATCACAAGCTGTAAAAGAATCCCTATTTTTTAATGTGTTCAGAATGGATCTTTTGTATCTTCCCTATTTCCACGTAGCATTGTGTTGGTAAAACGTTTTAATATAATGAGATATTCCTAGTGCCACATAAAGTATTTCATGTAATTTATAGTTATTATTGCCCGCAATTTTCTGCTATGGATGAAAGGAGAAGTCTTTTAAAATCCATGGATAAAAATGACATAAACAATGTAAATATGTTTTTGTAACTGCAAACACGGGAACAAATTATATGCAAGAATAAATTGAAGACTTATATTGGAATTTATTTATTGTTAAATGCACTAACTACAAGGTTGAAATGTAGAGCTGTACCAGCTAAACAGTGGCATATTTTTCCACAAAAACGTTATAATGCCGGTTCCTTATATACATACACTAGAAATTCAAATTTCCGTATCTTATTTCTCGAAAATTCATTTTCACCAAAATACAAGAAGAAATACCGAAATTTATCTCTGTTTACTGAAAAGTATTTAAATATCACATATATATATATATATATATATATATATATATATATATATATATATATATATATATATATATACCCCAAATTAACGAATGGGACTATGAAGATGTGGTGTTCATTCGTCGATAAAGAATAACAGATGGCCCGACCAGCTCGTGTAATTAAGCTTGTGTGATTTTCAGAGATATGGTCGCTAAACCGTCACGGTGGATGCATTCATGCGATCCGCTGTGAGTCTACTGACGTTCATCATGTTTTTCGTGTTATCCATTTCGCATTGTGAACATATTATCCTATCAGGTTTCACAAACTCATAACGTAGAAGGTTTCTTGTGCAATGACTGGCTGTGAAAACTGCGCTGTTACTTGGATAAAGGTCACTTACAATCTCGATTATTCGTTCAGTTTTTCATGTGAAGATTTACAACAGTGGATTTAGCGTAGCCTACGACCTTTCCATGTGTTGTGTTTAATTTTTTCAATTATTTCCCACAGATGGCAGCACTACTTAATTTAGTCAGTTTAATACAAGCATGCCGTGTGCAAAGCTTCATTATTGCAGCTTTGACCAATAGTCGTCAAATCATTAAATCCTCAAAACCTCTCAATTATATAATATGTTGAATGACACATGATACACTGGACCAGGTGTTTATGCCATTGGCATTTCTTTTATATAAACAAACCTTTCTCCTGTGCCTGCGCACCTTGTATCACTTATATGTGCACAGTAATGTATATGGGATAACACATTTGTATATAAATGTAATATGTATCAGTTGTGTATAGTTTAACAATATTAATACATTTAGGTGTGTGAATAGCAAAGTTGGTTCATTGCATATAGATGGAAATGGTTAACGCAGTGAAGTCGGTTCACTGCCAGTGGGAATCGAACGCACAATCTTCTGATTTCCGGTCGGGTGCTTTAACCACTAAGCTACCAGTCTCACCCACTACATGTGTCGGCGACTTTGAATGCAGTAGGGAAAGTTTATGGCCTTTTTATGGTGTGCGACATATATAAAATATAGATGTATTAATAGCCATGCTGATTCATTGTATATAGATGGAAATGGTATACATAGATAAGTCGGTTAACTGACGGCGGGAATCGAACCCACGATCTTCCGATTTCCGGTCGGGTGCTTCAACCACTAAGCTACGCCAGATCACCAACCCCTCTTTGTATAAGTACACTTTTATTGGAACCAGCGAAGTAACATCACGGTAGTAATAATACATAAAGTTAACAAATCATATCCCTATGTATATATTTGAATAATATACCAATATAGTATTTGATTTTAAAGCGGATCAAGCTATTGTGCCACAGTAATTTTACAATGACAGAACCTACAGAGTATTTTATTATTTGTAAATTCAAAACGTAATCCATCTTAACGTATTGCTTTGTGGCTGTTAAAACTATCATAAATCATGGTTTTAAATGTTTGACAAAACATAATATAGTCCCAATGTAGAGAAAATATAACATTTCTATCAACTGAATTATGCAAAAACTATTATTAACGGAGCCAATTTCCACCTAGTTTGCCTAGATTATTCCAAAACTTATGCCCCGTTTTTTTTCCAAATCAAACGATCAATCAAAATTGTCTATAATAACCAGGTTCTAAAAGTTTTATCTAATCCAAGACATACCACAGATCGTACCCCTTGGTGATTTTGATTCGAAGGGCAGGTTACACCGCAAACTATTGTTTTTGGTTATTCCTCAGGGCATGACCCATTTTTTTTCACAAACCAGACCATGGAACTGAATTGGCGGTGACGGGGCCCATTCGAAATCCCATGCGATGACACAAGAGTATGGTCCAAGCCAAGTCCCTTGCTTAGATAACTTGCTCCAGTTTTCGTAAGTAAGCTTCTGCCCTGTAGGCTCCCAGAACCATCCGCGACCTTTCACTTCCTCAGCTGACATCCAAAACATCTTCACCAGAAGCTTGCCTGAAAGAAATTTCCTGATCCTTTCAATGCTATCAAACGTTATGAATATACAGATAAAATATACGTTAATTTTAATAATTGATAATTGTGAAAAGATTAACCATCGTTCACTAAAATCTACGTGCAAGATACCTAACAAAACTGGGGCTTCATGTTTCTGAAATACCTTGGTGTTTCGGATTATTACCCCAAATGGCCGAATCACAATTGCGAACGAAATCTGCAAACCAAAGCAGCATACCTCTTATTTCAAGGAAAAAAAAACAAATTTTCATGAGAATTAAAAAGAAAATATTTAGCAATTCAGTTAGTTACTTTTATACTTAGCAGGCATGACATCAAACAGATGATTGTTTTCCTTTGCAGTTTCAATGCTGACAAGATGAGACCCTTTTGTTTTACATACTTTCTTGGCATGATTGATTGCATACAGATTTTCCAGCTCAAAAATATAACATGAACATGCGTTATTCTCAGCTGTGCGGAATGGATGGTGGAATCCCTCTGGGCATTCTGCAACAGTTATGAGGAGGTACTTATTATATAATAAGTCTACAATCTTCATATGTACATTTGCGGTATATATATATATATATATATATATATATATATATATATATATATATATATATATATGTACACACCTATAAACATAGATATCCTGAAATTTTAAACTTGGTTGGAACCAGTGTCCTATCATAGTCACTTACCACATGTCATCTTGACATTTCTGACGGGAGGTGATACTTTGATAAATGTGAAGAACACAGTCGTATTGAAATCAGAAGATGAAGCTTTCTCATAAACTTTCTGGCATGTTGATCCATAAATCGCGGATAGAGGATAACCTGCTATGGTGACATTGTCTGTTTCCTTTGCTGAGACATCTGTGTAACATACTGAAATAAAGATTATCCGATTATTTATTATGACTATTGAGGAGAAATTATAATGAGAAATTGCATAAATACCAATGAAAATTAATAACCAATGTGTGCAGTGTGAAATTTGAAAGTAATTCCAATAAGGCGAGATGTGCAACTAAAAAAACTGTGTGATAACTATAAACACTGGAAACCTCGGCCAACGTTACTTAGAATTAAAACTTAGACAACATATAACAGCTGCATTTGCAGATAGTAATCTGAGATTCGCGGTCCTTGTAAAGACTATGATATTATTAATGGATTATTTAATTTAATATAATATCTAAAATATATTTATTTTAAATCTATTAAACTTAATTTAGTTCAAATTAATATAAATAACACAGCGTCAAATAGCATCCTATATTTATTTGATATAGGATTATTGTGGAAGAAATTAAAAATAGAAAACGCTTTATTTCAACAAATCTTTTGCTTGTTGAGTACTTATGATTAGGCTATTGCCCATTCATGTTTTACTGTGTGATGTACACTGTTCGTGTTTCCGTTAATCTCCGTAGCAATAATACAATATACGATCTTCCAATTCCCGGTCGGGAGATATACCACTTGGCCACGCCAGATTCCCTTCCCTTCTGGGTATTTGCACAGTTTTATAGGAGCCAGCGAAGTGTCGTCACGGTAGTGACGTCATGGTCTCACTGGCTACAGGTGTCGACACGGCGTCTTTTCATGCAACAAGGAGAACTATTGGCCACAAAAATGTGCGAGGAGTGACATGTTAATGTCATTTTAAAAAAATCATATAAAAAATGAATGAGATAAGAGGCAGGTTTTACTGAAATATCCATTTCAAATATAATGAGAAAATCTCATCACTTGTGAACAAAAGAAGTTAACATGACATTTCTTTAAGTAGAGTTACACTACAATAATATATACATACCTAAAAAAAGTATTAATGACAAAAAATCTCAATCAATAGGTAAAATATTGATTAAGACTAAAATATCCATTTCATATATATGGAGAAAATCTCATCAGTTTCCAACAAAACAAGTTAACGTTTCCTTAAGTCAATTCTAACTACAAAATACCCGTGTTCGTTTAAATTATACATGTATAATAGAATCAGTTAATTGACAATAAAGGTACGCTTGTTTTCACTGAAATATCAACTTAACTCATAGGAAGACAATATTAGTACTTTTACCTTACAACAAATCCACAGATTGCTACACCGCTGTGTTGCTAAATCATCTAAAATTCCAAGTATTAAAAGTATCGTCGCTTTATTCTAAATAACATATCAGAATTGCCTGATTGATTAAAGAGGTCTTTAGCGCGGGATAAGCTTGCACTTTTTATTAGTAGTGCCCTCTTTCTCCCTTGAATTCCTCAACATGAGAAATGGGGCCTTTGTGCAAATGTCAACCAAATTGAGGCAACTTGGATTTATTGACCTATACTGGCTTTGAACATCTAAGGCTGTAAACAGTCCCTACTGTCGCGTGATCAGGATATATCGTTTGTTACTACCCTGTATCCACATTCTATGTTGTTGGATTACGTTTTAATATAATGAGGCATGATAAGTGTCCCTGAGAGCATGTCATGTAATATGGACTTGCTGCTTTCGTCTGACAATGATCAATCAAATAAAGTATTGTTCAGTTTCTCCTGTAAATATAATTTAAGTATATGTTTAAATGCCAATTATAGCCAATATTGCCTGCTATTACATGGTTCAGATGAAAGGATAGGTCTTTAAAATCCCTAAATCAAAATGACAGGACCAATTCAAATTGTCTTTGTGCCTACAAATATGAGGAAGCCGTATCTGCAAGAATATATGGTAGATAGATAGATCCATACTCTAGAATAAAATTTAATTAAAAATGCACAAATTACACAGTTTAAATGAAGAGCAGACTAGCTAAAGTGTTGCAAACAGTGGCATATATTTTTTTTTATCCACAGATACCTCATACTACGGGTTTCTCTTGAACATACCATATACTGTCTCAGTCGCATTATTTTATTTATCCACTGAGCACATCACTAAGTCCGAAAATAGTGTTGAAACCAGTGGCTTAATTTTACTAAGGTATGGTAATAATGAAAGTTCCCCCTTGAAAATACCAACGTATATCCCCCTCGCACTGCTTTACACCTTTTTCTTTGTATATAAAAACATATCAAACAGAAACTACGCAGAGTGACGCAAGATATACTTGTCTATTTATTTATGCCATTGGCATTCCTTTAAAATAGACAGATCCTTTCCCTGACCATGCGCACTTTGTAAAACCTTGGTATTGTTTCTTTTAGTCCAATAAGACAGCATAGCTGTACTTATTTAATGATTCAAACGATTTTTCATTGATTCCAGGAAATCTTAGTCTCGAAAAAAATGCCCCTAGATCATTTTAATAAACATATAACTAAAACAGTGGTCCTACTAGAGCACTACTGCAAAAGAGAAAAATAGTTCATGTAACGGAGGGAAAGCTATAGAATAAGATTTAAAAAAAATTAAAATCAGGTACGTATAAAAATATATAATATTACAATATCATGTGTATATATGCATCAATGCATAAATATCGAATCAGATTTTAAAAGCGGATGCTGCTAATACAACTAAAGGAACATTAACATGACCATTCCTACATACTTTTTTAATATTTGTCAATTCAATACCACCTTAAACGTTTTGCGTTGTAATTATTTAAGCATTCTGATAATTCATGGTTTCAAATGTTGGATAAAATATCTAGTCTTCACTGATGAAGCATAGAATACATTTGCTTCAACAACCTGAAAATGAATCAAAGTATGTGGACATATTATTTACGGAGTCCTTTCTACCAAGTTGGTCGGGGCTATTTCAAAACCTTATGCTTCCTTTTCCAATTCAAACCATAGATCAGAATAGTCGGTAAAAACCAAGTTCAAATAGCTTCGTCTGAACAAGTCACACCACATATCGTACTCATTGGTGGTTTGTTTCGCAGGATGAGTTACTCCGTACACCATTCTTTTGGTGATTCCTAAGCGTATGACCCATTTCTCACACCAAACCATGGAACTGAATTTGCGTTGACGGAGCCCATTCGAAATCCAACGCGCACACGACTGAGTAAAGCCAAGTCCCATGTTTGGATAACTTACTCAACTTATCGTAAGTAAGCTTCGCTCACGTTGCCTCCCAGACCCATCCGCGACCTTTCATTTGCACTGCTGACATCCAAAACATCTGACGCAGATGGATAACTGAAGGAGAATTCCTGCTTTTATCAATTAAATTGTTTGAAAGTACAGATAAAATATACATTACTTTATCTGAAAATTGTGAAATGATTAACCATCACTCAGTTTACTCTTTTTTCAAGATACCCAAAATAAATGGAACTACACGTCTATGTCATTCTTCGGCGTAACAAGTTATTTAAGTAAATGGTTGATCAGTTAGTGGAAACCAAATACGTTATTGGAAACCAAAGCATCATAAAACAACTGTCGAAAACATACATTCTATTTAGATAAACTTACAAAATGGACGTGAAGGAATTGAATTAATTACTTTATACTTATCTGGCATGGCATCATACATATTTCTTTTGCACTTTAAATACTGACAAGATGAGACCTCACTCATCTACAATTATCCTTGGCATGATTGTTTGCTTAGAGCTTTTCCAGGTCAATCTTATAGCATGAAAATGCGTTATTCTCAGCCGCGCGGAATGTTGAAATCCCTGTGGACATCCTGTATCGATGTGGACAATGTCTGTATCACGATAATGAGATATGTGAAACAACATAGTATTGCATATCGGTTCATTCAATGTGTCAAAAAAGGTGAGTTTTTAGACAATATGTAAAATGCCTGAAAATCCAGTCATTTTATAAAGTGCCTGAGTTAATCAGGCAATTTTTAAATTGACTGAAAATTTCAGGCAATTTACAAATTGGCTGATTTTACACAGTAACTGTAATATATATATATATATATATATATATATATATATATATATATATATATATATATATATACACATATATATATATGAGTAACAGTTGATGTAGAAAACTGCTCAATAAAGGTAACTGTTGCCTACCATAGGCACCCATTTATTCCCAATGAGAGCATGATTTACTAAATTTTAAACACGTTGACGTTGCATCCAGTTACAATTCTCTGAAGGTGACGTTTTAACTCCGCCGATCGTCATGTAACTTGCCTATAACAGCGTGAAAAACGCAAAGTGAAAAACACAACTTTTGAGAGCGTTCGTGACATTAGCTTCAGCCAGGCATAATATCTACTAAATAGCCGATACATGAAAAACAAGTGAACGGACATTTCATTATTTGAATAAAACTACTTAAATTTTTAAAATGACGTGGTCACATTTTTTTTTTATGTCCTGACTAATGATAAAAGTAATGTCTTTAAAATATGGGGATTTGATGTGCATGATAGTAATATTGATCAGCAAGATTCTAAGAACGAAATATATATTTGCAGGTAAGTCTACTCTATTTATAGCACAACGGTTGTCTGGTTATTTCATTACGACAAGATTTCTTCATGCTTTATGACTATACGGTACACATACATATTTACCCCTTATGACTAGCCTTTTCACGTGCAAACGTAGCATGGACAGGAAAATGTCCAAAAGTAATACAAAACTTTGTTTCGTTCTGGTTCTTACAATATGTAATATATGTACAAATACTTGTTATTTCTGCTTGTATCTTGTGGCATAATGCTCTCTTAGTAGTTCTCTCTTGGTATCGCAGTCTAAGCAATGATATCTTCAGAGGCCAGAACGAAGTGGGCTATAACGCTGTGGGGGGACTGTTGCTATCTAAACATCTCATCTCTCATGGTAAATTATTCATTGAACTGAATCATATGTTGGCGATCCAGATTACCTTTTAAAATTAATTGTGCGTCCCTTGGCAGGTAAAAGAGAGCATATCGAAATGGATCAAAATCACTTCACAACATGTAAAGTCATTTGATATATTTCGACACCCATGAAATGATTTTATTACACATAATACCTGACGATTCGGAGCTGTGTAGAACATCAATAAATCTATTCTAGGATGGAGAAACACAGATTATGCACGTAACGAAGTTTAATATACATGTACGTCATTCGCATCACCGATACAAAAATAAATATTCATTTGTTTTTACACTGAAGACTAAAGAGAACCCGAGAACAGTACCATGTCTGTATTATCGGTGTTTCAAAGCATTTTTCTTACTATCAATCTAGCACAAAGCAGACTGACTGGTTTTGTCAGGACGAAAGCTTTTTGGTGTTTAGTGAACGGCACCTTTACAGAAGTTATATAGCAAACTGCCATATCGGTATCAAACTTGAAAAAAAAAAATAACAACACTATAGGTAATTGAGTAGAAAGCAAGATGTTGTGGGGTTCCACTAAAAGAATCGCCAGTACCATTAAAGTCAATACAAATTTGAGGCATTGATTTAGCTCTCTCTCTGTCTGTCTCTCGAGATCTCTATGTCTCTCTCTCTCTCTCTCTCTCTCTCTCTCTCTCTCTCTCTCTCTCTCTCTCTCAGTTATGTTCTTGATTATATGTATGTCTATTCACTTTCCCATCTGCTCATGCGCACGCATCTGCTCTCTCTCTCTCTCTCTCTCTCTCTCTCTCTCTCTCTCTTCTCTCTCTCTCTCTCTCTCTCTCTCTCGGATCCTCTGTCTCTATCTCTCTCTCTCTTTGTCTGCCTCTCGTGAGGAGAAAATAAAGCTATTAGCTGTCTCTTCGAAAGTCTATACGTGTGTACATTTTTGTAACTATCTATATCTCTCCGCAATTGTTGATGTATTTGCTCTCTCTCTCTCTCAGTTATGTTTTTGATTATATGTGTGTCTATTTACTTTCCCATCTGCTCATGCGCGCGCATCTGCTGTCTCTCTCTCTCTCTCTCTCTCTCTCTCTCTCTCTCTCTCTCTCTCTCTCTCTCTCTCTCTCTCTCTCGGAACCTCTCTCTCTGTCTCTCTCTCTCTTTGTCTACCTCTCGTGCGGAGGAAATAAAGCTATTAGCTGTCTCTTCGACAGTCTTTACGTGTGTACATTTTTGTAACTATCTATATCTCTCTGTAATTGTTAATAAATTTGCTCTCTGTCTCTCTCTATCTCTCTTTCTCTCTCTCCGCGTTTGAATGTGTGTTTTCTTTCTTTCCGAGAGTATTTATATATGAGCATTCATATCTCTTAGTGTGAATGCATGTGCATCCCTGCTGTCCCTGATTTTCTGTGCTTCTGTATATAAAAGTATAAAAGACACCATATTACCATAAAACATATGGTTACTTACTATGGTCTGTTTGTGAATTTACTGAAAATGTTATGAAAAATGATAACTGTTTGTTATCATTGTTTAAACCGAATGGATCGGGTCGTCATAATTTATAGGTAAACGGGATCCGCAGAATAAAAATTAATATTGTGAGATGGGACGGGATAGACTGGAGACTACAACCCACTTGTAAAGCCTAGCAGGATGTCTATCCCAGATCGCTGGAGAGCCCATAGTAGTAAACTTGTCATACCTCGCCGTCATGCCAGGAGACACAGAGTAGGACTGACAGGAGGGGATGTTTAAATAAGACATCCCCCTCCCTCCTCTCGAGTAGCTGGAAAAGTTGACGTCCACCATACCGCCCTAGCGCCGGCTCCCAAGATTACACGGCAATGTATTCTTCATTGTCATCTGGAAGGGCAGCTACTAAACAAATACGTCGCTATATCACTTTAATAAGACTTGTTAAACCGTTAAAACTTTTGACAAGCCAGGCAAATGCTAATGATGACTTCTCATACGGGTTCCGTTTCCGCGTTAGTTTCTGGAGAGCTCTTTGACAGCTTAATGACATTTCCTTTGACTCTTCCATGGTTATATGAGAACTGGTGCCTGTCAAAGGATTGTTCTGCCACATTCAATTGTATCCGCATTGTCTCCATTCATGTATCTATTTTTTATATATTTTTATAGACTGAAATACAGAACCTGAATATCTTTATTTCTGATCTAAGACCGGTGACTCCATTAAAGACCGTTTCAAGCCATAAGTTTGTTTGAGGAGATCCCATAGATCTCAAAAGTTGTTTGATATATTGACGTGAAATGTTGCAGGTTCTTGTATAGCTTTTTCGTATGAAAGACAGGTGACACCACCTTCAATGACGTTTTCGTAGAATATATCCAAGCAGATATCCCACGTGTGGTTTGAGGTATTGGCCTAAAGTCTTGCATCTATAGAATCTGGATAGTCTTCTCTCATATACCAGAACGGTGGCGCCATCTACAGCCATTTTTGCGTAACAGTAATCCCCTCCTGAAAATCACATTTCCTAGCGTTAGTTTACAGTTATGCATTAAGTCTTTCTTTGCATAAGTTTTGCTTGGAAATTTCTCATATGTCATACGGTAGTGTGGTTTGGCTTACCAGCCTGAAATTTTGAATTGCATCCATCTTGGATGACTCTGTCGTACATAAAATAGCTGGTGCCATCTTCACGTATTCATATAACGCTTCCATGCATATCTCTTTGGAGTTGTTCGATCCATCTGCCTAAAATTTGCATTCCCATAGAATTTGCAAAACAGTTATGTAAATAATTGACACCATTGTAAAGGCTAGATTTTGTTATACATTAGCTTTCGGGTCCTCGGCCCCCTTCGTCAGGTGTGAAAAAAAAACATTGACACTGTATCCTCCTTCCTTGACGTCACCATCACGACGAGACCCCGTCAGTTCCTCAATACAGAACGTCAAATGTACCTTCCGAGAAGTCCGCAGGACATGTTTAAAACGTTAAATAATGATGTGTAGCAGTGTTTGCAACAGAGAGAGAAAGAAGTGATTGTATTTTGGACTGATCAATTATTTTTTTTAATATGTTGTACGGAAAGGATTGTGAAACAACAGTCATGAATTGGCATTACAGGCCGGCATATTGATTGAAACGATCCATTCAATATAAAAATGTGTCTTCTTTCCTCCATGGCCCTTCCATCCACAATATGTCATCCGTCAACTTTCGAAGATATGGCTCGTTATCAAGGAATCAGATTACAATACTCACAACTCCAGACCAGGAAGAAAGCTCCAAGTTATTTATGCTACTTGGTATTATATATCATGTACTTTACAAGACAGAATAACTACAATATAAAGCAACTACACCACACTAGACTGTACATTACAGCAGTGGACACTCTAATATACCGTGCATGTGTCGGACTTCTGCACAAGTGTACAACATGTTCATATGAGTATAACATTACTAGTTTTGTACTTAATTATTTTGTACAATGAGTATTATATACTAAGAA
Source organism: Sipunculus nudus (assembly GCA_026874595.1). NCBI lineage: Eukaryota > Metazoa > Annelida > Sipuncula > Golfingiida > Sipunculidae > Sipunculus > Sipunculus nudus. The sequence continues at coordinate 7,820,087 of CM049317.1, forward strand.
TATTAAGTACAATGCACTGATTTATATCTTCTTGTGACCTTTCTTGTATGTAATTATAAATATATATATATATATATATATATATATATATATATATATATATAAATATAAATCGCCGTTTCCATGTGTGCCTTTTCTCTGTTTGTCTGCATGTGTTAGTCTCCTCTCTCTCTCTTTCATGGCATTTTCCCATTCTCGCACTTGCTGTCATTCTATTTACGTTGTTATCAGCCTTGCGCGGGTGGGTATTATATGTGTGAGCTTCCTAATAAAGTGGGAACACATGCCTGTATATTAAAAACACAAAAGGCACTGTTACAGGTGTCTGTTACATGTGTTGTTTACACTTGATTCGTGTGGCGCGGGCGTGGCTCGTTGCTGTAGCAACCTCGCCTTGCCGGGTGTTGCAGGCTCGGTGTAATCCGCATTTGTTGAACTCTAACGTGTAGAAACACAGCGCTCATGCTATTCTGGAACTTTCTGGGCTGGTTGTGTTCTAGGAGCGCATGTCATGTATTGTTCTTTGGGCGAGTGTGTCTAATGTATTGTTGTGTTCTTTAGATTGTTCGTGAAACAGAAGATTCTACGCTTTAGGGTGAGAAGCTATAAATTAGGGGCTGTGTTTAGAGCCGAGTGAGAGGAGAGAGAAATATTCCAGAGGACACGGAAGAGTGTGAGTCAGTTTTGGACCTATCCGATAATTGCAGTAGTGTCAGGGATTCTACGAACTCTAAGCAGGTTTAGTGCGGGCTGTCTCCAGTTTGCTTTCGGGATTATTACATAAACTTCATTTTTGGATTACGACAGATTGATTTTGTGATTGAACTGGACTATAATATTCTCTGAGAAGAACTGTTCATCTGGATTATACATTTTAAAGGACTTTTTGTCGCTGTGACAGTGGTGGTATCTAGGTTCTGTACACTTTCTTTATTATACTGTGTAATTGAATTGATTTACTGTTTTGCTGATGTTATACTGTGTAATTGAATTGATTTAGTGTATTGTAATGTTAGGGTTGTTTTAAGAATAAATATTAATTATTTGTTAACCAAAAAAAGACTGACTTCTTTATTCATTCCCCTAGACATTTAACGCTACCTAGTGTTACAGAATCTGATTTTTTATCTCCGTAACAAAATTAATGTTCGCCACAACTACGTGATCTATTGTTATAAGGTTTCGTAACAGCACCGTTGTAGTGTTAATGTATTGATAAAAAGACAGTGACTGTTCTGTATGAAATATAGTCATTTGTCATGCAAAACGACAGCTAACCATGTCACCATTCTCTTGAAGGAAGATTGACTTGTACAAAGTGCTCAAACGGGAAATATTCAACATATCATCTATCTTTCACTTGAATATATATATTTATGAATATATATATATATATATATATATATATATATATATATATATATATATATATATTTATGAATATATATTACATATGTATGTATATATACATATACATTGTTTCCATATCTAAAACAGAAAATAAAAAAAAGGTAAGTGGATAAAATGGCCCGGTCATGGAACTTTATTTCGTTAATTGTTAACGAAATATTCTAAACTATTTCACACTCGTCTGTCTGACCCGGGACATTCCACGTATGAGTGCTTCAAAGGTTTATTAAATTTTAGCTCATGTCAGTCCAGTTAAGAAAGACGAAATCGCATTGGCATTGAAAAGTGCAGCGAAATTCAAGTAAATTTATTTGAGGGTGAATACATTAGTGAAAGCAAGGAACTCCAAAATATACAACAAAAATGGCTTTGTTTTTGTCAATAATACCGGGATTCAAAGTGGACTAGGTGTCAACACCTGAGCCAAGTTTTAAAAGCTGGAAGTTCAATCCAAAACGATATACATAATCACAGGTTTTCCTATAACAAAATAATGTTCAAGAGTTGAACCTGACATTTATGTTTATGGCAAAACATTCAATGGATGAGTTTCCTAGGATCGAAAATAGCTAAGATGTTAATAATAGGTAATATGTGTAGGACCGTGAAATATGTTCCTCTAGCATTTACATCCCGCAATTAACCTTGGACTGCGCCAAGGTTATATATATATGTATATATGTATATATATATATATATATATATATATATATATATACATATATATATATATACATATATATATATATATATATATATATATATATATATATATATATATATATATTGAGAGGGATTAGGACAGAAAGAGAGGAGGAAACACGGGAATACTCAACATTATAATTCACTTGACATTCACTGGTGATATAAACTGCTGAGTTTGGCTTCAATCGGGAAGATTATTTCCGTGCATTGGTGCATGTTTTAAATACATCTCTGTGTTACGTATTTACTCTGAGACATTCGCCATCTGATGACAGTAAATAAACCAATTAATGCTAGATTATAAGCTACATGTCAACGATCTTCCAGACCCATGGCATGATTTTGCTGTCATGCTAAATGCTTAAAGGTGCCCATTCACCTTCCTTTTGAAAAAAAAAAGAATTAATGTGATTCCCGGCTTCCTCTGCGTATATATTATTGACCTAAGGTAACTGTGGTTGTGTTAAGTTCTTATAAGGCTTCGTGAAGGATGGGTGAACTTGTTTATGAACGACATGTTTGTTAACCCAGCAAAGTTGACACACGGGAAAACATGTAACCTAATTCAGAACAAGGCAGTTGTAATATATTTAAGAGAGGACATTGTTTGTGAAATATGAGAAAAACACACTCAAGGCTAAGCGGAAGGTCCATGCCCAGAACTTATGATGCTAAATATTACATGCTACTAGGCTATAATAAGCTTATTATAATATTAAAAGGATTTAGATGACGTTATCAGTGCTTAATTCACCACGAGTATACAGCAATTTCGCAGAACATCAACTGCACACAACTGCCTTCACTGTTTAATTTTTGTTTTTCAAACTTTTCAGATTTCATGCTAGATAATATCCATCCATACTTGTTATTAATACATGTTTATAAGTTAATAAGTTAGGTGACCTAACAAATGGGTGACAGCCGTGAATGTGACCGGGAATACCACCATATAACGGGTATCTCTTTCAAGTGGGCAGTTTGGCCATACATATTATATGTAAATTGTCTGCGAGGGTTTACATATTCGCGAAATTTGCAAAAGGAAACTATCGCGAAAATGAAACCCGTGAATAAGACTCCTCATCATCAACATCTTCACAGGTGACAGGTCATTCATAATAACTGACGCTATGTCATCAACATCATCACAGGTGACAGATCATTCAAATTTACCGACGCCTCATCATCAACATCATCACAGGTAGACGGTTATTCATAATAACTGACCCCTAATCATCAAAATCATCACAGGTAGACGGTCATTCATAATAACAGACGCCTCATCATCAACATCATGACAGGTAGACGGTCATTCATAATAACCGACGCCTAATCATCAAAATCATCACAGGTAGACGGTCATTCATAATAACCGACGCCTCATCATCAACATCATCACAGGTAGACGGTCATTCAAAATAACCGACGCCTCATCATCTACATCATCACAGGTAGACGGCCATTCATAATAAACGACGCCTCACCATCAACATCATCACTGGTAAACGGTCATTCACAAACACAGACGCCTCATCATCAACATCATCACAGGTGACAGGTCAATCATAATAACATACGCCTTATCATCAACATCATCACAGGTAAACGGTCAATCATAATAACAGACGCCTCATCATCAACATCGTCACAGGTAAACGGTCATTCATAATAACAGACGCCTCAACATCAACATCATCACAGGTGACCGGTCATTCATAATAACCGACGCATTATCTTCAACATCATTACAGGTGACCGGTCAATCATATTTACCGACGCCTCATCATCAACATCATCACAGGTTGACGGTCATTCATAATAACCGACGCCTCATCATCAACATCATCACAGGTTGACGGTCATTCATAATATCCGACGCCTCATCATCAACATCGTCACAGGTAGACGGTCATTCATAATAACCGACGCCTCATCATCAACATCATCACAGGTTGACGGTCATTCATAATATCCGACGCCTCATCATCAACATCATCATAGGTTGACGGTCATTCATAATAACCGACGCCTCATCATCACAGGTAGACGGTCATTCATAATAACCAACGCCTAATCATCAAAATCATCACAGGTAGACGGTCATTCATAATAACAGACGCCTCATCATCAACATCATCACAGGTAAACGGTCATTCATAATAAAAACGCCTCATCATCAATGGCATCATCACAAATAGATGGTGATTCATAATAACCGACGCCTCATCATCAACACCATTACAGGTGAACGGCCATTCATAATAACCTACGCCTCATCATAAACATCAAGACAGGTGAACGGTCATTCATGATAACCTCACTGGCATTTTACGAACGTGATCCATGTGACCACTTCTGTTGCCGTACAAGTGGAAAGCAACAGATCGATAGTAGTATTCATATCAACATATATTTTATTTTTGCTGTAAATAAAAGATTCACTTATATAAATAATATTAGAGTCAAATCAGACCTCTCATAAGAATTTATACTCGTTGTCGTTTGTCCTTTTCCATTGTTAAGAAATGGAGGAAATTTTGACTAATGAATGTGATAATATGCCTTCCATGTGTAGTTACTGCATGGTATAATATCGAGAAAAAAGAAACCTTAACAAACAATATAACAATGAAAATCGAGAAAAATTAGGCTCTCGAATATAATGCCAACCAGGGCAGACAATGTTGCTTAAACTCCCCTCGGCATGTTTTGGATGATGTGTCCTGTTGAGAAAAAACATTCGGCTGTGATGTTTGTCCTTGTATAGATCTGTATATTGTTTCTCACTGCCGTGACACAACAGCAGCAACTTGAACCACGCCGAAAGACCCCGGCATATTGCGTCTTTTTTTATCGACAACAGGGGGCGCTTGGTAAGGATATAATCAAGGCTTCGGGATAATCATACAAACAACGGTCAACAACAACCCCCCCCCCCCCACCCCCCAAGATTGTTTTTTTTTGTTTTCAGCACATGTGAAAGTTAATGTTTTTCATTATGGGCTGGCCCAACACTAAGAGGGAGGACGTTTGGTTAATTTGGATCATCTCAGTGGTATCCACATAAGCAGACAGTAGTCATTTCTATGCAATTAGTTGTGGCTTACATTAATATTTATTAGGCACCCCTTCACATAAGAGACCACTTTGTTAAGATATTTGATTATGAATTTACTTTCTACTTGTTTTCACGATTAGGGATAACGACAGGTCGCTCTGCAGGAAACGACAACTGCATTCGAAGCCAAAGAACTCGGGACTGTTTGGACTTTCCCGGACCAGGGGTTCCGATTCTCTTTACACATATGGATTTCGTTATTTTCCTCTCACTCTCATATATATTGTTTGCGTATATGCATACTTGCCATGTAGTACTAGGCCTATTTACTGAATAGGTCACATCTTCCAACCAAGGATAAAATCTATCCCGGCTTTTATACAAGCAACCTCACACCCAACTCTGCACCCACACTGACTTGTTGTCTACATGGAACCCTCGGTACTGAAGTCCTGTTATCGAGAAGGCAGTAGTCCAAACCAATGTAATTATGTCCATTCAGAAATAAGTGTACAGGCAAAAAGACGCAAAATCAAATGTGCAAGTAAGATTTGCTGCAATCATGAAAGATTACCTTTCGAGGCATGATACCGCACCGTTATTCCATATTTTGCAACTACTGTTGTGGTAACGGTCGGTATATTGAAATAATGATCGCATAAGTGGTATGCTAGTCTTATATATATATATATATATATATATATATATATATAAATATATATATATATATATATATTTGTTATCATCATATTGATGGATTAGATAGCAAATATTCAGCTTAAGACATATAATTGAAATGTATAGAGGGTTCACCTAATATCTAATCATGTAATATGTTTTAATCATGTGAAGTATTGAGGTGTCGCTATACATTTGAAAATGCACTTATAATACAGATATGTTAAATCACTAAATCTGACAAATACATTTGCGGGAAGGTTCCGGTTACGGAAACAGTAGCTAATACACATCATATATCCTTATCTAGATGATGAAGTGCGAAAAAATACAATGAAGCACAGGATTATTATGAAAGCAAATGTAAACCAAGATTTCACATGAAAGCAAGATATACAGATACCTTTCTTGATATAGCTGTTTATCGTTTACTGATCAGTGTCGTTTAGCTGTTGTCAGACTCCTACAGACACGTGCTGTAGTTGCTATCTTAGACTGATAGTTTGGGGGTTTCACTGTGCACAGGACAACGCCTTATTTGTTGATGTTGATCCGTTTTTTTTGTTTTGTTTTTTTTTTTGTTTAACGGAAGCGAATGTCCCACTCTGTAAGGCTCCACTTGCATTCAGACCAAATTCAAAATTAACACACACACACACACACACGTAGGGGCGGATCCATGAATTAAGAAAAGGAGGGGTATAATCCAGGATGACTAAGGACAATACCTGAAGAAAGGTCCCCAGATCCGGAGAAGTCGTTGATCGGGGCGGAAAATGTAGCCTGAAACCCTGAAAGGGTTGCGGAAGCATAACAGGGTGTGATAGTCGGAAACCTTTGGAGGCCCCCCCCCCCCCCGTTTTTGCACACGAATATAATGGCTCATAAAATAACCTTGTCATTGTTTCCATAAGAGCGTATGCAAGGCTATTAGCTTTAATTTTTGTTTGTGAATGATTGTACGTATTATTCTTCTTTCTATTTCCGCTTTGGTTAATCTCTATATCCACAGTAGTATGTCTTTCCGTAGCACGTGTTTCCGAATATTATATCTCCGTGTCCCGATGGGCGTGTTCATGTATCTGGATGAATTACGTGATCTCTCTGTATTTAAGTTGTAGGAAATCATTACACAGTCCAACCATGCCAATTTATTAAACGAGAATACTCTGCCACCTTGATATCCTTCGTTAACCGTTAAATTCAATTTTGATTTGATGGAGAATACCGCCTCCATTTATTGATTCTGTCTCACCCAAGTTTTTACCTAGGCGTAGGTATCTGAAAAGGTCTATTACAGGTTGGGGATTAACAGGGCGGTGCCATTGTTTGGTCACAACACCGAAGACCCCCCCCCCCCTAAAAGAGCACATAGTTGTGCATGTATGATAACGGCTGTGGACTACATATTTGCCATTAAGTCTGCCCAGCGTTACCCTTGTTGGAACCGACCGTGAAAAATCTCACTGGTCCCCGACTAGAATTTGAACTTATTAACTTCCTACTTTTAGTTTTGTTCCCTTTCCTCAGACCACAGAAGCTGCTTGCCTCGCTTAAAGTTCATATCGTATCACGTAAGCCAGCCTGGGAGCACGGCGGCCCTCTTGTATGACGTAGGATATCATGAATATGTAATAAACAGATGTATTGATTAAAAATATACCATCAGCCAATCAGAAATGATCAGTCATTTTATCTGGGGGTCTGCTATATAAGTCATCTGTGCTGGGGTTTATCGTCCGTCAGCTTTCGATCCCAGTCAGATGATATGGCGCTGAAAACAGATTGGTTGATTCTTGGGCTCGTGGTTTTACTGTGCGTGACAAGAGGTGAAGGTATTTATGTTTCCTCTATGTTCAACTGATTGTTTTTCATTTTTACTATGGTCACAACATACGGCATCTACACAAGAAGCAATATATTGCACGTTAATACACATAAAGTTAAAAAGGTATAGCGCCATAACTTATTTTTGTGTTTCCAGATGAAATTGTTTGAGAACTTTCATGACCATCCAGCGCGATTTGTTTATATATATATATATATATATATATATATATATATATATATATATAGTCGCAGGAAAAAAAATGTATTCCCGTTGTAAAGTCTCTACTCTTTCCCCCCGATATTTAAGGAAATGTTGCACTAGCGGCGGCTATATCATTCATGGAAATCTGGAAGAGCAGCTTTGCAATAAGATTTGCAATAAGAATAACAAAGATTAGCAATAATACATTGTTCCCATTCAATAAATCTTGTTTTAAGTAGCTGCGACTTGTAAAGCCAGGTTAATACTAGTTAGGACTCTCTCTAATTGCAGAATCTCAAGGTGACAAATAGCTGTGTCCCACTCCTCAAATATTATATATATATATATATATATATATATATATATATATATATATATATATATATATATATATATATATAGATATATATATATATGTGTGTATATATATATATATATGTTGTACCATAATTTGCCTACTCCTGAGATTCCCCCCCCCCCCGGCATACTCTTGGAAATGTTGACTCCTTGCATGTCGCGAGGAGTAAAAATTATACACTGTTCCAGTTCAATAAGACTTGTTAAGCCAGGCAAATGCTAATTTGGACTCTCTAATTGCAGCATCTTCAGGTGGCAACCAGATGGTTGTTTGTGAGCATGAAAGTGTGTCGCTGACATGCACGGGAGGCTACAAGATCAAGGTGATCAGAGCTTTCTACGGTCGCACAAATCGGGTCTTGTGCCATCCTGAGTGGCATCATAATGTTCACTGCACCAGTTTCGGGGCAACGTCGGTGTTCCGCGCAAGATGTCACATGAGGCACTCGTGTCACATGAGTGCAAGTAATGCCTTGTTTGGAGACTCATGTCGTCATACCTTAAAGTACATGACACTGAATTACCAGTGCGTCAGAGCATAGATACATGTTTGCTCCCCAAGCTGCAATGTAACGGGAATTTCGCCAACATTGAACAGAATAATTGTAATTTTGTCATAGATTCTGAGCATCGAAATTTGATTCCTTTCAACTTGTTATCGATCATTATCAAATGTGTATCACCATTTGTAGTTTACTTACGATTTAAATTTCGGAAACAAAAGATACCCAAACTATGGAATGTCTCATGCTTGTTTGTTTAAATTAATATCTCTTCATCAGTAAAGGATAAGCATTTCAAGATGCACGTTACTTTGTTATTTTCATATTGTTTGAATGGCCCGAATGTTCCAACTGTCCCAAATGTTCCGTGGTATGACTGCCATATACAGTATTTCAATTCACTTACAGCTGCAATAATTCATTATATTTTTTCATCATCCGTATTCACATATAACTCGACTTTTCTTTGTATGTCGCTGTATCCACATGCTGTACAGAGAAGGGATAGATATATTACTGTACTTGACCTAATTTGTCGGTACAGCCCTAGATTTACTAAGATGACACAACCTGTTGATGTGTAATTAAGCGTGAATAAGCTAGTAGAAGCTTCTCCTTATTTTCAAAACAGATATTACAAACAAATCTGTATAATATTTATCGGCTTAACCTGAAATACACTGAAGAATTGCGTTCATAAATCACCGAATGTTATAACCTCTGTAATAATCCATGTTATGTAGTCTTGCCTTTATTTTGAATCACTGAAGATAAATATTAAATTATTTGTTAGTTGTTGTTTTGAAGTAATCGCTTTCTCTTTCAGCCATATGATACTGTTTCTGTAAGTGATGGACCTATCGAACAAAATAGTTTATCACCCGTCATTCACAAATTTGACTTAAGTGAATGGAAATAATCTGCATGCAGTCTGCATATGTCTGATTGCATTCAGTCAGACATTGAGGGCGACAGGGCTTCTGACGCTACTCATTTGAAGCGTCTCCATCCTGCATTCTAATTGCATAAGCTATATATAAGGGCGATGGACGAATTTGATTTTGAATAAAGCCGCTTGATCAAAATTGTGATTTAACCAATTCCTCATATCCGTATCAGCCCGTCCCCGATTTGATTGCAATCAGAGAAATGTACCCAGTTATACAGACACACGTACCAATGATCAACAGCTTCTGATGCGCGTCTTTTACCGGGGTTTATTAAAGAGTAACACAATTGACATCAGTGTTGAAATCTGCTTGTTCATGACACCGTGCAAAATCTCACAGCTCCACCGCTTAGATTTGAAAACAATCACTCCAGGTTTTGAGTTTTGTGATAGAATCTTCGACCATAAAAACAGGTAAGCTTAAACTGCGGGCACAGACAAACTGCCAGGATGGACAAACCTTCAGGAAAACATGCATGCGCAGAGAGAATATATATTTATTATCGTATTGACAGAACTACAGTTATTTGGAAAATAAGGATTTGTTCGAACCAGATCAATTTGTATACAGTAAAGGGCACAGTACAGCAATACCCTAAGTACGTATGCAGAATGATATACTCATTTTGATAATCCTGTTAGATCTCTCTGCAGCTTATGATACAATAGATCAGGATTGCATGATAAGAACACTGCAGCAACTTGGATTTATAGAAACTGTTTTTAACTGTTTTTCGTCCTATCTAAGAAATCGTTCCCAAGTTGTGAAGAAAAAGGGAATAATTCAAGAACAAATCAATTAAATGGTTGGATACGACAAGGCTCAGTCCTTGGACCTATTTTATTTGCAATATATACATCATTCCTGCTTCCCTTCTTCGTCAAAATTCGATCATCTATCATTTTGATGCAGATGATACACAGTTATATCTAGCATTCAAATCTGGAGATCTTGACAGTACCATTCACCAGATAGAATTTTGTGTTTCAACTGTACGAAAGTGAATGAGCCAGCATCAATTGAAATTGAATGATGAAAAAATAGGCATATAAATTGCACATAAATATTTGCTAAAAGATATTGGTTCACAAAAAACTTCACATTGGCTCTCGTCAAATTACACCATCATAGAAAGTAAGAAATATTGGTTTTATTTTTTATTCACATGCAACCATGGAAGCCCATGTAATGGCAGTCTGCAAGGCGTCATAAATACATATTCGTAATATCAGTAAAATTAAAACGTTGGTGAATAGAGAATCTTTGGAATAAATGATTAATTCTTGTATTACTTCTGAATTAGATTATTGCAATGCACCCTTGTGTCGAACTACCTCATCATTTACAAATCGACTGCAAAGTATACAGAATGCTGCAGCGAGGATTACTACGGGTGCTTCAAAATCAGATCATATTACACCAATTTTGTATTCTCTCCATTGGCTGCCCGTTGTGCAGGGGGTAAAATTAAAAATGTTAATTCTTGTGTCTAACGCAATAAATAATACTGCTCCTTACCTGCAATAGCTTATTCAGAGTTATACTCCATTAAGAAGCCTTCGTTCATCAGGTAAAACTTACTAACCGTGCCTTTTACCAAATCGTCCTGTGTACAAAATCGAGCTGTCAGTGTTGTTGGCCAAAAACTGTGGAATGAATACAGATAATCTAAGAGGAGCCACTAGTGTCTCAGAATTTAAAAGTAAACTAAAAACATATTTGTTCATGGAATATTTTTATGTTTACTGACTTTGTACGATATTTATACTATGGTTAGTGTTTCCTTAACAGTTTAGTGGAATTATGATAGTTTAACAGAAAACTAAACACTTGATCTTTATATGTCTTATTTAATAATGTAAGCTTCTGAATGTAATATTTTAGTCAATTGGATTTATAATAGTATGTTTAATAATTGCCGATTGTATACTAGTTATGTAACATCGTGTAGGTGCATGTATCATCATGGATTTTACGCTTTACATCATAAATTATTATTATTTAATATTATATGGCAGCATAAAATTACAAAGATTCAGCTAAAAACATAAAGCTGGCATGTATAAAGAGTTTACTGATCTCAGTTAATGATTTATTATGAATCATGTTTTTCTCATATTAAATTATAATGTTATCGGTCAACTTTTGCAAATTCACTTATAAATCAGTTATATTAAATAGAAACAACCTTACAGATACCATATATTTACGGGAAGGTCCCGGTAGCGGTTACAGCGGCTCAGCCCCAGCATATTAAATCCTTATCTAGATGATGAAGTGTGAATAACAATAAGCAACTGTTAACCAGCAATTTTGTATTTAAACAATATATATATATATATATATATATATATATATATATATATATATATATATAAATCCTGTTTGTAGTTGTCTTTATTTTATTGCCCAGTGTGGTTCAGCTGGTGTCACACTCAGCTGATATAATGTCTTTGTTGCACAAGTGCATGCTGGCTGCTATCCTGGTGTGTTCTAATTTTATGCGGTTTTACTGTGTCACGGGACTCTTATTTTAGCGGGAAAGATAATAACCCGTTAGGCTTAAATTGCATTCAGACAAAATTAACAAGCATACGCAGGGGTAGCTCCATAATTTAGGAGAGGATTGGTACAACCCAGGACCAATGACAACACCTAACATGAAGTATTCCTCCGAGAGAATTGGCGGTCTAAGACCCAGACACTGGCCTGAAACCCTAAAATAGTTGCATCGGCTAAAAAGCCGGGAGGGGGGGGGGTAAGAATTACTTGGACTCGATCCCCTTCTTCATACTGTACATAATGGTTCATAATAGAAGCAAACGGTGTTTTTAAATGTGATTCAAATACACGTATATATAACCTTTCGTGGCTGAGTGTATACTTATTTAGGCCACTTCCTGTTGTCTCTAACCTTATTTATATATTCATAGGTGAGAGTGAAGCTGTTGTTTGTATGTGCTGTTGTTCTCGGTGCCCGTATGACCGTGTTTCCGCATGTTTATACTCCGTTTATACTTCCTTTCTATGTCCAAGCACTGACGCGCCTCTGTCAGCAAATGAGAATTTTTTTTTTATCTCTGTGGATGTAGTTTTAAATTTCACAGACAAAATATTGGCTAATGCCAACCTGTGTTTTTATTTTTTTAAATGTTATTTAAAGTTAATTGGAATTCCTGTTGTTGTTATCATTTATATTTATACACCCATAAAGGTCTAGTCCTTCAAATTTCATTTTTTTTCTATAATGTGTCATTTGTCTGTATTCTATATTTCAGTCCAAGTCTTCTCGTGAGCGGTATATACCGTATTATACACTAAACTATTTTCAACATATGGCTTAAGGATGTTTTTAGTGGAGAGAATACAGAACCTAGAGGGAGGTTCCTTAATGCATACTCGTTTGTGAGGTCCCTAAAAGAATTTCATATGGGTCTTTTTAACAGACGGAGAGGAAAACCTTTAATGATTCTTGCGAGATACTCTACATTACATGGCTCCTTATGAGATCCTAATTAAAAGGTAAAAATGTTGTTGCAGATTAGAAAGTATTGGACATTCTTTATAAATGTTATCAACAAACATAAAGGCAGCTATTCATCAGTCTGATTCGTAAGTTTGTGTGATTTCTGGTTTGCATTGCGTACATATTAGTGAACTGTAGGTCATTCCTGCATAGAAAGGACCGTCTAAAGTGTTTGTGACGGTGCTAGTTTGAGCTTTTTTCACTACAAGCTGTTATTACACGAGGTACATGTGCCATATAGACAAACGGAAAGGCATGCAACCAAATAGTAAACCCATGTACGGAAGTTGAAAGGTCACTATTTGTTAACGGAAAGAATATCTGAACATGAATCAACGCAATCCTTCGTGATATACAAAAGTATGCTTCGTCCGGTTTACCGCCAGATGTCTTGTTGGATATTTGAATTATAACGTTCGGACATTTTGGTGAACCCTGCGTTTTATAAACAAGAGATAAAAAAACTTACAGCCTGTGATGGAAAGGTCTAATGATCATTCAACTGAATATAGAACGTTTAAGGTACCTTCCTAGAAATCCGCAGGAAATATATTGAAATATAAAAAAAATGTTTATGACGGTTTTTTGGAGTGTGCAAAAAATCGAAAAAATCTTGGGCTTAATCAGTTTATTATTTTAATGTTGTATGAAACACTCATGAAACAGCAGACAATAAATTGGAATGCAGGTCAGCACATTTGTTCAATCGATCCACCCCAAAATGAAATTGTGTATTCCCCTCCCCTACCAGCCAATGGCAATCCATCAACAATATTTCATCGACAACGATCGAATATATGTCTCGTACAAACAAATACCTTGGTAACCCAAACACGGCCGATCACATTCTCCCTTCAGTAGCGGAGGTAATAATCTGAGCTAAGGTCTTAATGTTTATCATGTTATGTGTTATGAAAAGTGAGCCTCAAATTGAACGTCAAATTTATGAATCTGTTGACAAGTGTTAATAATTAGAGATTGATTATATTGATTCCAAGTTGGCCGTCAGTCAATAGCTTCCCGTGGTGAGTTTTATTGCATTAATTGTGTGTTTTTATAATACTTACATGTTGAAATGGTAAGTATTGTCATATTGGAACAAACAATAGAGATCGGTTTATATTGGTTACACCGTGAATCTTTTTTCTTTAAATATTATTAGGCAGTTGACAACATGAATAAGACGGATAAACTACTGTCAACGTTCCTTCTGAATAACAAGTGGCGTAGCCAATGGTTAAGTCACCCGACCGGAAATCAGACGATCGTGGGTTCGATTCCCACCGTCAGTGAACCGACTTTTCTGTGTGTACCATTTCCAACTATATGCAATGAGCCAGCATTGCTAGTGAGGCGTCTATATAAAATATATGCTGCACACCATATAGGGCCATTAGTTCTCCATGCTGAAAGCAAAGTGTCAGCGCCAACACATGTAGTGGGTGGTACTATGACGTCACTACCGTGACGTTATTTCGCTGGTTCTTACAAAAGTGTGCAAATACACAGAGGGGGAAGAGAACCTGGCATTGCCATGTGGTTAAGACACCCGACCGGAAATCAGAGGATCATGGGTTTGATTCCCACCGTCAGTGATCCGACTTTGCTGTGTATACACTGTCCATCTATATTCAATGAACTAGCATGGCTATTCATACATCATATAATATATTCCGCACACCATTTAGGGCCATTAGTTCTTGCTGCAAGCAAAGTAGCCGTGCCGACACATAAAGGGGGTGAGACTATGACGTCACTGCCGTGACGTCACTTCGCTGGTTCCTATAACAGTGTGAAATACACTTAGGGGAAGGGAATCTGGCGTAGCAAAGAGTTTAAGGCACCCTACCGGAAATCGGGTGATCGTGAGTTCGATTCCCACCTTCAGTGTATTATATTTTCATCTATGTACAATGAACCTGCATAGCTGTTCATACATCTATGTATAATTTATGCCGCACACCATGTAAGGCCGTGAGTTCTCCCTGCTATATGCAAAGTGGACATGTCGACACATATAGTAGGTAAGACCATGACGTCCCTATTATTATATAGCAGGGAGAACTAAAGGCCTTATATGGCGTGCTGCAGATATGATATATATATATATATATATATATGTTTGGACAGCCATGCCTCTGGAATGATCTGTTAGTAAAAATACAAATTTGCCATTAAAAATCCCCGTGTAAAGGATTCCGGAGCACGCGACATCGTTTGTTTACATTACTTTTTAGTCTCTTACCCCGACACGCGGTGGCGACACCTTAAATATATATAATAGGGTACCAGCTCTATATACAAATTAAAACCAGTAAGGCTTTAAACTAGTGACCATCAGGAAAAGGCGGACTATACAATGGAGGGCCACACTTTGGACTTAGCAACCTTTCAAACTTGACGTCATAATGTGATAACGCTGGGTGCCTTTACCACAGGGTAACTCCTCTTGGCCAAGAGGACTTAGGCAGCCGCACCGGAAATCGGAAGATCGTGGGTTCGAATCCCACTGGCAGTGAACCACTTTTCTGTTTGTAACCTTTCCAGCTATAAAAAACAATGAACCAGCATGGCTATTCATTCATTCATATATATATATATATATATATATATATATATATATATGTAAATGTAATAATGAAGGATACAATACTAAAGCTGGTCATATGTCGTTGCATTCTGTCTTCATCTGTAGCAAATGTAGAAGTTCCCTTTGCTCCACAGAACCATTCTGTTTGTCAATGCGTGGCAATAAACCATTATCTCATATGTTCAAATTACCATAGTAGCAACGGTCCCTATTGTAATACAACCACAATTGTATAAAGGGGACTGGCCAACCATTTTAATAAATGTTAAAATTGACATCATTAGTATATTAGTTGTTGCACAAATGATACGATAAAACATGTTCTGATTAAACACACATTTAATGATGTCAAAAATCAGTAATATTTAGCCGTTAGATATGCAATTGCCGGCAGCTCACTGCCAGGTTTAATAAAACATTAGATTATAAACAAAAGTACCACAAGGGTGCATATTACCCGTGTTGCAGGTCTTGTGACTTCCAACCACCGCTTTTGCCGATATTTTGATTCAGATGAGAAAAATGTTAAATGTTTTTATGCCGAGTTTCATGGGATACATAAGGAGTGTCAGTAAGTCATCACTGCGACTAAAGTTATTTGATCTCTAACCAGATAAAATATGCATGGAATTTGTAAATTATCATATCCATCGCGATGACATCACAAATAAGCCTGAAAACCTCTGACCTCATGTCATGTCTAAGACGATCGCATAATAATGTTCTATAATAACAGGAAGACCTGAGCACTCTCTGAATTAAATCACTGGCTTCAGTAAAATGCGAGATATGCCTTCTGTTTTTCTCTAAGCATCCCTCTTCTCTCACATATATATCAATACCGTGACGTCAGTTCTTCGCAAGCCAGGAATCACACAACTTACGAATAAGACAGATGAATAGCTGCCTTTATGTGTGTCGAAAACATTTATAAAGAATGCCCAATACTTTCTAATCTGCAACAACATTTTTAACATTTAAGTAGGAGCTCATAAGGAGCCATGTAATGTAGAGTATCCCGCTAGAAGCATTAAAGGTTTTCCTCTCCGTCTGTTGAAAAGAACCATATGAGATTCTTTTAGGGACCTAACAAAGGAGTATGCATTAAGGAACCTCCCTCTAGGTTCTGTATTCTCTCCACTAAAAAGATCCTTAAGCCGTATGTTGAGAATAGTTTAGTGTATAATACAGTATATACCGCTCACGAGAAGAATTGGACTCAAAAATAAAATCCAGACTAATGACACATTATAGAAAAAAAATGAAATTTGAAGGACTAGACCTTTATGGGCGTTTAAATATAAATGATAACAAAAACAGGAATTCCAATTAACTTTAAGCAACAGTTGAAAAAAAATAAAACCACCGGTTGGCATTAGCCAATCTTTTGTTTGCGAAATTTAAAACTACATCCACAGAGATAAAAAAATCCTCATTTGCTTACAGAGGCGCGTCAGTGTTTGGACATAGAACCGAAGACCCACCCACCCCCCACCCCCCCCCCCCCGGAAAGGGGGAATGTATATAAAGAGTATACAAACCTTTGCAAAGAGAAAAGAGCGGCAGAGAGAGAGAAAAGAAACACATTTACACGCACAGAAGGACATATTTATGGGAATCACATTAGTACAGAGAGATTACATAATCACATGCATCAATACCCCAGAGGGACACGGAGAATAAACATGCGGAAACACGCACAGACGGACACCGAGAACAACAGCACATACAACCAACTGCTTCACTCTCACCTATGAATTAGTAATTAAGGTTAGTGACAGGTCTTAGATCGCCAATTCTCTCGGCGGGAGACCTCATTTTTGGTGTTGTCATTGGTCCTGTGTTGTACCGATCCTCTCCTAAATTATGGATCCACCCCTACGTATGCTTGTTAATTTTGTCTGAATGCAATTTAAGCCTAACGGATTATTATCTTTTCCGCTAAAATGAGAGTCCCCTGACACAGTAAAACAGCATAAAACTAGAACACACCAGGATAATAGCCAGCATGCACTTGTGGAACAAAGACATTATATCAGCTGAGTGTGACACCAGCTAAACCACACTGGCAATAAAATAAAGACAACTACAAACAGGATATATATATATATATATATATATATATATATATATATATATATAATGGGTGTTGTTAAAATACAACATTCCTGGTTAACAGTGGTTTATTGTTTTTCACACTTCATCATCTAGATAAGGATATAATATGCTGGGGCTGAGCCGTTTTTACCGTTACCGGACCTTCCTGTAAATATACGGTATGTGTAAGGTTGTTTCTATTTAATATAATTGAATTATAAGTGAATTTGTAAAATTTGACCGATAACATTATAATTTAATATGAGAAAAACATTATTCATAATAAATCATTAACTGAGATCAGTAAACTCTTTATACATGCCAGCTTTATGTTTTAGCTAAATCTTTGTCATTTTATGCTGCCATATAGTATTTAATAATAATAATTTATGATGTTTATCGTAAAGTCCATGATGATACATGCTCCTATACGATGTAACATAACTAGAATACAATCAGCAATTATTAAACATACTATTGTAAGTCCAATTGACTAAAATATGACATTCAGAAACTTACAGTATTAAATAAGACATATAAAGATCAATTGTTCAATTTTCTGTTAAATAATTCCACTAAACTTTTAAAAAAATCACAATAGTATCAATATCATACAAAATGAGTAGGCATAAAAATATTCCATGATCAAACATGTTTTTAATTTACTTTAAAATTCATAGAGACTGGTGGCTTCTCTTAGAGTATCTGGTAGGTCATTCCACAGTTTCGGGCCAACAACACTGAAAGCTCGATTTTGTACACAGGACGATTTGGTAAAAGGCACGATCAGTAAGTCTTTAACTGCTGACCGAAGGCTTCTAAATGGAATATAGCTCTGAATTATCTCTCGCAGGTAAATAGGTGATAAATTAGTTATTGCCTTATACTAAAGAATTAACATTTTGAATTTTACCCTCTCCACAACGGGCAGCCAATGAAGAGTATACAAAATTAGTGTAATATGATCTAATTTTGAAGCACCCGCATCTTCTCCGAAGCATTATGTATACTTTGCAGTTCATTTGTTAATGATGAGGTAGTTCCACAAAAGAGTGCATTGCAATAATCTAATTTAGAAGTAATAAAAGAATGAATCATTTGCTCCAAAGACTCTCTATTCACAAACCTCATTTTACTGGTATTACGAATATGTATTTATGAAGCCTTGCAGACTGCCATTACATGGGCTTTCAAAGATGCATGTAAATAAAAAAATACCAATATTTCTTACTTTCGATGATGGTGTAATTTGACGAGAGTCAATGTGAAGTGTGTGTGTACCATTTTTTTTAAAGATAATATATATGCAATTAATCTGGCTTTAATTCATCATTTAATTTCAATTGATGCTGGCGTATCCACTTTTGTACAGTTGAAATACAAAATTCGCTCTGGTGAATGGTACTGTCAAGATCCTCAGATTTGAATGCTACATATGACTGTGTATCATCTGCATCAAAATGATAGTTCATCAAATTTTTACGAGGAAGGGAACGAGGGATGATGTATTTATTGTAAATAAAATAGGTCAAAGGACTGAGACTTGTGGTATCCAAACATTTAATTGTTTTGCTCTTGACTTATTGCCCTTTAGCTTCACAATATGGGAACAATTTCTTAGATAACCCTTTAGCTTCACAATTTGGGAACGATTTCTTAGATAAGACGAAAAACATTTCAAAATAGTTTCTATAAATCCAAGTTGCTGCAGTGTTCTTATCATGCAACCCTGATCAATTGTATCATATGTTGCAGAGAGATCTAACAGGATTAACAACCGCCTTATTTTGGCCAAAGGCGCAGAGTATATCACTCTGAATACACACATAGGGTGTATCTGTACTGTGCCCTTTACTGGATGCAGATTGATATGGTTCTATCAAGTCCTTATTTTCCAAATAACTGCATATCTGTCCATATGTTCTCTCTGCGCGTGCATGTTTTCCTGAAGGTTTGTCCATCCTGGCAGTTTGTCTGTGCACGCAGATTAAGCATACCTGCTTCTCTGGTCGAAGATTGTATCACAAAACTCAAAACCTGGAGTGATTGTTTTTAAATCTAAGCGGTGAAGCTGTGAGATTTTGCACGGTGTTATGACCAAGCAGATTTCAATACTGATGTCAATTATGTTACTATTTAATAAACCTTGGTAAAAGACGCGCATGAGAAGCTGTTGATCATTGGTAAGTGTGTCTGTATAACTGGGTACATTTCTCTGATTGCAATCAAATCATGGACGGGCTGATATGGATATGAGGAATTGGTTAAATCACAATTTTGATCAAATGGATATATTCAAAATTTATATATAGTTTATGCAATTAGAATGTAGGAGGGAGACGCTTCAAATGAGTAGCGACAGAAGCCCTGTATCCCCCAATATCTGACTGAATGCAATCAGACATAGGCAGACTCCATGCAGATTATTTCCATTCACTTAAGTCAAACGTGTGAATGACGGGTCATAAACTATTTTGTGCGATAGGTCCATCACTTACAGAAACAGTATCATATGGTGGTAAAAGAAAATGATTACTTCCAAACAAAAAAACTAACAACCAAATTTAATATTTATCTTCAGTGATTTAAAATAATAGCCAGACCACATAAGATGGATTGTAAACAGATGTTATAACATTCTGTGGTGTATGAACGCAATTTATTCTTAAGTCTATTTCAGGTTAAGCCGAAAAATATTATACAGATTTGTTTGTAATATCTGTTTTGAAAATAAGGGGGTGAAGTACAGCGAAGCTTCTACAAGCTTATTCACGCTTAATCACACATCAACAGGTTGTGTCATCTAAGTAAATCTGGGGCTGTACCGACCAAATTATGTCAAGTACAGTAATATATGTATTTCTTCTTTGAGCAGCATGTGGATACAGCGACATTTCAATACATTAAAAATAATAGTCAAATTACATGTGAATACAGATGACGAAAAAATATGATGAGTTATTGCAGCTGTAAGTAAATTAAAATATTGTATATAGCAGTCATACCACGGATCTGAGTTGGAACATTCGGGCCATTCAAACAATATAAAAATAACAAAGTAACGTGCATCTTGAAATGCTAATCCTTTATTGATGAAAAGATATTGATTTAAACGAACAAGCATGAGACATTCCACAGTTTGGATATCTTTTGTTTCCGAAATTTAAATCGTAGGTGAACTACTAATGGTGATATACGTTTGATTAAGATCGATAACACGTTGAAAGGAATCAAATTTCAATGCTCAGAATCCATGCTAAAATACAATTATTCTGTTCAATGTTGGCGAAATTCCCGTTACATTGCAGCTTGAGGAACAAATATGTATCAATGCTCTGACGCACTGGTAATCAAGTGTCATGTACTTTAAGGTACGACCACATGAATCTCCAAACAAGGCATTACTTGCACTCATGTGACACGAGTGCCTCATGTGACATCTTGCGCGGAACACCGACGTTGCCCCAAAACCGGTGCAGTGAACACTATGATCTCTCTTAGGATGGCACAAGACCCGATTTGTGCGACCGTAGAAAGCTCTGATCACCTTGATCTTGTAGCCTCCCGTGCATGTCAGCGACACACTTTCATGCTCACAAACAACCAACTGGTTGCCACCTGAAGATGTTGCAATTAGATAAGTCTAAATTAGTCTAATTAGTCTAAATTAGCATTTGCCTGGTTTAACAAATCTTATTGAACTGGTACGGGGTATACTTTTTACTCCTTGCGACATGCAAGGAGTCAACATTTCCAAGAGTAGGCGGGGGGGGGGGGGGGGTCTCAGGAGAGACTTTACAGAGGAATAATTTTTCGGCAACAAAGCCCAAGTCAGCAAATTATGGTACAATATATATATATATATATATATATATATATATATGAGGGGTGGGACAGAGCTGTTTGCTACCTTGAGATTCTGCAATTAAAGAGAGTCCTAATTACTATTTAAATGGCTTTATAAGTGGAAGCTACTTAAAGCAAGGTTTATTGAATTGGAACGATGTATTATTGCTATATTTGTTATTCTTATTGCAAATCTTATTGCAAGGCTGTTCTTCCAGATTTCACTGAATAATATAGCCGTCGATAGTGCAACATTTCCTTAAATATCGCGGTGGAAGGAGTAGAGACTTTACAACGGGAATACTTTTTCCCCTGCGACTACTCTCACATTAGCATATTATATAAATTAGCAAATTTATACAAAACGCGCTGGATGCGTCATGAAAGTTCTCACACAATTTCATCTAGGAACACAAAAATAAGTTATGGCGCTATATTTAATTTATTTAATGTGTATTTATATGCAATATAAGGCTTCTTGTGTAGATGCCGTATGTTATGACCACAGTAAGAATGAACAGCAATCTGTGGAATATAGAGGAAACATAAATATCTTCAGCTCTTGTCACGCACAGCAAAATTGCGAGCCCAAGAATCAACCAGTCTGTTTTCAGCGCCATACCTTCTGCTCGGGATGGGAAGCTGACGGACGATAAACTCCAGCACAGATGACTTATATAGCAGACCTCCCAGATAAAATGACTGATCATTTCTGATTGGCTGATGGTATACCTTTAATTTTAATAATCATCTGATTATTACATATCCATGATATCCTACGTCATACAAGCGGGACCCCGTGCTACCAGGCTGGCTTACGTGATACGATATGAACTTGAAGATAGGCAAGCAGCTTCCGTGGTCTGAGGAAAGGGAACACAACTAAAATTAGGAAGGTCATAAGTTCAAATTCTAGTCGGGTCGGTCCCATCAAGTGTAACGCTGGGCAGGCTTAATGGCAAATATGTAGTCCACAGCCGTTATCACACATGCACCACAATGTGCTCTTTTTTTGGGGGGAGGGGGGAGTGTTAGGTGTTATGACCAAACAATGACAAATGACACCGCCCTGTTAGTCCCCAACCTGTAATAGACCTTTGTAGATACCTACGCCTAGATAAAAACTTGGGTGAGACAGAATCAATAAATGGAGGCGTTATTCTCCAACAAATCAAAATTGAATTTAACGGTTAACGTAGGAAATCAAGGTGGCAGAGCATTCTCGTTTAATAAATTGGCATTGTTGAACTGTGTAATTATTTCCTACAACTTAAATACAGAGAGATCACGTAATTCATACAGATACATGAACACGCCCATCGGGACACGGAGATATAATAATCGGAAACACGTACAGACGGTCACCGGGGAGGTAAAGACATACTACGGTGGATACAGAGAATACACACGTAAAGCGGATAGAGAAAGAAGAAACATACGTACATCCACTCTCAAACAAAAAATAAAGCTAATAGCCTTGCATACGCTCTCGGGGTGCAGAAACGGGGGGGGGGGGTCTCCAAAGGTTTCCGACTATCACACCCTGTTATGCTTCCGCAAACCTTTCAGGGTTTCAGGCTACATTTTCCCGCCTGATCAACGACTTCTCCGGATCTGGGGACCTTTCTTCAGGTATTGTCCTTGGTCATCCTGGATTATACCCCTCCTTTTCTTAAATCATGGATCCGCCCCTGCGTGTGTGTGTGTTCATTTGGAATTTGGTCTGAATGCAAGTGGAGCCTTACAGAGGGGGACATTATTGCTACTTACTTTTATTCACTGGCTCGCCCTAAATCAATTCATGCTAATCGCTATATATAATGGACCTGTAAATATGAATGAATCTGTAAATATAAGACCGGGCTCAACTTCAAGCCAATGACTGACTGAAAGCCTGGTCATTAAATCCTAGTCAAGACCCAACACCATCCCCATCTCTCTCTCTCTCTCTCTCTCTCTCTCTCTCTCTCTCTCGATGCCATCATAAACAACAACAAGGGAGGCAAGTCCAATCTTTCCGCCAGCTAAAACAATCAAATATAATTGTTTTACGTACGAATTAATAAAAAATATACGTATATAAATACCTATACCCAAAAATATTACAATAGCTGTTCCACGAAATGGTGGTGGTTTCTCCTATAATAGTAACTTTCCTGAATGTACCAAGTCACACTTAAAACAATATTTATATTAATAAGTTATAAGTTATATGTCTATTTGATCATATCAAAAGGCAGTTAAGATAGCAAGATCATACGTAAATCTCTGTGACACATCACATGACCCTAGGTCTTTCCACTTGGCCATTTCGAACCGAACTTGGCTCTTCGGCCGATACACATGCGCCCAACCGAGCACATAACCGAGAAGGGCCTCTGTAAGAAAGTATCTGTTATGTAGTTGAAAGGAAATGTGTGTATATGCCTATCTGATTTAAAGGCGGCTCATACTGATTTTACTCGTTGATAAGTAGATCGCTAAGCTTAAAATGACACTGACAAATGAAGTTGGATCTATCCCAAATAAAAACACGATCAGGAAATTAATGAGATGATATTTACTGATAGACTTCTCTTCTAGATTGTGTTGGTCAATTAAGTTAACATACAAGGAAATATTTGAACGCTGTTGACCTGTTCGATCTTTTATTAGAGTACTGCCTAGTGTTGCAGAAGAACACTGTTCTGATAGAGTGTCTTAATGACATATTTGGCAAATATTCAGACACGACCTAAGGATTTCCAAAGCGGAAAAATTGGATATATCGGGCAGACATGTTGAAAAGCAATTAAATATTGTTTAGTAACACAAAAATAATAACATTAAAGATTAAAGATGATTCAAATGCGTTGTCATAACTCATGATTTTTTTTTTTTTAATGTTTATTCATATTCTTTACATAATGGCTTAGTTGCATTAAAAACGAAACTGTATTAGTATAAACCGAGTAAAATATTCTCTCTATATATATGTGTGTGTGTGTGTGTGTGTGTGTGTGTGTGTGCATAGGCGATGGAGTCTTTTCTCTCTCTCTCTCTCTCTCTCTCTCTCTCTCTCTCTCTCTCTCTCTCTCTGTGTTACAGGGTCTTTTCATATGATTTCCTTCTCTTTGCGTGTGAACGTATATGTGCTCATTCTGACCGAATGTTATTCCGTCTGTGCCGAGACATCTCTCTCTCTCTCTCTCTCTCTCTCTCTCTCTCTCTCTCTCGGTATCACTCGGAGCGTTCTTTGTGTATTTTCGGTGGGTCTGATGGCATATATGCTCTCTCTCTCTCTCTCTCTCTCTCTCTCTCTCTCTCTCGTGATACACGCGTGTGACGATGACTAAAATATCGTTCTAAGTGTCCTTCTGTGACGGTTTATACACCAAAACAGGACCCGCTCCGTTAACGGATGTGTTCCTAACCGGTATTGTGCATTATCTAAACATGTGAATATCAGGTGGTCCGTGTGCTACTGTAATTCAACGGGACCGGCACTTAGGATGCATTTGAATGATTATTTGCTCAACGTTTACTCTTATTTTGTACTTAAGTGAGTATTATTGGATTGGTGTTTGTGAATAAAAATGCAAACCGTTCTCTTTCTCTCCATGTAGGTATTAAGCAGATTTACTATTGTCTCTGTCCGCCGTTGACCGGTATGGTATATGTAACCTCCCATTCTCTCTCAGCGTAATCAGTTCATACTGTACGTTGGTCCACTCAAATGATATAGGACATCAAGAATGGAGATGCTTGTTCCTATATAAGTGTGCAACTATAGAGGGGAAGGGGATCTGGCGTAGCCAAGTGGTTAAGTGCTAAAGGAAGATGGACTATGTGCACATTGTATATTTTATAATAAGAATGATATACAGATGCATGTTGCTGGGTTTATGTTATGTTGAACAGGTACTCATGGTATTTAAGTATACTATATTGCATCAAATATTACTTTAATATATTTTGTTTTCTTTTTTATTCAAACCTTACTTTAAAAAAAAACTGTGCTTAATATTAAGTGTTTTATTTAAATTTTGTTGAATATTGTGTGAAATGTATAATTAAATGTAAAAGAAAGTTTCTTTAACCTTGGTGAAAGTTAAATCTACCGGAACTGGTTTTATATCAGACTGATCAGAGCTGCAAATAATGCTGAACTTAGCCAAATTGAGCGTATTAATTCCGAGAGAACGCTTATATATACCAAAGGATTTAAAACTATTTCATTCTTTTCTAATTAAGGGTAAAAACTTACAAAATTTACAATTTAAATGCAAGAACTTTTTAAAGTTTTAACTATTTGGGGTTGGAAATGTAGGGAGCAACTCAGCATATGTTCATATCACTGTTTTAAAGTAAAAATAGTAAAAGTAATGGAAGCCGATTGATAATATTAATAATGTTAGAAATAAATGAAAAAATGTTGTAATAGTAATAGATGAATTTGGAAGAAACAGTAATAGAACCCATTTAATAGGACCCAACCCTAATATATATTTATACATGTGTGTGTGTGTGTGTGTAAATAGCCAGCCGGTTCATTTTCTATAGTTGGAAAGGGTAAACACAGAAAAGTCGATGCACCGGCAGTGAACCGAACATTCTATGTTTACCCTTTCCATCTCTCTCTCTCTCTCTCTCTCTCTCTCTCTCTCTCTCTCTCTCTCTCTTCTGTATATATGAGATGTGCGATAAAAATCAGTTGTAAAGGGTATTTTCTGTATGAAAGTTTGTTAGTCTTAAACACACTTTTAAGAACATCACAATTAAATGCTTCATAATTAAAGAACCCTAATTAAAATCGTTTCTTAAGGAATTATTACACAGGCTGCGGAATCTTGAGAGTCCTATTAAAAGAGCTGATTGAACTGTTAACACAAGGATTCTTATAAACAAAAATCAACCTCCCCACCCCCGTCTCCAATGAGCTGAGAAATATTGGCAGCCATGCCGCCCCGGTCCCGGTGGCCCATGACTGACCTTTATAATATTTATATCTTAAAAAAACCAGTTAAACTCAATAAAACAGTTAACAATTTTGAAAAAAAAACAGGCAAATGCTTATTTCTCTCTCTTTCTTTCTTTGCAGCATCACCAAGTAGCAACAAGTTGGTTGTTTGTGAGCATTCAGGTGTGTCACCGACCTGCATTGGTGGCTATAGAATCAGAGTGATCAGAGCTTTCTACGGTCGCGCAAATTACTTCACGTGCAGTCATTAGGAGATGCGTAATGTCCACTGAACCAACTTTCAAGCAACGTCGGTGTTCTACTCAAGATGTCACATGGGGCACACATGTCACATGAGCGCAACTTACTCATATTTTGGAGATCCCTGTAATGACATACAGGGTCAAATATTCATAGAATACAACAACGCTCTTATCACAGGAGTGGTTTGATAAATCAAAATAAAATGGTGCATGTCTAACCATCGTGTATAGCTTTCTTTTATCTGAGTTCGGTGACGCTACCTACAATCTCGTATGCGCACAATACATCCATGCATATATTCCAAGAATGGTTTGACCTATTTACCTGCAATGGTGAATGTCCATGGATCCATTGTGTGAGACTGGTTTCGCATCATACTAAATAATCCTCTCCAGCACTAAATATTGGTACCAGTTGTTGCCATAGATTATCCATTAATTCATGCATTTGTTTATCACTCTATATTTCATTCGCACTCGTTTATTTCTTGCTACTTTGGCAGATACAAAAATCAGAAAGATCACAGAGCGCATACCTCGTCAATACCGGTATCCTCATCCAAGGCCCCATTAGGATTGCATCCACCCATAATCCGACTTTCTTTATTCATTTAGAAAAACATAGTGAAGCATAAGGTATATAAACTATTAAAATAATTTGAAGTAAATGCATATTGCCCCTTGTTATACAGCACTTAAACTTACCATCGTTTTGTACCGGCTCTGACGGCAAAATTAAGCCAACTGCCTCAAGGTGAGCGAGGTCATTATGAAAGCCACCACGCCATCCAATAGCTAAAGGTTCCCCTAGTACATAAGAACGGACTGGGTTTTATTATATCACAACAACAAAACAAGGATTCTTACGGCTAGGTCCAGCGACGAAAGTAGACTTGCAGCCTGCAACATGGTCAAGCCAGCCCGACAAAGCCTTAGCAAACAACCGTTTGTCGGGAAGGCGGGAGATTATTTTGACGTCATTGTTATTGTGTCCTGGACGTTTAAGTCATCATAACGACGTTGCCCCGTCAGTTACAAAAGAACGTTAAAGTTAACCTATTTAAGGACAGCATGAAATCTCTAAAACTCCCAGTTTAACTTTAATGACTTTTTGAGCAAACGTGAAGTGTTAAATGTTGGGTTGAATCAGTTAAGTTTTATATGTTTTACTGAAAAATTCATGATGGGTGAATTCGGAGAGGACTTGCTACAGATCGTAACTATTTTTTACACTGATCCATCCCGAAACTGACTTACTATTCATGGAGATCCTAGTGTTACCTTCCTTGCATATTAGCATATGTTCAGTTATGAGCTACATTGTTATCTAGATAAAATGAATGGCTTTCCACACACATGTTCATCATGCTGGGAAGTATGTATGTAGTATGATATTAAACAGGAACGTCGTATTTGGTCAAAATTTGCACGTGGCACCGATCTGTACCGTTTTTCCTTGATCAGTCGCCCGTGCGTTTATTCTTTGCAGACCCTGCTTTGACCCGGCATCTAAACAAGGCCGGCTATTATTTACGGCCGGTGTTGATAAATAAATAACGTTTTAGCTCGTCAGGAGAAAAAAAACTAAAAAAAAGTCGAAACAATAAAGCCGCCTGTCACTATACCTAAGGACACGATTGGACACATCGCTGGTACACAGACTGTGCTTACGAAATGCTTTATATGCCATTGAAATATGGGATACATGTAATCTAAACAATCAGGCACCATTATAAGAATTTTGGAATCAAAGCGAGAGATTTTGCTGTTTATCACAAGAGTCGTCCGCGCGGGCCTCTCAAAACCAGTTATTCCGGAGTTTCATACGACTGTCACATTTATTTTACACCACGTGCAGTAAGTAACATTGTTTCCCTCTGAGTGCCGGGTGGCTCTTCCATCAACTGTGCACCACGTACAATGTGTATTTTTTTTTTCCATCGAAATATGGGGGATTGTCACATTTAACAGCACAGCGTAACTCTTCTACATTTTTATTGATTCAGCTTGACACATCATATTTAAGCATTTCGAACATGTCATATACTAAACACGGGGTGGCTCTTCCATTAGGCGTGTACCGTGTACAATTGGTAATATTGAAATCATCAAAATACGGGCATTAGTACATATAACGGCACTGCTTTTTTTGTTTTCATGACACTTTCCTTCGGACTTTTAACTGATTCAGTTTGACACAGCGTTTTCAAGCGTTTCCGACCTGGTATATACTGGTTTATGACATTTACTGCCGGGAATATTCCACTGAATGTACAGTTGTCGACAAGAGTAAATACTATTTAAAACTTTTAAGATGATCTAAGAAGCCTGGAGTGATTGTTTTTAAATCTACACGGTGAAGCTGTGAGATTTTGCACGGTGTTATGACCAAGCAGATTTCAATACTGATGTCAATTATGTTACTATTTAATAAACCTTGGTAAAAGACGCGCATGAGAAGCTGTTGATCATTGGTAAGTGTGTCTGTATAACTGGGTACATTTCTCTGATTGCAATCAAATCAGGGACGAGCTGATATGGATATGAGGAATTGGTTAAATCACAATTTTGATCAAATGGATATATTCAAAATCTATATAGAGCTTATGCAATAAGAATGCAGGAGGGAGACGCTTCAAATGAGTAGCGACAGAAGCCCTGTATCCCCCAATATCTGACTGAATGCAATCAGACATAGGCAGACTCCATGCAGATTATTTCCATTCACTTAAGTCAAACGTGTGAATGACGGGTCATAAACTATTTTGTGCGATAGGTCCATCACTTACAGAAACAGTATCATATGGTTGAAAAAGAAAATGATTACTTCCCAACAACAACTAACAACCAAATTTAATATTTATATTCAGTGATTTAAAATAATAGCCAGACTACATAAGATGGATTATAAACAGATGTTATAACATTCGGTGGATTATGAACGCAATTTATTCTTTAGTCTATTTCAGGTTAAGCCGATAAATATTATACAGATTTGTTTGTAATATCTGTTTTGAAAATAAGGGGATGAAGTAGAGCGAAGCTTCTACAAGCTTATTTACGCTTAATCACACATCAACAGGTTGTGTCATCTAAGTAAATCTAGGGCTGTACCGACCAAATTATGTCAAGTACAGTAATATATGTATTTCTTCTCTGAGCAGCATGTGGATACAGCGACATTTCAATACAATATAAATAATAGTCAAATTACATGTGAATACAGATGATGAAAAAATATGATGAGTTATTGCAGCTGTAAGTAAATTAAAATATTGTATATAGCAGTCATACCACGGATCTGAGTTGGAACATTCCGGCCATCCAAACAATATGAAAATAACAAAGTAACGTGCATCTTGAAATGCTAATCCTTTATTGATGAAAAGATATTGATTTAAACGAACAAGCATGAGACATTCCACAGTTTGGATATCTTTTGTTTCCGAAATTAAAATCGTAGGTGAACTACTAATGGTTATACACGTTTGATTAAGATCGATAACAAGTTGAAAGGAATCAAATTTCAATGCTCAGAATCCATGCAAAAAATACAATTATTCTGTTCAATGTTGGCGAAATTCCCGTTACATTACAGCTTGAGGAACAAATATGTATCTATGCTCTGACGCACTGGTAATCAAATGTCATGTACTTTAAGGTACGACCACATCGATCTCCAAACAAGGCATTACTTGCACTCATGTGACACGAGTGCCTCATGTGACATCTTGCGCAGAACACCGACGTTGCCCCGAAACCGGTGCAGTGAACACTATGATCTCTCTTAGGGTGGCACAAGACCCGATTTGTGCGACCGTAGAAAGCTCTGATCACCTTGATCTTGCAGCCTCCCGTGCATGTCAGCGACACATTTTCATGCTCACAAACAACCAACTGGTTGCCACCTGAAGATACTGCAATTAGATAAGTCTAAATTAGTATAATTAGCCTAAATTAGCATTTGCCTGGCTTAACAAATCTTATTGAACTGGTACGGTGTGAACTTTTTACTCCTTGCGACATGCAAGGAGTCAACATTTCCAAGAGTAAGCGGGGAGGGGGGGGGGGGGTCTCAGGAGAGACTTTACAGAGGAATAATTTTTCGGCAACAAAGCCCAAGTCAGCAAATTATGGTACAATATATGTGTATATATATATATATATATATATATATATATATATATATATATATATATATATATATATATGAGGGGTGGGACAGAGCTGTTTGCCACCCTGAGATTCTGCAATTAGAGAGAGTCCTAACTACTATTTAAATGGCTTTACAAGTGGACGCTACTTAAAGCAAGGTTTATTGAATTGGAACGATGTATTATTGCTATATTTGTTATTCTTATTGCAAATCTTATTGCAAGGCTGTTCTTCCAGATTTCACTGAATAATATAGCCGTCGCTAGTGCAACATTTCCTTAAATATCGCGGTGGAAGGAGTAGAGACTTTACAACGGGAATACTTTTTCCCCTGCGACTTCTCTCACATTAGCATATTATATAAATTAGCAAATTTATACAAAACGCGCTGGATGCGTCATGAAAGTTCTCACACAATTTCATCTAGAAACACAAAAATAAGTTATGGCGCTATATTTAATTTATTTAATGTGTATTTATATGCAATATAAGGCTTCTTGTGTAGATGCCGTATGTTGTGACCACAGTAAGAATGAATAGCAATCTGTGGAATATAGAGGAAACATAAATATCTTCAGCTCTTGTCACGCACAGCAAAATTGCGAGCCCAAGAATCAACCAGTCTGTTTTCAGCGCCATACCTTCTGCTCGGGATGGGAAGCTGACGGACGATAAACTCCAGCACAGATGACTTATATAGCAGACCTCCCAGATAAAATGACTGATCATTTCTGATTGGCTGATGGTATACCTTTAATTTTAATAATCATCTGATTATTACATTTCCTTGATATCCTACGTCATACAAGCGGGACCCCGTGCTACCAGGCTGGCTTACGTGATACGATATGAACTTGAAGATAGGCAAGCAGCTTCCGTGGTCTGAGGAAAGGGAACACAACTAAAATTAGGAAGTTCATAAGTTCAAATTCTAGTCGGGTCGGTCCCATCAAGGGTAACGCTGGGCAGGCTTAATGGCAAATATGTAGTCCACAGCCGTTATCACACATGCACCACAATGTGCTCTTTTTTTTAGGGGGGGGGAGTGTTAGGTGTTATGACCAAACAATGACAAATGACACCGCCCTGTTAGTCACCAACCTGTAACAGACCTTTGTAGATACCTACGCCTAGATAAAACTTGGGTGAGACAGAATCAATAAATGGAGGCGTTATTCTCCAACAGATCAAAATTGAATTTAACGGTTAACGTAGGAAATCAAGGTGGCAGAGCATTCTCGTTTAATAAATTGGCATTGTTGAACTGTGTAATTATTTCCTACAACTTAAATACAGAGAGATCACGTAATTCATACAGATACATGAACACGCCCATCGCGACACGGAGATATAATAATCGGAAACACGTACAGACGGTCACCGGGGAGGTAAAGACATACTACGGTGGATACAGAGAATACACACGTTAAACGGATAGAGAAAGAAGAAACATACGTACATCCACTCTCAAACAAAAAATAAAGCTAATAGCCTTGCATACGCTCTCGGGGTGCAGAAACGGGGGAGGGGGGGGGGTCTCCAAAGGTTTCCGACTATCACACCCTGTTATGCTTCCGCAAACCTTTCAGGGTTTCAGGCTACATTTTCCGGCCTGATCAACGACTTCTCCGGATCTGGGGACCTTTCTTCAGGTATTGTCCTTGGTCATCCTGGATTATACCCCTCCTTTTCTTAAATCATGGATCCGCCCCTGCGTGTGTGTGTGTTCATTTGGAATTTGGTCTGAATGCAAGTGGAGCCTTACAGAGGGGGACATTATTGCTACTTACTTTTATTCACTGGCTCGCCCTAAATCAATTCATGCTAATCGCTATATATAATGGACCTGTAAATATGAATGAATCTGTAAATATAAGACCGGGCTCAACTTCAAGCCAATGACTGAAAGCCTGGTCATTAAATCCTAGTCAAGACCAAACACCATAACCACCTCTCTCTCTCTCTCTCTCTCTCTCTCTCTCTCTCTCTCTCTGCCATCATAAACAACAACAAGGGATGCAAGTCCAATCTTTCCGCCAGCTAAAACAATCAAATATAATTGTTTTACGTACGAATTAATAAAAAATATACGTATATAAATACCTATACCCAAAAATATTACAATAGCTGTTCCATGAAATGGTGGTGGTTTCTCCTATAATAGTAACTTTCCTGAATCTACCAAGTCACCTTTAAAACAATATTTATATTAATAAGTTCCAAGTTATATGTCTATTTGATCATATCAAAATGCAGTTAAGAAAGCAAGATCATACGTAAATCTCTGTGACACATCATTTGACCCTAGGTCTCTTCACTTGGCCA
This sequence comes from Sipunculus nudus, assembly GCA_026874595.1. Lineage (NCBI taxonomy): Eukaryota > Metazoa > Annelida > Sipuncula > Golfingiida > Sipunculidae > Sipunculus > Sipunculus nudus. The sequence continues at coordinate 7,853,524 of CM049317.1, forward strand.
TTTCAAACCGAACTTGGCTCTCTTGAGCCCAACCGAGCAAAAAACCAAGAAGGGCCTCTGTAAGGAAGTATCTGTAGTTGAAAGGGAATGTGTGTATATGCCTATCTGATTTAAAGGCGGCCCATACTGATTATACTCGTTGATAAGTAGATCGCTAAGCTTAAAATGACACTGACAAATGAAGTTGGATCTATCCCAAATAAAAAACACGATCAGGAAAATAATAAGATGATATTTACTGATAGACTTCTCTTCTAGATTGTGTTGGTCAATTAAGTTAACATACAAGGAAATATTTGAACGCTGTTGACCTGTTCGATCTTTTATTAGAGTACTGCCTAGTGTTGCAGAAGAACACTGTTCTAATAGAGTGTCTTAATGACATATTTGGCAAATACTCAGACACGACCTAAGGATTTCCAAAGCGGAAAAATTAGATATATCGGGCAGACATGTTGAAAGGCAATTAAATATTGTTTAGTAACACAAAAATAATAACATTAAAGATTAAAGATGATTCAAATGCGTTGTCATAACTCATGATTTTTTTTTTAATGTTTATTCATATTCTTTACATAATGGCTTAGTTGCATTAAAAACGAAACTGTATTAGTTTAAACCGAGTAAAATATTCTCTCTATATATGTGTGTGTGTGTGTGTGCATAGGCGATGGAGTCTTTTTTTTTTCTCTCTCTCTCACTCTCTCTCTCTCTCTCTCTCTCTGTGTTACAGGGTCTTTTCATATGATTTCCTTCTCTTTGCGTGTGAACGTATATGTGCTCATTCTGACCGAATGTTATTCCGTCTGTGCCGAGACCTCTCTCTCTCTCTCTCTCTCTCTCTCTCTCTCTCTCTCTCTCTCTCTCTCTCTGTCCCTCGGTATCCCTCGGAGCGTTCTTTGTGTATTTTCGGTGGGTCTGATGGCATATATGCTCTCTCTCTCTCTCTCTCTCTCTCTCTCTCTCTCTCTCTCTCTCTCTCTCTCTCTCGTGATACACGCGTGTGACGATGACTAAAATATCGTTCTAAGTGTCCTTCTGTGACGGTTTATACACCAAAACAGGACCCGCTCCGTTAACGGATGTGTTCCTAACCGGTATTGTGCATTATCTAAACATGTGAATATCAGGTGGTCCGTGTGCTACTGTAATTTAACGGGACCGGCACTTAAGATGCATTTGAATGATTATTTGCTCAACGTTTACTCTTATTTTGTACTTAAGTGAGTATTATTGGATTGGTGTTTGTGAATAAAAATGCAAACCGTTCTCTTTCTCTCCATGTAGGTATTAAGCAGATTTACTATTGTCTCTGTCCGCCGTTGACCGGTATGGTATATGTACCCTCCCATTCTCTCTCAGCGTAATCAGTTCATACTGTACGTTGGTCCACTCAAATGATATAGGACATCATGAATGGAGATGCTTGTTCCTATATAAGTGTGCAACTATAGAGGGGAAGGGGATCTGGCGTAGCAAAGTGGTTAAGTGCTAAAAGGAAGATGGACTATGTGCACATTGTATATTTTATAATAAGAATGATATACAGATGCATGTTGCTGGGTTTATGTTATGTTGAACAGGTACTAATGGTATTTAAGTATACTATATTGCATCAAATATTACTTTAATATATTTTTTCTTTTTTTAAACCTTTCTTTAAAAAAAAAAAAAAAAACTGTGCTTAATATTAAGTGTTTTATTTAAATTTTGTTGAATATTGTGTGAAATGTATAATTAAATGTAAAAGAAAGTTTCTTTAACCTTGGTGAAAGTTAAATCTACCGGAACTGGTTTTATATCAGACTGATCAGAGCTGCAAATAATGCTGAACTTAGCCAAATTGAGCGTATTAATTCCGAGAGAACGCTTATATATACCAAAGGATTTAAAACTATTTCATTCTTTTCTAATTAAGGGTAAAAACTTACAAAATTTACAATTTAAATGCAAGAACTTTTTAAAGTTTTAACTATTTGGGGTGGGAAATGTAGGGAGCAACTCAGCATATGTTCATATCACTGTTTTAAAGTAAAAATAGTAAAAGTAATGGAAGCCGATTGATAATATTAATAATGTTAGAAATAAATGAAAAAAATGTTGTAATAGTAATAGATGAATTTGGAAGTAACAGTAATAGAACCCATTTAATAGGACCCAACCCTAATATATATTTATACATGTGTGTGTGTGTGTGAATAGCCAGCCGGTTCATTTTCTATAGTTGGAAAGGGTAAACACAGAAAAGTCGATGCACCGGCAGTGAACCGAACATTCTATGTTTACCCTTTCCATCTCTCTCTCTCTCTCTCTCTCTCTCCTCTGTATATATGAGATGTGCGATAAAAATCAGTTGTAAAGGGTATTTTCTGTATGAAAGTTTGTTAGTCTTAAACACACTTTTAAGAACATCACAATTAAATGCTTCATAATTAAAGAACCCTAATTAAAATCGTTTCTTAAGGAATTATTACACAGGCTGCGGAATCTTGAGAGTCCTATTAAAAGAGCTGATTGAACTGTTAACACAAGGATTCTTATAAACAAAAATCAACCTCCCCACCCCCGTCTCCAATGAGCTGAGAAATATTGGCAGCCATGCCGCCCCGGTCCCGGTGGCCCATGACTGACCTTTATAATATTTATATCTTAAAAAAACCAGTTAAACTCAATAAAACAGTTAACAATTTTGAAAAAAAAACAGGCAAATGCTTATTTCTCTCTCTTTCTTTCTTTGCAGCATCACCAAGTAGCAACAAGTTGGTTGTTTGTGAGCATTCAGGTGTGTCACCGACCTGCATTGGTGGCTATAGAATCAGAGTGATCAGAGCTTTCTACGGTCGCGCAAATTACTTCACGTGCAGACATTAGGAGATGCGTAATGTCCACTGAACCAACTTTCAAGCAACGTCGGTGTTCTACTCAAGATGTCACATGGGGCACACATGTCACATGAGCGCAACTTACTCATATTTTGGAGATCCCTGTAATGACATACAGGGTCAAATATTCATAGAATACAACAACGCACTTATCACAGGAGTGGTTTGATAAATCAAAATAAAATGGTGCATGTCTAACCATCGTGTATAGCTTTCTTTTATCTGAGTTCGGTGACGCTACCTACAATCTCGTATGCGCACAATACATCCATGCATATATTCCAAGAATGGTTTGACCTATTTACCTGCAATGGTGAATGTCCATGGATCCATTGTGTGAGACTGGTTTCGCATCATACTAAATAATCCTCTCCAGCACTAAATATTGGTACCAGTTGTTGCCATAGATTATCCATTAATTCATGCATTTGTTTATCACTCTATATTTCATTAGCACTCGTTTATTTCTGGCTACTTTGGCAGATACAAAAATCAGAAAGATCACAGAGCGCATACCTCGTCAATACCGGTATCCTCATCCAAGGCCCCATTAGGATTGCATCCACCCATAATCCGACTTTCTTTATTCATTTAGAAAAACATTGTGAAGCATAAGGTATAGAAACTATTAAAATAATTTGAAGTGTATGCATATTGCCCCTTATTGTACAACACTGAAATCACCATCGTTTTGTACAGGCTCTGATTGCAAAATTAAGCCAACTGCCTCAAGGTGAGCGAGGTCATTATGAAAGCCACCACGCCATCCAATAGCTAAAGGTTACCCTAGTACATAAGAACGGACTGGGTTTTATTATATCACAACAACAAAACAAGGATTCTTACGGCTAGGTCCAGCGACGAAAGTGGACTTGCAGCCTGCAACATGGTCAAGCCAACCCGACAAAGTTTTAGCAAACAACCGTTTGTCGGGACGGCGGGAGATTATATTGACGTCATTGTTACTGTGTCCTGGACGTTTACATCATCATGACGACGTTGCCCCGTCAGTTACAAAAGAACGTTAAAGGTAACCTATTTAAGGACAGCCGGAAATCTCTAAAACTCTCAGTTTAACTTTAATGACTTTTTGAGCAAACAAGAAGTGTAAAATGTTGGGTTGAATCAGTTAAGTTTTATATGTTTTACTGAAAAATTCATGATAAGTGAATTCGGAGAGGACTTGCTACAGATCGTAACTATTTTTTACACTGATCCATCCCGAAACTGACTTACTATTCATGGAGATCCTAGTGTTACCTTCCTTGCATATTAGCATATGTTCAGTTATGAGCTACATTGTTATCTAGATAAAATGAATGGCTTTCCACACACATGTTCATCATGCTGGGAAGTATGTATGTAGTATGATATTAAACAGGAACGTCGTATTTGGTCAAAATTTGCACGTGGCACCGATCTGTACCGTTTTTCCTTGATCAGTCGCCCGTGCGTTTATTCTTTGCAGACCCTGCTTTGACCCGGCATCTAAACAAGGCCGGCTATTATTTACGGCCGGTGTTGATAAATAAATAACGTTTTAGCTCGTCAGGAGAAAAAAAAAACTAAAAAAAAGTCGAAACAATAAAGCCGCCTGTCACTATACCTAAGGACACGATTGGACACATCGCTGGTACACAGATTGTGCTTACGAAATGCTTTATATGCCATTGAAATATGGGATACATGTAATCTAAACAATCAGGCACCATTATAAGAATTTTGGAATCAAAGCGAGAGATTTTGCTGTTTATCACAAGAGTCGTCTGCGCGGGCCTCTCAAAACCAGTTATTCCGGAGTTTCATACGACTGTCACATTTATTTTACACCACGTGCAGTAAGTAACATTGTTTCCCTCTGAGTGCCGGGTGGCTCTTCCATCAACTGTGCACCACGTACAATGTGTAATTTTTTTTTCCATCGAAATATGGGGGATTGTCACATTTAACAGCACAGCGTAACTCTTCTACATTTTTACTGATTCAGCTTGACACATCATATTTAAGCATTTCGAACATGTCATATACTAAACACGGGGTGGCTCTTCCATTAGGCGTGTACCGTGTACAATTGGTAATATTGAAATCATCAAAATACGGGCATTAGTACATATAACGGCACTGCTTTTTTTGTTTTCATGACACTTTCCTTCGGACTTTTAACTGATTCAGTTTGACACAGCGTTTTCAAGCGTTTCCGACCTGGTATATACTGGTTTATGACATTTACTGCCGGGAATATTCCACTGAATGTACAGTTGTCGACAAGAGTAAATACTATTTAAAACTTTTAAGATGATCTAAGAAGCCTGGAGTGATTGTTTTTAAATCTAAACGGTGAAGCTGTGAGATTTTGCACGGTGTTATGACCAAGCAGATTTCAATACTGATGTCAACTATGTTACTATTTAATAAACCTTGGTAAAAGACGCGCATGAGAAGCTGTTGATCATTGGTAAGTGTGTCTGTATAACTGGGTACATTTCTCTGATTGCAATCAAATCAGGGACGAGCTGATATGGATATGAGGAATTGGTTAAATCACAATTTTGATCAAATGGATATATTCAAAATCTATATAGAGCTTATGCAATAAGAATGCAGGAGGGAGACGCTTCAAATGAGTAGCGACAGAAGCCCTGTATCCCCCAATATCTGACTGAATGCAATCAGACATAGGCAGACTCCATGCAGATTATTTCCATTCACTTAAGTCAAACGTGTGAATGACGGGTCATAAACTATTTTGTGCGATAGGTCCATCACTTACAGAAACAGTATCATATGGTTGAAAAAGAAAATGATTACTTCCCAACAACAACTAACAACCAAATTTAATATTTATCTTCAGTGATTTAAAATAATAGCCAGACCACATAAGATGGATTATAAACAGATGTTATAACATTCGGTGGATTATGAACGCAATTTATTCTTTAGTCTATTTCAGGTTAAGCCGATAAATATTATACAGATTTGTTTGTAATATCTGTTTTGAAAATAAGGGGATGAAGTAGAGCGAAGCTTCTACAAGCTTATTTACGCTTAATCACACATCAACAGGTTGTGTCATCTAAGTAAATCTAGGGCTGTACCGACCAAATTATGTCAAGTACAGTAATATATGTATTTCTTCTCTGAGCAGCATGTGGATACAGCGACATTTCAATACAATATAAATAATAGTCAAATTACATGTGAATACAGATGATGAAAAAATATGATGAGTTATTGCAGCTGTAAGTAAATTAAAATATTGTATATAGCAGTCATACCACGGATCTGAGTTGGAACATTCCGGCCATCCAAACAATATGAAAATAACAAAGTAACGTGCATCTTGAAATGCTAATCCTTTATTGATGAAAAGATATTGATTTAAACGAACAAGCATGAGACATTCCACAGTTTGGATATCTTTTGTTTCCGAAATTTAAATCGTAGGTGAACTACTAATGGTTATACACGTTTGATTAAGATCGATAACAAGTTGAAAGGAATCAAATTTCAATGCTCAGAATCCATGCAAAAAATACAATTATTCTGTTCAATGTTGGCGAAATTCCCGTTACATTACAGCTTGAGGAACAAATATGTATCTATGCTCTGACGCACTGGTAATCAAGTGTCATGTACTTTAAGGTACGACCACATCGATCTCCAAACAAGGCATTACTTGCACTCATGTGACACAAGTGCCTCATGTGACATCTTGCGCAGCACACCGACGTTGCCCCGAAACCGGTGCAGTGAACACTATGATCTCTCTTAGGGTGGCACAAGACCCGATTTGTGCGACCGTAGAAAGCTCTGATCACCTTGATCTTGCAGCCTCCCGTGCATGTCAGCGACACATTTTCATGCTCATAAACAACCAACTGGTTGCCACCTGAAGATACTGCAATTAGATAAGTCTAAATTAGTATAATTAGTCTAAATTAGCATTTGCCTGGCTTAACAAATCTTATTGAACTGGTACGGTGTGTACTTTTTACTCCTTGCGACATGCAAGGAGTCAACATTTCCAAGAGTAAGCGGGGAGGGGGGGGGGGGTCTCAGGAGAGACTTTACAGAGGAATAATTTTTCGGCAACAAAGCCCAAGTCAGCAAATTATGGTACAATATATGTGTATATATATGTATATATATATATATATATATATATATATATATATGAGGGGTGGGACAGAGCTGTTTGCCACCTTGAGATTCTGCAATTAGAGAGAGTCCTAACTACTATTTAAATGGCTTTACAAGTGGACGCTACTTAAAGCAAGGTTTATTGAATTGGAACGATGTATTATTGCTATATTTGTTATTCTTATTGCAAATCTTATTGCAAGGCTGTTCTTCCAGATTTCACTGAATAATATAGCCGTCGATAGTGCAACATTTCCTTAAATATCGCGGTGGAAGGAGTAGAGACTTTACAACGGGAATACTTTTTCCCCTGCGACTACTCTCACATTAGCATATTATATAAATTAGCAAATTTATACAAAACGCGCTGGATGCGTCATGAAAGTTCTCACACAATTTCATCTAGAAACACAAAAATAAGTTATGGCGCTATATTTAATTTATTTAATGTGTATTTATATGCAATATAAGGCTTCTTGTGTAGATGCCGTATGTTGTGACCACAGTAAGAATGAATAGCAATCTGTGGAATATAGAGGAAACATAAATATCTTCAGCTCTTGTCACGCACAGCAAAATTGCGAGCCCAAGAATCAACCAGTCTGTTTTCAGCGCCATACCTTCTGCTCGGGATGGGAAGCTGACGGACGATAAACTCCAGCACAGATGACTTATATAGCAGACCTCCCAGATAAAATGACTGATCATTTCTGATTGGCTGATGGTATACCTTTAATTTTAATAATCATCTGATTATTACATATCCTTGATATCCTACGTCATACAAGCGGGAACCCGTGCTACCAGGCTGGCTTACGTGATACGATATGAACTTGAAGATAGGCAAGCAGCTTCCGTGGTCTGAGGAAAGGGAACACAACTAAAATTAGGAAGTTCATAAGTTCAAATTCTAGTCGGGTCGGTCCCATCAAGGGTAACGCTGGGCAGGCTTAATGGCAAATATGTAGTCCACAGCCGTTATCACACATGCACCACAATGTGCTCTTTTTTTTAGGGGGGGGGGGGGAGTGTTAGGTGTTATGACCAAACAATGACAAATGACACCGCCCTGTTAGTCCCCAACCTGTAACAGACCTTTGTAGATACCTACGCCTAGATAAAAACTTGGGTGAGACAGAATCAATAAATGGAGGCGGTATTCTCCAACAGATCAAAATTGAATTTAACGGTTAACGTAGGAAACCAAGGTGGCAGAGCATTCTAGTTTAATAAATTGGCATTGTTGAACTGTGTAATTATTTCCTACAACTTAAATACAGAGAGATCACGTAATTCATACAGATACATGA